>CM076578.1:810130224-810652201 GCA_034641835.2 Pinus albicaulis | reverse complement strand
GCGGGTGCAAGTGTCGACAGTGGGAGCGATGGGACGCAAGGAGTTAGGACGGGAGGCCACATGCCTTCCCTCTTGGAACCTCGGCGCCCACCTGATCACAGTTAATGCCCGTGCTGGATCTTAAATGCGTTGATATGGAGCCGATTCACATCACTCTAAATGGTTATCGAGGCAGCCTCGACTGCTGCAACCACATTTCACATACGTTTTTCAAGCTTGGACATTCATTGCAGAGGTTGGAAGGTTGCAGAATCGGTTTGTTATATACCATGGAGCCACCCGCCCCTTCGCCAATGCATTCAAGTTGCAATCCTACTCTGGACAGAACCAGAATTCGCACCACCACAGGGCAGCGCAGTCGCCACACCTATTGTTTGGTGCCCGCGGACAATTTCCACATCTCAATTGTAGGTTCATGCTTGTCTACAACTGTGGTTCTTGGCTCTCCTCCTGAGAGGAATCCCGTCGACACTCATTCGCCTCAGCACTCCAGCCTCTGTTCAATTGCAAATATGCCAAGACTTAGGCAGAGGATGCGGTGCCAGAGGGGGTCCTCTCATTCGGCCAGAAGGCACTCGCCATCCTTTTCCTCCTCTCCGTCAGATTCTTCAACGCCCTCTGGCAGCCTCCCTCGTCTCCTTCATGGGTGCCTGCTTCGTTCTGGACGACGGCTGGACTCGCCTTCTGGAGACGCTCTGCCGGCTCAGTCCCACACGACCCTCTTCTCTTTCGACTGTGCTCTCAACAGACCACGTGTTACCGTGGCCATCTCTGTCGTCTTCCTGGAGGAGCCCGTGCCTGAGCCTCCCCCAGACGAGCACGCTCCGGATGACAGCGCACATGTGGATGTAATGCAACAGGATATGAGGGGTCCGCCTTCTGAGAACAGGGAGTCTTTGCAGGTTGAAGCTGGGGTCATTCAGGGTACAACTTCGCCTGTTGTCCACACCACCGCCGCTTGCTCCCATGCCCAAGGCGACCCAGAAGACTACAGTTGCAAGATTGAGGAAGTTGCACCGGATGAGTAACTTGACCCTCTCCTTCTGTCATTTTTGTTTTTTCTCTGCCCTCTCTGAGGGAATGCTTGGTCGCTTTAATGTTTACTCCATCTCTGTTCCATTTTTTGTAAATGTCCATGCTCTGACTCTACAGAGGTCCAGTACTGTTAGATTCCAGTGCTACAGCTATGAAATGTATATGTGTCCAGTGTTCAGTCAAAAACTTTTCAGTTCGATCCCCTGCGTGGGATTTTTTCAGGTTATGGTTTCTAAGGCTGGTTTCCCTCCAGATGGGCAGCCCAATATCAGTCTCTGTCTGTTAAAATTGCCTCCCGGTAGGCACAGTGTGTACATGATTTTTGGTCCTTTTAACATGTTTTTTTGTGTCTCTTCTTTATGATATATATATACTGCATATTTAGGCCATCCTCCATTTTTAGGGTTTTCCATCAACCCTTGAGGATTACCCTTTCATCAATGTACTTCTACGGTTCAAGTTTACTTTTAACTTGGGCTAGAGCATCATATAAAGCTTGGGCTTTAGGGGTTTATCATGAACTACTGAATTTGGCATATTCATCATCATCATCTTCATGATTAGGATTTTCTACATGGGTAATTCATGCATCAAAAGAATATTTTCCATCTCTAACAATGCCATATTGTCATCAATGACAACCTTGACCAATAGGCCATCCATGTTCAACCATGTTCAATTTTAACATTAGTTATCAATATGAATAACATTAAATGATATTATCATGATAAAACATGGTCCAACGTCCCATTGTGACAAATTTTGTTTCAATATGAAAATCAACCATGGTCAACAACGCTCCAATGCCACATTGTGAAAAATATTGTCTCAATATGGAAATAAATCATGGACAAACATGGTCTAACATCACATTACAACACATATTATTTCAATATGAAAATAAACCATGGTAAACCATGCTCCAACACCGCATTATTAAAAATATTGTCTGAATACGAAAATCAATCATGGTCAAACATGGTCCAATGGCACACTGTGAAAAAGTTTGTGTCAATATGAAAGTCAATCATGGTCAACCATGTTCCAATGTCACATTGTGATAAATATTGTCTCAATATGAAAGTCAACCATGGTCAACCATGGTATAACTTGCATTTTGACAAATATTGTCTAAATATGAAAATAATTCATGATCAATCATGGTCCAACGTCGAATTATGACAAAGATTGTGTTAGTATGAAAATCAACCATGGTCAACAAAGGTCAATCATTTTTATTGTAGGGTTTATAATATTTATCTTTGGGTTCATATACCTTAGGTATGTAATATTAAACCCTTAGGTGTAATATTGTTCCATTGGGTTTTTAGTATTAATCCCTTGCGTTTATTAGTCCCTTAGGTTTATAGTACCAATCCCTTTGGTTTATTTATCTAAGGGTCCATATTGTGAGGGTATAATATAATTCATAGTGTTTATAATATTAATCCTAAAATTTAATATAAATCCCTTAGTTTTATGATCATGCTAAACCATGGTCCAATGTCACATTATGGCAAACAGTATCTCGATATGAAAATAAACCTTGTTCAATAGTCATCAACCATCGTCAACCATAGTCACTCATAGTCAACCATGGTCCAACGTCATATTATAACAAATATTCTCTCAATATGAAAATAAACCATTTTCAACCATCTTTAATCATAGTTAACCATGGTCAAATGTCGCATTGTGACAAGGATTGTCTCAAAATGAAAATTAAACATGGTAAATCATGGTCATTCATGGTCAATATGAAAATAAACCAAGATCAATCATGGTCAACCATGTTCCAATGTCACATTGTGAAAACAATTGTCTCAATATCAAAATCAACCATCGTAAACCATCGTTGACCATTATTAGCCATGGTTTAACGTCACATTAGGACAAAGATTTTCTCAATATAAAAATCAACCATGGTAAATCATGGTCAATGATCTTTAATAGCCATGGTTACATTGTGACACGCATTGTCTCATGGTCTAACATCACATTGTCACAACCATGGTCATCCTTGGCACACCATGGTCAACCATGGTCTAACGTCGCATTGTGCAAATATTGTTAATATGAAAATCAACCATGGTCTATGGTCAATCATGGTCAACCATGGTCCAACGTCAATCGTTTGAATTTATTAATCCCTTCACTTTATTAAACTAAGGGTTCATATTCATATGGTCTAATATTATTGATAGGGTTTATGATATTTATCATAGGGTTTAATATAGATCCCTTTCCTTTATAATCCATTAGTTTTATAATATTAATCATAGGTTTTATATTCCTAGCATTTACTATTAAACTTAGTGTTTGCAATATTAATCCCCTGGGATTATTAATTTTAGGGTTTAGTTTCCTATAGAGTAATATTCACGCTAGAATTTAACATTATTCCCTGGGGTTTTTAATACTAAACCATGGTCAACCATGGTCCAACGTCATAGTGTGGAAAAGACTCTCTCAATATGAAAATAAATCATGGTCAAGCATGGTCAAACATTGCATTGTGACAAATATTGTCTCAATATGAAAATCAACCATGGTCAACCATGTTTGTCTTAGGATTTATAATATTCATATTAAAGTTTATATATGTTCATTTTACAATATTAATGCTCTGGGTTTTCTAGGATTTTAGTATTAATTCATTGTTTTAATTAGTGCATTGTGTTTATAATATCAATCCCTTCCCTTTATTAACATAAGGGTACATATTCCTAAGGTTTTTATGGTTTATATTCCTAGGGTTTAATATTCATCCTAGGGTTTAATGTTATTTCCTGTGGTTTTTAATATTAATCCTTTGGGCTTATAATATTAATCGTAAGGTTCATGATATGAATATTAGGGTAAAATGTTTTTTTTAGGGATTATAATATTTATCTTAAGGTTTATATCTCTTGGGTTTATAATATTAATCTCTTGTGTTTGATATTATTCACATGGGTTTATAATCGCTTGCATTTTTAGTATTAATCCCTTGCGTTTATTAGTCTCATTGGCTTATAATATCAACATTTTAATACTGTAACATTGAATGGTACAAAAATGTATCCAACTTCACATTGTGACAAACATTGTCTCAATATGAAAATAAGTATGGCAATAATTATTGTAACATTACATTACATTGAAATTTATTCAATGTTGCATTGTTACATTACAAAACTTGGGTTTAATACGCCATTTATAATATTAGGGCCTTTTAATATTTAGTTTATAATATTAAAGTTTATTATTTTATTTATAATTTGTATTATTAGGGTTCATAATATTAATCTTAGGGTTTAAAAGTTATCCCTTTGGTTTTTAATATTAATCCATTGGGTTTATCAATCCCTTAGGTCTATAATATTAATGAGTTGGGTTTAAAATTATTCCCCTGAGTTTATAATATTAATCCCTTAGGTTTATTAATTCCTTGGATTCGTAGTATTAAACTCTTGGGTTTATAATATTAATCCTAAGGATCATAATATTAATATTGGGCTTTATATTTGCGGGGTTTAAAATTAATATTAGGTTCTAATGTTATTTTCTTATATTTATATTCCCTCATGTTTTTAATGTTAATCCAATGTGTTTAGTAATATGTTGGATTTATAATATTGTTCCTATAGTTTATAATATTAATAATAGAGTAAATATTCTTACGGTTTAATATTAAGCCTATGGTTTATAATATTAATATTATTGTTTAATATTAATCCTTTTAGTTTATAATCCCCTGGGTTTATAATATTAATCCCATGAGCTTATTAATCTTAGGGTTTATGTTCCAAGGATTTAATATTAATCTCAAGGTTTAATCTTATTCCCTTTAGTTTGAATATTAATCCCTTTGGTTTATTAATAAGATAGACTTATAATGTTGATCATAATATTTATAATATTAATCTTAGATTTTAATGTTTATTTCATGGATTATAATATTTACCTTAGGGTTTATGATCCTTTGGTTTTATAATATTAATTTCTTTTGTTTAATATTAGTCCCATGGGTTTATAATCCCTCACGTTTATTAGTCCTTTGGTTTTAAGATATGAGTCTCATGGATTTATGAATGTAAGGGTCCATATTCCTAGGGTATATTATCATTCATAAGGTTTATAATATTAATCCTAGGGTTCAATTTAAATCTCTTGGGTTTAAAATACAAATTCATTTGGTTTATTAATCCCTTGGTTTAGAATATTAATATATTGGGTTTTATATTAAGTATAATATAAATCCCCTTGGTTTATAATCATGGTCAACAAACCTAGATTTTCACATTATGGCAAAGATTTTCTCAATATGTAAATCAATTATGGGCCAATGTTTCATCGTGACAAAGGTTTTCTGCATATGAAAAAAAATCATGGACAACCATGGTGCAACATCGCATTGTCACAAAGATTGTCTCAATATGAAAATCAACCATGACGGCCCATGATAATTCTAGGGTTTACAATACTTATCTTAGGGTTTATATACCTTGGGTTTATAATATCTTGGTCTTTTAGTATTAATCCATTGTGTTTATTATTTTCATGGGTTTATAATACCAATCCCTTGGGTTTATTAATGTAAGGGTTCATATTCCTAGAGTGCAATATTATTTTTAGGATTTATAATGTTGATCCATAGATTTAGTATAAATCCATTAGATTTAATAATTTAAAATTAATGAATATAAATTATAAATATATATTTCATATTTATAGATAATAATAATTAATTAATTATTATAAACAAATTATTTTTAGCTTAAAAATATAATTGTTACTAATATTGTTAAGAATAAATAACATAAATTATAAAAAAAACAATATTTATATTTTCTTAATAAATAATTATAATAATAATGAAATTATTGTTAATATTGATTAATGAGTAATCATATTAAATTTAATTAATAATAAAAATAAAAAAATTAACTAATAATAATAGTAATACTAATTAATAATAATAAATTAACATGATGAATTTAAAATATTAATTCTCATGATTATTAATATCTTGAGATCAATATTTAAAAAGAAAATAATAAATCCAGAAATTAGTATATCTTTATTTAATATATGAAATTTTAAACCCTAAAATCTGTAATACTAAACCTTGGGATTTAAATTTTTTATTATATATTATTATATTAGTATTATATTATATTAATATTATATTGTTATATCTAATTGTTATATGTTATTTCCAAGTAATAATACAATATATTTAAGTTTAATATATAGTTAATTAATAATGTTAATATGATCTTATTAGTATATTATATGTGAATTATATTATAGTTTTCTAATATAATTATTAAAAACTTTTTTATGTTATAACCAATATTATATTAATATAAAAAAAAATTAATATAATAAATATAGTTATGTAAATAAAAAATAATATGGCTATTATTATTTATATTGTTATTAATACTGATAAATAATTAGACTTTAACATAATATACTAAACTATTATTAATAGTGTGAGTGATACTTATATCAACCACATTAATAAGATATAACCACATTAATAAATAAATCTTGTGAGTGGTGCATATATCAACTAATAGGATTGTGCTAATTTACTACATGCCAAAATTTACATAAATATGTGTACCTGTACATGAAAAATGTAAATCTGAAATTATACAACAACAAAAGTTGCGTGGCTTCTGCTGAATGCTTTCCGTATACTAAGCATAACGATAGAACCAGTTTTTGGGTAGGGTAAACATTAAGATGATTACATTGTCAAGAGCTTCACAGTAGTCTTTGAAAGCGGTCCACCACGTCAGAAGAGATGGGGCAGAGTCAATCTTAATATTATATAAGATGATATAGAACAATAGTCCTAGGAAAGGATAGTTTCGGAGTGAAGCCATACTGTTCGTTTCTCTGTTTTCCCTAATGACTGTGATCTAGATATACTGTCTAATTGAGTATTTCTCGGGAAGGGGACTATTCATAAGGCCCTGTTTAACATGATAGGAGAAGATTGTGCAACAGTCATGGATATACGAAAACCACATATCTGAATATCCTTCTAGTGGTCATTATGAAAAGTTAGTAAAGATAAAATTCCCTGTCAGTTTAATTGACAAATCGATTCACTTCTTCCACTCTATGGATAAATAGTCATGTACTGATGTGGAAATTTAGCATGACGTGCTGATATAGGAAAATACGTGTAAAATCATGTTACATATAGGAATGTTTATAGATATACATATCAGCAAACCCATTGTGACTCAACGCAGATGCACAGAACACGACGACAACATTATATTGACGACAAAAAAATATTATATTACATTCTTGAAAAACGGTAGTATGTACCGTGATTTTCTCTCCTCAGTAATAAATTATTTTATTGCAGTAGTGTAAAAAACTAATAAATTATCTCTTAATATAATGATGGAAATAATGGAAATTCAATTAAGATTGATAAAATTTAGTAGAAAATTTTGAAAATTCAAATTACAGTTGTCAAACTTTAAGTCCACACAGATTCGATATTGCTAATCTATTTACATATAAATAATACTATTCACATACTTCAACATTCCCCGTGCATTTAAAGATAATATATTTAAAAAAGAACTAGGAGTCATACATATCTATTTGCATGCCACTGTATAAAGCTGCATGAATAGTGGTATATCATCACACATTTGCAACTGCAGAATCCATCGAACCTCTCAACATGTTAGTGGTAAGAAGCATTAATGCTCTTATAGAAGAAATTACTGGATCCCTCTTTGTAATATTGATCTGATTTTATAATATCTGTTCTACATATTAAATCATAGTTACCAAGTTAAACTCGTATTGGAAAAAAATCGGCAATTCGATTCGTATATCGAATAGTTCGGAAAGAAAAAAAATCGATTCGGTTAACACATACTTGTTTATCATTTGACTAAAGGAAATCAGGTTCAGATTTTATGGGATATCCACCTGCGTAGAGCGGTGGCTGATAAGGCCAAAATAAATGGTGGCTTGATTGTAGTTTTTTGCTTTTCAATTTGACTGTTGCAAAAATAAATGGTCGCTTGATTGTAGCCTTTTGTTTTTCAATTTGACTGTTACCAAAATAAAGTGGGGCTTGATCGTAGCTTTCTGTTTTTCAATTTCATTTTGCATACCATTGTTTAGAAAGTTGAATTGTGAAGTTAGTAAATTGGATGAGTAATTGAAATTATTTGAAACTTTAAATAAGTTTAAATTAAATAAATTTAATATATTTTTAATTAAAAAAACTATATATATTATTTATATTTTAAAATTAAGAATTTTACTGAATGAATGTGGGTAGATTTTAAAATTAGGAAGTGATTTTAGGTTAAAGTTTTGAGTTTTGAAAGTAAAATGAATTTTGGAGGAAAGAATGAAATATGGTTTTTTTTGGATGAATTGTAATGTTAAATTTGTTTATATTAGTCAAAATTAATATAAATTAATTAAATTTCAAAATTAATTGAAAGAAAATGAGAAAAAGTGTAATTGTTATTAAAAAAGAAAACCAAATATTTTAATTAAAGAAATTAATGTTAAAAAAAACCTATATATTTCTCAATATTTAAGATACATATTGTAGATTTTTTTTCTCAATATTTAAGATATATATTATAGATTTTTTCTGAAATTGAAAATTTTCATTAGAAATTTTACCCTACCGTATCGAATTCAAATCCAAATTGAAATTGAAATTGGTAACTATGTATTAAATTATTCTCAATATCTCACTGTAGATACTGGCATGTATCATGGTTTCTGGCAGACTTGGGCGGTATGGATCGACTGTCTACAGTACTTTTATTTTAGAAAACTACGAATTTATGGTATCAATAGATTCCTGCCTGCGAGTATGGATCCTAAGAGTCGAATATTTGTGTCAGCATTATCAAATACCCTCACTGGTATTATTCATTCAAAAGAATTCCACCCCTGCCAAAGGTGTACTTCAAAAAATATGCAGAGAGTATATATTCGATTAGTCTTGCAAGTTCATCGTGCACTGCCACCACTTTAACCCTATACTTGATCGACGCAGATAAGATGCAATATGCATAGTGCCATCGAGTGCACAGTAAACCATAACAAACCTCAGAAAATATTAAGAAATAAAAAAAGGGGATGTGGTGATGAAAAGACCATAGGCACCATTCAAAATGCAAGCAAAAATCCGTTGTCAAGATTTTACATAACAATGGAGGCACTGCATACGTTTCCAGCAGATGGAATCACATAGTAATTAAGCAAAACCATATAACAACAGTAAACCACACTAATACATCTTCAAAATCTGTAGAGTTCAGGAATGTGAGACCAGGATGCTGGTATATAAAAAAAAACAACCAATGGCCTTATTCTACGCCTCGAAAGTTCAAACTTAACTCAAGAGCCTGGAAACAGTATCATATTGAAGGTCGTTAAACCCTTAAATGATACTCAGAAAAACCCAAATAATTTCTTCCACTGAAAGCGTTAACCTTCAGAGTATAAAACTCTATACCAGATGAAAATAGAAAAAAACCTGGAAGTGGTAGGGTCAAGCGTTGGACTGAATGGTATTGAATCCATAGCACATGTAGAAGCGAGGAGGCCCTTGCCTATATTGTATAAGAGATGGGAAGGGCTTACGTTCTACTTCTGTTGAGTATTAAAAGAAATACAAACTTTAGTGACAATGGAAGAAAACGAGACCAGAAGTTACCTGAGCGCAAAGTTATGTTTGGTGGGTCGCCATCAAAAACCTGTAAAACAAAATCATCATACTCAGCTGAATGAGCAAGATAATTTAGGAAAAGGCTGTGGGTATCGAAAATTATAAAATACAAACATGTTATCTCATTCTAGATCCGGATGGCCTTCTGGAACCTTGCAGTCGATGGTACTTTGATGATGGTCGCAGAGAATTGAAAGTTGGAGGGTCAATTAACAGGGTTTAGAAACTTCGAGGGTTAGAGAATAACTCATAACCAGAAAGAGATAAGGCATTGAGAATCCGTTTCTCATTTGGCATTCCGGAGGAGACAAAATTGAACCAAGATTCTATTAAACCCTCACACTTGACAAATCCTAACACGTTCCTAAGCTCCATGACCATACACAATGAGCATTGTTCCAAGGCCTAGGTAGAGGTTCAATTACAAAAATTCTGCCGATGAATGAGGACCATAGATCGTGAGTCCTGGCAGAGGAATGGTGATCGGAGGGTCCATGCGTCATAAGTGGAATCCAAGGCTATGTGTTTACATGGGGAAGGAAACCAAATGGTAAAATAAAAATTCACATGGCACTGAGTGAGTTAATGTGCAATGGGGAGAGAGTTGGTGCACCTCCACGTCATCCATGATAAAAATTAAATACATATTATAAAAAATAAAAATATAATCAATTTAGGACTCTAATGTTATGACTTCCATTGGATGAGCATATAATATATTTTCTTATAATTATTATATGCATGTAGAATGGTTATTCCATGTTTTTTTTGGTTAGTAGGTGTAGAGATGTTTAGTCTATGTAGACATGTTACAATTGGTATTAAAGCGCGACGTTTGAATAATGTGGCCAAATGGGAAACCGTGAAAAGTAACCAATATGTTAATGTGCACAGAGAAAGAGAAGGTAGAATTCAAAATGAGGAGAGGAACTGTATCGTTGATGAGACTAGGAAACCCCTACAAGGGAACCAATACAAAAATGTGGGTGAAAGTGGGTGAGGAGTCATGCCAAGCCAATGCAGCATTGTTGAAAACAATTCATCTGTGAGCTGAAATGACCAATTTAAGAGCTAATAATGAAAAACTCAGGTTGGAACAAGAATGAATTCTGAAGACCTTGTCGGAGAAACAAAATCAGCAAGGACCTAATTCGAGTGCTGGAAATGATGATTAGACAAAGTTATTTCACCTAAGGGAGGATAAGTTTAAATTTTATGGAAGACACAATGAAGATGAAGGGACATATGATAATCTCTCTGACGATAAAGGGGTCAAGAGATAGAAAGTGGAACTTCAATGAGAGTTCAAGAAAATTAAATCTTCGACATATGATGTTGAAGCTGAGGAAGAAACCAAGGCTTGGCTAATCAATATGAATAAAAATTTCCATATTTACTTGTGCAACCATAATCACAAGGCAAGGCTAGCAATTTAGCAGCTACAAGGGAAAACTACGTTATGGTGGGAGGAAGTCAAAATTGTTCGAAAAATTGAGGAAAAATAAAAAAATTGGAATGAATTCCAAAAACAATTCAAGGATAAGTAGTTAACTAAATTATTTTATGATGACAAAGAAAAATATTTCCATGATTTAAGGTTGGTACAATGCACTATTGATGAATTTATTACAAAATTCACCTCCTTGCTGGGATATGTTTCCTATATCCGGGAAGAAAAAGATAAGGTGAAATGTTTTTTTAGTAGCCTACCAATCTTTATGAAGGAGAAACTTAAACTTGATTTTCTAAAGAAAATGGATGAGGAAATTTGAAAGGCTCGAATCCGTGATTAATAGATGAAGCTGAGAGGTGAAGGAAGGAGAAGTGGGTTAAACAAGAAGGGACCCAAAAAAAATTCAAGCAACAATAAGAATGTTAAAAGTACAGGTGGAAGGAACCTGAATAGGAAACCTTAGAACAGGTTTCTAGGAGGAAATAAACATAAATTTAGATCATATATTGAAGGTAAATGAGTAGAATCAACATGTAGAATAGAAGATGTTCAACTAGAGAAGTTCCCTTTTCAATGCTTGGGATGCAATGATCCCCATTATTATAAAAATTACCAACATTATGCTCAGACAGAGTAAGTTTCAAATTCACAAGAGGGCTCTATGGTGGGTGAGGTGGCTCGGAACATACCAAGGATTAATGCATATTTGGATGAAACCTAGGTTGAATAGAAGCCCATGATAGTGGAATGCGAAGGTAAAATAGCTAACCACCCAGTATCCATTTTAATTGACCCAACTGAGAGTTTGAGTTATATTAGTCCAAAGACTGTAGAACTACGTCAATTAACTCTGACTAAATTCAGGAATCCTTGGTTAGTGAAATTAGCTATAGGAGCCAATGGGAGGGTTACTACTAAGATAAAAAACTACCTTTTTGAGATAACAAGATAACCGGTTAGATTAAATTTGAATTTATTACCCTTAAGATCCTATGATATGTTAATCAGTATGGACTGGTTAGAGAAGCATTAGTCCCAGATGATTTGTAAAGATAAAACTATAAATTCTTTGTGTGAAGATGGACTTAGATAGGAAATTCAGGGCATCAAAAGGGCGATTATGTTGTGATCAATTACTTCCAATCAACTAGGAAAATCCATAAGGAAAGGCTTCTAGATTTATGCAATATAGGTAGGGTATACTAATTGAAAGCATAAAACAATTTATTTGGAACATTTTCCAGTATCCAAGAATTTATTGATTTTTTTCTCGAGGAGATACCTGCATTACCACCTAAGCGAGACATTGATTCTACTATAAAATTAATTCCAGGAACAACCTCGGTCTCGCGATCTTCTTACTCCATGAGTATACCTGAATTGACATAACTTAAAATTAATATACATGAAATATAGATAAAGGTTACAATCGCCCGAGTGTGTTAGCATGGGGAGCCCCTATTTTATTTGTAAAACAGAAAGATGGTACCCTACGATTATGCATTGATTATTGACAACTAAACATGTTAACCATTAAAAATAAATATCCTCTACCATGAATTGACGATTTGTTTGTTCAAGTTAGGGGGCTGAGTGTGTTCTAAAAGATCTATCTGTGATCGAGGTATCATCAAATACAAATTAAGGATGAAGATATTTTTAATACCACATTTTGAACTCGATAAAACCATTGTGAGTTCATAATGTTACCTTTTGGACTCACTAATGCTTCAACGACATTTATGAATCTGATCAATGATATATTCCATCCTTACTTAGATAAATATTTCTTTATTTTCATTGACCACATTTTATTTTGTTATAAGAACTTACAAGAGCAAAAAGAGCACTTAAAAACCATATTGCACACCTTGCGGGATCATCAATTGTATGCTAAGTATAGAAAATGTGAGTTCTACACAGACCAAATTCAATATCTGGGAGACATTATCTCATCTGAGGGTAAAGCAGTAGATCTGGAAAATATCAATACCATCATGGAATGGTAAATTCTCTAGAATTTTGTTGACATTTGGTCTTTTATGGGGTTTATAGGATATTACCGTTGTTTTATTAAGGGGTTTTAAAAAATGGCCTACTCAAACACTTCTCTACAAAGGAAGGGAAAATATTTCGAGTAAAAAACGTAATGTCAATAAATCTCTGAAAATTTCAATCACATGATTGCTATCACTCTTGTGCTAAAAGTGGCATACCCAGAGAAGGAGTTTATTGTTTGTACAAATGCTTGTCAAGAAGGCATTGGCAGGGTTTTAAGCAAGAAGGCTGAGTAGTGGCGTATGAATCACAAAAATTGAATGATTATGAGAAATGATATTCAACATATGGTCTGGAATTAACGATAGTATTCCATGCCTTAAAGGTATGGAAACATTATTTTTTTGGAAATTTATTGATGAAGGATCAAAACAACTTAACGAGTTTATTTAAGCAGTCAAATATAAACGCATGTCAAGCCAAGTGGACAACCTTCTTAAGTGAATTCAAATTTGATATAAGACAACTAAAAGGGAGAGTAAACTAGGCGGCAGACACATTGAACATAAAACTACACTGTGTTTATGAAATTACTTACAGTCAAGCAGAATCCAAATTTTTGGAGAAAATTACAGAAGTTTCCCAAAAGGATCCTAAATATAAATTTTTATGGTGGCTAGCTAAGCAGACATTAGACTTTGGGAATCAGTATGATTATGAGATAAGAAATGATGGTTTTATAACTTAGGGGTAGAATATACCTTCCAAACCAATCCTATGTTAAACAAATTATAATGCATGTATTCCACAAAAAAGCATGTGTTGCCCACCTTGGGTACCAAAACTTTATTCTACAATTAATAAGGATTATTTTTGGCTAGGAATGAGGGAGGAGATAAAAGAATATTTCACCCATATTTAGAGTGCCAATAAGTTAATGCAGAGACTCATCATCCTGCAAGGTTACTTCACCACTTACGTATTCCAAAATGGAAATGGGATACCACCAATTTAGACTTAATCATAGGACTACCTAAAACAAGAAGGAAAAATGACTCCATAATTGTGGTGGTAGATAGATTGAGCAAGACAACCCATTTCATACTAGTTAAATCCACATATAGAATGGTTTATATTGGTGACATATTTATGAAAGAAATGTTTTGACTACATGACCTACCTAAAGTAGTGATTTCAGATAGAGATGTAAAGTTTACCTCTACCTTTTGGAAGGCCCTTTTTATAATACTGGGTAACCAAATTCAATTTAGCACCACATACCGTCGACAGGAAAATAGAAAAATAGAGTTAGTTAATAAAGTGTTAAGAGATATGTTAAGGATGTATGTCATGCAACAATGGACTAAATGGGAAGAATATCTTCATTTAGTCGAATTCACATATAATAATAATTACAATCAGTCATTGGAATCTATCCTTTCGCGTTACTCTATGGGAAAAGATGTTAGGTTCCCCTGAATTGGACTAACCCTAAAGACAGGCTCATGTTAGGACCTAATATGTTGACTGAAATGGACGAAGCATTAAAAACGTATGGCAGATCCTCAAATATTCCCAAGATAGACAGAAGAGCTATGCAGGGGAAAAAATACTTTCCAATAATTCAGTGTAGGAGATCATGTATACATCTGAGTAAATCCAAAAAGTAGCACTTTGTGATGGAATAACTTTTCTAAGTTATCACCTCGGTATTGTGGACCTTTCCAGATCTTGGAAAGAGTCAGACTTGTAGCCTATAAACTTTCTCTACTTTGTCATATTTGCATTCACAATGTGTTTCATATATACCTATATATATATATATATATGATCCTAAACATATAATTAATTTGCATGAAGTACATGTAAATTTTTTTATGAATCAAATAGTATAAATATGAATTTTGGGGGATGATGAACTAATGACATGGAAAAAATTGAAATGTAGGTCGAACAAGATGAAGAATTTGTGGTAGAGCCTCTGCATATTATGGACTAGAGAGAAAAAATCATACGAAGGTGAGTTATCATCTAGATTAAGGTGCAATGGAAGCACTTCAGCCCTGATGAAGCCACATGGGAGGATGAAGAATTTATGCGAAGGGATTCCTCGGAGTTATTCCAAAGGCATATACTAAAAACTGAGGATGATGTTCTTCACGAAATGAGGATTGTGTAACACCCCGATGTGAATACATGTTTATTGTTAATTACTTTTATTTACATGAATCAATAACTTATAAGTTTGAAAAGTATGGTAAGAAAAACTTATATATTAAGTAGATGTATGAAAATTAAAAAATGATGATTAAAGGGTCATAGTTGGGGACCAAGAAGACTAAATAAAGGAACTTAGTTTTTTATATATTTATTATTTTCCAGACAATTAAATCAGTTATCAGTTTTCATTCTCTTCCCTCCTAGAGTTGGAAAAAAAATCGCCATCTCAGTGGAAATCCAAGGATAAAAAAGAGGTTGAATGGAGGATTAGAGGAAGAAGGAAATGAGAACTATGGAATAACAGAGAACACTGTGAAAATGGAAAACAAATACCTGACTAAGGAGTCCTTGAGATGGACATAGAGCTAGTGTGACCCTTGGATTGATCTATGAGTGTACCGTAATGAACTAGACTATATTAGACTTGAGTTCAAGTATAGGTTGCCTCATTAATTGATGACAAACAGTCTGGAAGGAAGAGGATCGCGGGGGGGGGGGGGGGAGACCGGACATAATGGCCAGTCTCATGGTTGGGTGGTGATATCTTCCTAGTGAACACCCTTTACAGTGCAACTAGAAATAGATAAGTAATTATAGAAAGTGTGTGTTCTTTTCTAAGAAAAGAAAATTTAATGACTGTGAGAACAGGCTAATTTTTTTAAGTGAATATAGACAATTTTCACCATGCATGTTTTTCTATATCTAGATTAGTTTAATTGTTAGATGATCACAATTTAATATAAATTGAGAAATTATCTTCCTTTTTAGTATATATACGTTTCATGGAAGTAGTTATGTCTTATGTAAGCAATCACTAAATTGATGATGGAATATAATCTTCATTGATAACTTATTTTATGATATTTATAGATTGTGTAATGATTCGTATTACATATCATCTTACTCAATTCTGATTTCATAGAATATTATATGCAATTATTTTACCAATTCTCATCTTTATTTTTAATTTTGTTTGTAGTTTTAATTTCTTTGTGTCCATAGGCTTATTCTCATAAAATTTCTCATAATTTGAAACAATATTTTTTCTTCTAAAGGTAACATTCATGCCAATGTCCATAAGAGTGATTTTTGAATTCTGATTTCTATTAATAAATTTGTGGGTTTCTTTTAGAAAGTGTTCATGCATCCTATAACTAATTTCACTCTAGAAGAGTTCCATTTATATCTACAATCAAATTCATGTCCCTAGTACAGAACCACCTCAAATTAGTCATCATTAATCATGATTTTTTCATCTCTATCTGAAAGGTCTATTACCATTAACATTATGTTTTATACATATAATTTCAAATTTAATTAAAATGAATTATTTAGAACATTGTGATGTTTTCCTAATTTAATTTGATATATTTCCAATAAAACACAATTATATTTCGTGTTCACCCAACCCCTCGTCGTTCCTTTTAGAGTTGAAAATAAGCAAAATAATGTTGAAAAGAACTAACAATTCAATTTTCTGCCAAATAATAATGTTTGGTCTTGCATTTCTACTAGTATAACAAATTTTTTTTTTTAAATTATTATATAAAGAGGATGGAAATAGAACTTTTTTAATGGACTTAATAATTTCAGCATTGTTCCTTAAAACAAATATTTCCTTAATCTATATTTTCTTATCTATCCACCTTATCAGCATTCACTTTATTTGTTCTACATATATTTATAGAGATATTATAAAATTTATTTAAAATTTATTTTTTATCCATAAATATGAATTATGCCAAATTCATTTCCCACTAAGAAGTGTCTTCATGTGAAAGTAGCTTTCTAGGGGCTTCATAAGTAGCATTTAGGTAAACTCATTTCTAAGAATATATGATGCAAAACGAAAAAACATGAAATATATAGTTTCCATCAATTAAAAAACCCTCAAAATATCTCATTTGAATGAGCTATATTAGAGTCAAATGGAACATCAAAAACATACTTAGTTTTGGAGATTATTTTACCATTTGCATTACAGGAGCAATACCCCTAAAGGTAGTGTTATTGAATGTTAGGTCTCTATAATACTATTGTATCTCATTATTGTTATTGTTAGTGTATCTCGCTTATTGTTATTGTTGTTCCCATGTAGGACCCCAATATTGTTATTATTGTGCCCCATAGAAGCCCACTATTGTTTTTGTTATTCCCTTATATTATTATTGTTATGTAGGCTCTCATTTTTTTATGACCACTTAGACTCCTATATATATATATATATATAAAGTAGGTTTTTTCATTTGTATCATCCAATAATTTTTCAGTTATGTAATTCAAAATAGATTTCCCCCTCGAAGTGGATAATTTTTTAAAGTTGTTGATGTATATTTTCTTCTATTTTGTGATTTGATTGCATAACGTTTGGTATCAGAGATTTGGATTCTAGGGTTTCGCTTCTTGAAACAAGTTTAGCTTGGAATTTTCACTATAACGTTTTTTTCCACGAACCTTCATAAGCTAAAGTTTAAATCAAGTGGAATAGAAATACTGGTGAGCCTTGCGTACGAAATTATGATCTTGGATCGCTACATATTCGAAGATATGATCTGAGGAGGTTAGGCTTTTTGTAGGCTCCAGAATTTCATCTCAAATAGGTGGCCGAGGGAAATTCATCATAACTTTTGTTTCATGAATCCGATTTGAATTCTCTAAAGAGTGGCAGAAAGTGCACAGAATGTAGTTTCATGTTTATTAATTTTATTTTCAAAGGTAGAAACTGCGCATGTCATACGATTATATTTATTGGACTAGTCCATAACTAGGACATTGTGGGAGATCAGGCATAAATTTACCTTTATGAAAGCAAATTAGATATGAACTATGGCATTGGAAAAAAGACTCAGAGAGCTACTATAGGACTAAATTTCAAATATTAAGGATCCGAAATTGCAAATATACAATAGGTTCAATATCTAGCTCCAACAAAGCAAAGAGAAAAGTGTGTTTTTTTTTAAATATTTGCATACGTTTTTTTTTAGAAATCAGTTTGAAGCGATTCAAGGGGAATAGTGAAGCATAAATATTATTTTTTCATTCCAAAATGACTCAAATCAAGAAAAATCAAACATCTAGTAAGAAACAAAAAAACTCTACTATGACATATGGATAAGAGTAAGAAATGCAACATGATATATCAAAATTATAAGACCAAGTGCATAACAAATGTCGCTATAAAAAATAGTAACCGAAAATGAAATGGAAGCTAAGATGTATATTTTAAAGAATGGTTAATAACATACATGGAAGTTTTGAAGAATGGTTTAAAATAAAACATAGAAAGTTTGAAGGATGGCATAGAAGAAAAAATGAAAGGAAAAATGCAAGATTTGAAGATTGGTTTAAAGAAGGCATGGAAGGTTTGACAAAGTTGCTACAAGAAATGGTTCCTAATGGCGAAAAGGTATTAGATGAAACTCATTAATATTTCATTGACTTTAACGTTGGATCGAAGAACCACCATATTCTAAAGATCGATATGAGGAAATTTGATGACAAGGATCTCGTAACATGGATACTATAGATGGAGAAATATTTTGATATCCATAATGTGAAACACACATAAAAGGTACATATTGCAACTTTATATTTAGAACCAAATTAGTTTGTATGGTATCGATGGCTTTGTTATCATAAACCACTTGTCACTTGGTTAATTTTTACACATGAAATGATAGTACATTACGAAGATACAAATAAAATCTCCTTCTTTAGCCAATTGATAAATATTAAACAAAAGGGTTCAACAATGCAGCACATTAAGGAATTCCAAAAATTGAATATAAGGGTAAATGATATTCTAGAGTAGCATAGGATCTATGTATTTATAGCTCCTTTAAAGTGTAATATCCAACATAAAGTTCACCTTTGGGAACCTAATTCATTCGGGAAGGCATTCATGTTGGCAAGAAAAATTTAAAGGAAAGCTATGGAAAAAAGCAAGCGTACTACTCACAAATATAAATATGGAAGTGTTTCTACTGGTATCCTTCGGAAACCTACAAGGTTGACACCACAACAATTGGAAGAAAAAACAGAAAAAAGGCTTTGTTACAATTGTGATAGAAAATAAACTAAAGGCAATAAGTGAGATGAGAAGAAATTAGTTACATAGATTGTGAGGAGGATGAAGAAAAGGAATAAGAAAATTAAAAAGAATAGGATATACAGCAGGAACCAACCTTAAAGAAAGAAGAAATGAATCCGACCATTTGTTGTAATGCATTGGCATGAATTACCATTGCTCAAAATCTAAATATAGAAGGAAATATCAAGAAGAAAAAGGTAATAGTGTTGATTGATTCAATTAGTTCCCATAATTTTGTTCATTGTAGGACAGCCAAGGAATTTAGTTGCTTCCTACATCCAACACTAGAGTGTCAAGTGATGGTTGCAAATGGAGGAACTATAAATTTCTCTAGAAAGTGACATAATATGAAGCTAAAAATGGGGGAATATGTATTGAATAGCCCAATTCTTTCCATTGCAATGGGTGGTATTGATGTTGTACTTGGATTTCAATGGTTACAACCTTTGAGTACGATAGATTTTAATTTTGAAGAACTTTTCTTGAATTTTTTTGGGAATGAAAGGAAGTTGAATTAAGGAGTATCATAGGGAAACCAAGAAAGATAATCATCTCTAATTGCATGAAAAATTTTCTAAATAAATAACAACGAGGTGCAATTGCACAACTATGCTCACTAGAGTTTCAAAAATTTAAATCATCTTAAGAGCAAATTCTAAGGTTCAAGCAGTGTAAGATAAAATAGAGCAGAAAAAACAAGTTATACAACTCTTAAAGGACTACCTAACTTTTGCGTAGAATCGAATGAAACAATAGGCATATCGACATCAGAGTGAAAGGCATTTTTATGTATGCGACTGGGTATTTTACAACTACAACCATACAAACAAATGTAACTCAAGCAAGATAATAAGGACAATAAATTATCACTAAAGTAATATGGTCCTTATAAGGTGTTGCAAATTATTGGTACTCTCGAATAGAAGTTGGAGCTTGTAGAAATTTAATACAAAATACATGTATATCCTAGATTTTCCTGATCTAACAATATGCTACATTTAAATAAAAAATCGCTTCGACTAATCTTTGTGTAATTTAAAACACAATCGCAAATCACAATATCATGAAGAAATATCAATCACACATAACACATATAACTTACCCGGGGAAAGCATATAGCTAAAAACCCCACTATATTCTATTATGTATTATATCATGGATCATGAAATAGTTACATACAAATATTTGATCCAAGAGCTCTCAGAACATGAGATAACTGTCTCACACTGTCATACTGTCTCCAGATAGCCTGTCTCCACTGCGCAATCCCAACTGATAGCAATCCCTAGAATGAGTGCATTCCTTCCTTCTTTGACTGCGCAATCCTCACGAGAACATACAATGTGTGTGTGGTTGCATGTGTGCAACCGGATAATGTCACAACTGATAGTTTACTTCCCTTTCACCTAGAACTCAACTGTGTCTCCACTAGATCTGTCGTGCATGCAGTTAATAATAGTAAATCTTCAGTTGCATGTGAGACCACTTATTTTTAATTAATTAATAATTAATTCATTTTATATCTCACTAGTGTATCTTCAGTTACAACTAGCACAATTGATTTTAACTCACTTAATTGAGTTAAACTACATTACAACTTGCATAACTGCACTTCCAACTTTGTTACAACTTCGAATCACTTAGTTACAACTAAGTCAACCTGCATGTCCCACCAACCAACCTCTTAACTAGAAATTCCTTTAGCTAACTAATTTTCCACTCAGTTAAGTATTTCCATGTGTTGATTGAGAATACATTATTTTTTATTATCCAACTAATATTAAGGGATAATAATAGTCAACATGCATCTATAAATATACATGCAATATATAAATATAATTTGCACATATATCTATAAATATACATGCATCTATAAATATAATTTTCTCATGCATCTATAAATATACATCCACCTAAAATAGCCTGACGTTACATCCTAATGTAGGTGCTTAATTTTCACTACGATCTTCTTGTTGAATCTCAAGAGAGCTTCGTGCATCTTCCCGAGTGCACCCAAATTTACATGTTTCATGCTTAAAGAAGTTTATAGGTGATAAACCCCTAGTTCAAACAATATTTCCAAAACTTGACGAGGAAGGAAAAATCATATTGGAATCTGAAGCAGTGACAGAAAAAAGAACTTGACAGTTACGAAATCAATCAATTTCAGAGTATCTCATAAAATGGAATAACTTACCCATTGAAGATTCCACATGGGAGGATAATAATTTTATACAGAAGCATTCAGAACTAATCAAGTGTTCAGGAAACCACTTTTTCGAAGGATAGGGACATGTTAGGTATCTAAAATACTAATTTAGCCACTTATTTTTATTTCTTGTGTAGCCCCCTTATTGCTATCATTGTGCACATGTAGTCCTTATATTGTTACCACAATTGTTATTGTTGTTCCCTTACATTATTATTGTTATGTAGGCTCTAATTATATTGTGAACCCTTAGACTCTTATATATAAAAAGTAGGTTTTGTCATTTTTGTCATCTAAGAAAGTTACATTTATGTAATGTAAAGCAGGTTTCCCCCTCGAAGTGGATAATTTTTAAATCGTTGATCTATATCTTCTTCAATTATATGAGTTAGTCCCATAACATTGCAATAATGACACTATAAATTTAGGGAAATAAGATTTTGCTATTTCATGAATGACACTATACATTTAGGGAGCTATGCATTCTCTCATACTTTTTACAATAGTTGAATCTTAAATATTGCAAAAATTGGGTGTTCCTTAAGTGTCAATAAGCCACCCTGGGGTAACTCGACTCACAAAATTGTGTAAATTGAAGGGTTATGATAAAAGTGATTCAAGTTTAAATTAGGTTGACTAACTCATGCACGTGGAAGGGGAATATGTATGCACCTAAAGATTATAGTGGTACTAGTTGGACTCAACCATGTATCACGCAAGTATGAAACTGGCTGAATTGTCAGTTCACCTAGTCGGAAAAAAGAAGTGTGAAGAGGCCAATATATTTTCATATACTCAAAAAATAAATATTCCTTTTCTTATATCCCATGAAACAGATAAGGTCACACCCTATCAGACATTTTTCAGAATTTCATAAATAATATCATTTGTATGGAATTTTCTCTACATGCCCCTTATTTGTTGTGATGATTAGTATTATTGCAATGAATTGGTATATTTTTATCAAATAATATAAGAATAATGATTTTTATCCTCACACTCTTGAATGAAACACTAATCCTCCCACTCTTGAATGCAACACCAAAGTTCAACCGAAAGGACTAGATGGTGCTAACACTATTACCCATGATTTCACCCATACTTTAGATTGCTATAAATTGTCAAGTTATATACATGTCTGTGTGTGTGGTTGAATGATTTTGTTGAAAAACATTAATATTTATGCTATAAACCTCTGATTATTAATCTAAATTGAAACACTATATATAAATCAATAGTACTAAAGTTTAATATAAAATAGGTACATGATGGGAAGGATTCCATGCGTTAAAAATATATATCATTAATTTCTATGTTTAATTCATAAGAAATCACAAAAAAAATATAAAATTATTTTTAAATTCTTACAAATTTGATTATTTTTATGGAAGTATGATCAAATATTTTATAATTGACATTTTAAGGACTTTCCAAATTTATCATATTTTTTTATTTATTTTTGGTAAAATTGGCACGACTGCATCTTATTCATGTCTAATATATCACCCCGATATGGGGCAGGGAATTGAACCAGTGAATTCACATCAAGGAGTGTCGTAAGAGAACACCTATCACCATTTATCCAAGATCCAATGGACCAAAGTTTTTATACTTTAATATAAATATGGATCCTTAAAATTTTCCGTGATATCCAAATTCAAATATATAAAATTTTTGAAAATAATATCTCAACAATAATAAAGTCTTCCTACAGGGACACATGATTCTTAATATGTGATATGTACATATCATAGTTCGACATTATATTAAACTAGGATAACCACATTTACTAATGTGGTTGATATACGCCAATAAGTGTATATGAAGCACATATACAAGTGCATTAGTAAATGTGGTTGATAGACACCGATAGATGTTTATCAATCACATTAATATTTATTAGATGTATAGTGTTAATCTGGCTATTAGAGATTGATTATTTGTACTTATTAAGAACTATAACTATAACTATATATATATATATATATATATATATATATATATATATATATATAATACTTATTTATGTCTCACCATTATATTAATGATTAGTATATATTTATTAACCTATTAATTTTATAAATACAATAATTTGATGTTGATATTAATCACATAAATATCTATATATATATATATAATATATATATATATATATATATATATATATATATATATATATATATATATATATATATATATATATATATATATATATATATATATATAATTGATAATTAATATTAATATTTAAAGTTTCGAATGGTAATATTAATAATATTAATAATTATAAATTATTAGTAACTAAAAGTTAATAATTATTAGTAATTAGTAATAATAATATTTATAAATTATTACATATTACTTATCAATAATTATTATTAATTATCAATGATTATAATTATTAAAACTTATTAATAACTAATAATAATTAATAATTATTATAATTATTATTTATAAAAAGGATGAATATTATAAACCCAAGGGATTAATATTAAATGGGATTAATAAACCCAAATGATTAACATTTAAAACCCAAGGGATTAATAAGCCCAAAAAAGTATGAATATTATAAACCCAAGGATTGATATTATAAACTTTGGGAATTATTAACATAAGCGATCAATAAACCTATGGGATTAATATTATAAAACCTAGGGATTGAAAACCAAAGGAATTGATATTATAAACACAATAGATTAATGAATCCAACTAATTATTAATATTCTAAACCCAATATATTAAAAAACCAAGGGATCAATGAACTTAACTAATTATCAATATTCTAAGCTGAAGGGATTAATAAACCTAACAGATTAATATTATAAACCTAAGGTGTCAGTAAACTCAACAGACTAGTATTAGAAGCCTCGAGGAATAATATTATAAGCCTTAATATTACAAATCATAAATCCAAGATATTAATATTAATATTAAACCCAAGATATTAATATTCTAAACCAAGGGATTAATAAACAAAAGGAATTTGTATTATAAACCTAAGAGATTTAAATTAAACCCTAGGAGTGATATTATAAACCTTATGAATGATATTATACCATAGGAATATGAACCCTTCAATTAATCAAACCAATATATTAAGATCATTAAAGTAAAGGACTAATAAACCCAATGGATTATAAACCCATGAGAATTGTATTAAACACAAGGAATTAATATTATAAACCCAATGGCAAATATTATAATCCATAAAATAAAAATTAAACCCTGAGATTAATATTAGAAACCTTAGTATCAGTATTATAAGCTTATCTCATTAATAAACCCAAAGGATTAATATTAAAAAATGAAGGGAATACAATTAAACCTTAATATTAATATTAAATTATAGGGTCATAAACCATGATATTAATCAGCCCAAGGGATTAATATTATAAATCCAATGGATTATAAACCAAAGAGATTAACGTTAAATCATAATATTAATTTTATAAAACATATGCTTAAAATTAAACCGTAGGAATATAAACTCTATGATTAATATTAGAAACCCTAGGAACAATATTATAAACTCAAGGGATCACTAAACCCATTGGATTAATATTAAAAACCCAAGGGAATATAAACATAATGGAATAAAATTAGAGCCTAATATTAATATTAAAAACTAGGAATATAAACAAAAATATTAATATTACGAACATTAAGAGTAATATTATATACCCAAGAGATTAATGCTATAAATCCAAGGAATTAATAAACCTAAGGGATTAATATTATAAAATAAATGGATTATAAACTAAGGGGAATAATTTTAGATGCAAGGGATTAAGATTATATACCTAATATTGTTAAACCCAAAGGATTAATAATAAAAACCCAAGGGATAAATAAACACAAGGGACTGATAAACCCAAGGGATTCATATTAAACCATAAGACTCATATTATAAACCCTAATACTATAAATTATAAATCCAATATTAAACTTTAATATTATGAACTGAATATTAAAAGGTCCTAATATTATAAAACTTGTATTGAACCCAATTTTTGTAATGTAACAATGCAACATTTAATAAAATACAATGTAATGTAACATTGCGATAATGGTTGTTAGACTTATTTTCATATTGAGACAATATTTGTCATAATGTGATGTTAGATACATTTTTATACCATTCTAATGTTATAGTATTAAATCATTGACATTATAACCCCAAGGTACTAATAAACCCAATGGATTAATACTAAACCCAAGGGATTAATATTATAAACCCAAGGGATATTGACCTTAATATAAATATTATAAAGCATAAAATAAAAATTATACCATAAGATTCATGTTATGCACCTTACGGTTAATATTAAAAACCCAAGGGATTAATATTAAAAACCCGAGGAAATAACATTAAACCCTAGGACGAATATTAAACCCTATGAATATAAAACCTAAAAAAATCATAGGAATATAAACCCTAAAAATAATAAATCCAAGTGATCAATATTGTAAACATTAGGCTTAATATTAAACCCTAGGGATATAAACCCTATGATTAATATTATAAACCCAAGGAATTTATATGATCAACCTAATGGATTATAAACCTAAGGCATCTATATAAAATTCTAAGATTAATATTATAAACCATTTCAGATTACTCACATAATTAGGATTTGTTTGATGTTTCCGACCACTTAATGTGGTTCATCCTCAGGACAAGGTGAGACATATAATCAATCTTAATAAATACATTAATATGGTTCTTTTCTCCTATGGTACTCCATATATTGGGGAAACATGTTGATCCATTACATAGAGAATCCAAGAACATACTGCAGACATTAGGCACAATCGATCCCGCTCTTTAGCCCTCACAGAACAGCAAAGAAATCGTGTCACCATGTTTGCATTGAGGATTCAAAAGTCCTTTCTAAGGCTGATCCCTTCCACCATAGGAAGCTCAGGGAAGCTATTGAGATTGAGAGGCATGTTAAGAATTTCAAGAGGGATGATGAGTGGAAATTGAGAAAGAGTGATGCAGGGGCATCCAAGAAAACTTTCATTAAAATTGGAATCCAAAGTTGTGGAAAGGAAAACGTGGACAATCAACGTAGATCGGGGAAAAATTAGTTAAAAAGAGCTAAATTGCTGGAAGTGAGTGCTAACTAGAAATGTATAGGTTTGTTGAGTGATTTTGGGAGAAAAATCATGGATCATCTAATGATCCATGCACTTGTAAATTCTATAAAAAAAAGAGAGTCTTGGTTGTGTAAAAGAGGAGACTGTGCATGAGCGAATACAATGTAGTGGCATGAGAAATTCTGACTAAGGCTTAAATGCCTTAGCTTGTAAGTGAATTTTGTATATAATAGAGATATGGCTATGTGGATTTTCTTTGTTGAGCATGGTTTATTTACAATTAATATTTTGAGCAAAATCAATGTTACGAGTGTGTTGATCTCCATCGATCACTGTAAGGATCGATGGTGATCCAGTGATAAATGATGGAATCATGTGTGTGCGCCTAACGTGACAAAGAGATGGAGCAAACATATGTTTGGGAGATTGAAAATTATAATACCACAGAGCGTAGTGTGAGTATTCACAGTAGCAGCTGTGACTCATCACTGCTTGCAGAGCCATGGGATGGAATATGGTAGAATTAAACCTGCGTTGGAGCCATGTGAATTGGAACCATAGTCATGTTTAACCTCGAGATGAAGGTGCAGTGGAAGCATGATGAAATACGTGTTTTGGAACCATGAGTGAGGAACAGTGTAGGTGGTTTTTGAAAGCCACTAAGGGTTTTCACGTAGGCTTATAGTGGTTAGCGGTAAATGTTGAAATCTACGCGATACACCTCACCGATTGACGCATGCCATCACAAAACCATTTTTTTCGCGTGAATTTGAAGCATTAAGGATCATGCATGTTTTGAATGCGAATACCGTGAGATCGGTGAATGGATGCGATGACCATTGGATCACTTCGCATAACGTATATGTGATTTGTGTGGAGCGACAACCGTCTGATCTATGATCGATGCTTCTCGCGAACGAGAGATGCTCAGGGTTTAAAATTTTAATGGATCCGATATGTTATAAAATTGCGGTTGAATCCTTTAGTTCCGGGGTTCAAGAAATAAAGTGGGCCATCATTTTTCGGTCAAAAGACTATGGAAATCATGTTGTTTTTGTTTTATTGCTTCCGATATATATATATATACGTGGGACATAAACCACAGGTTGAACGATCGAATTTATGAATCTGCAGCTCTGCTATAGATTTTGAAGGTTGCAGGTTCATATTGATAAAATGAAAGTTGAACTATGCTATAGTAGTTTAGCTTTTCATCAAGTGGTATCAGAGCAGGGCAAAGATTTCCTCCGAGAAATAATTTGCATGCAAGCAATAAGAGGCATAGTTCTGTTGAAGATTTGTAAGCTTGTGGTCTTTATATTGTTGTGTAAGTGAGAATATTGCAACGGCCTAGAGCCAGGAGTGCTCAAATGGTTCCAGAGGAGAGAACCAGAGAGATTTCGAAAGACTAATCTCAGAAGAGAGAAGCTTGGTGAGGTATCTAGTAGCAGGGAGGACTTTCTATTGCAGAGGTTTTGTTGCAGCTCACAAAAGGAAATTCCACAGAGGATGTGGGTAGAATTGCTCAAGAATGTTGTGACGAGAATATCACAAAGGACAATTCAAAAGAGGGTGTGGGTAGAATTGTTCAAGAATGTTGTTACAGGAAGATCAAAAAGGGAAATTCCATAGAGATGTGGGTAGAATTGCTGATAGATGTAGAAGACATATGACCAGGAGGTCATAAAATTTTTGTGCCTCAGGAGTCTAATGCAGGGGCATCCGAGCAAACTTTCATTAAAATTGGAATCCGAAGCTGTGGAAATGAAAACGTGGAAAGTCAATGTAGATCAGGGAGAAGTTAGTTAAAATGAGATAAATTGCTGGAAGTGATATGGTTTAATTAATTATAATTATCTATCATGAGTGCTAACTAGAAATTTATGGGTTTGTTGAGCGATTTTGGGAGAAAAATCGTGGATCATCTAATGATCCCCGCACTTGTAAATTACATAAGAAAAAAGAGACTTTGTTGTGTAAAAGAGGATAGTGTACATGAGCAAATAAAATGTAGTGGCATGAGAAATTATGACTAAGGCTGAAATGCCTTAGCTTGCAAGTGAATTTTGTATATAATAGAGATATGGTTATGTGGATTTTCTGTGTTGAGTATGGTTTATTTGCAATTAATATTTTGAGCAAATTCAGTGTTACGAGTGCGTTGATCTCCATCGATCACTGTAAGGATCGATGGTGATCCAGTGATAAACGACGACATCGTGTGTGTGCACCTAACGTGACAAAGAGCTGGAGCAAACATACGTTTGGGAGATTGCAAGTTATAATACCATAGAGCATAGTGTGAGTATTCACAGTAAAAGCTGTGACTCGTCACTGCTTGCAGAGCCATGGGATGGAGTATGGCAGAATTAAAGCTGCATTGGAGCCATGTGAATTGGAAGCACACTCATGTTGAACCTAGAGATGAAGGCACAGTGGAAGCATGATGAAATACATGTTTTGGAACCATGAGTGAAGAACAGTGTAGGTGGCTTTTGAAAACCACGAAGGGTTTTCGTGCAGCCTTAGAGTGGTTAGAAGTAAATGTTGAAATCTATGTGATACACCCCAGCGAGTGATGTGTGGCATCACAAAACCATTTTTTTTCACGTGAATTTGAAGCATTAACGATCGTGCATGTTTTGAATGCGAATACCGTCAGATCAGTGAATGGATGCGATGACCATTGGATCACTTTGCATAATGTATATGTGATTTGTGTGGAGCGACAACTGTATGATATATGATCGATGGTTCTCGCGAACAAGAGATGCTCGGGGTTTAAAACATTAATGGACCCGATATGTTATAAAATTTCGGTTGAATCCTTTTGAGTTCCGGGGTTCAAGCAATAAAGTGGGCCATCGTTTGTTGGTCAAAAGACTATGGAAATCATGTTATTTTTGTTTTATTGCTTCCAATATATATATATATATATATATATATATATATATATATATATATATATATATATATATATATAAACTACTATAGGTGTTCAACTTTCATTCCAGACGCCACATGAGTCTTAATTTCAAACTCAGATCAGAAGACGCAGACTATAATCTGGATTCGACTATGGGTTATGGGGTGCACGTATATATATATATATATATATATATATATATATATATATATATACGTGGGCCATAACCCACAGGTCGAAGGATCGGATTTATGAATCTGCAGCTCTGATACAGATTTTGAAGGTTGCAGGTTCATATTGATAAAATGAAAGTTGAACTACCCTATAGTAGTTTAGCTTTTCATCATAGAGATGGACTCTAGCTCTCTCTAAGTGATTTTTCCCCCTTGTGTTGAGTTTCAAGTCACTTTGTTCTTGATTGTTTTCCCCCTTTTGTTTTATTTCCCGTGTCATTGTTTTTAAATTTTTTTCTTTTATCTTCTTAGTTAACTTTCATTTTATGGTTCATGGTCCTTCCATATTTTTATTTTTGTTATAAATAATATTTTCTAAGTATTATAATCATAACATATAAAAAATATTTTTTTTATTACATTAAAATAATTTTTTTTAACCATTTTATTTAAATAAATATTTATTATATGCATCTATATTGTTTCCTAGAGCGCTCTGCAGCAAACAATGGCTTTCTAGGGTTCTGAAATCTTCTGCAATGGCGCTAACCTAAGTGTAGACTGTCAAGCCATAGATACCTCATACACCGGACTCAGTGATCCTTCTGCGCACTGTTCACAGGCTATGACTATTCCTTTGGGGGGGACAATATGCCTCCCCCTAAAAATGGGAGTGAGAACTAAACTCAAGTGCCAGACAAGAACGATGTAGCTCAGACTCCCTCTGTCTTGACAGAGCATAAGCAGGAGGTTGAAGCAACGGAGCAAAACCACACACAAGCATCCACGGAAACCAGGGAGACACCAAAAGCGAATTCGGCTACTTGAAAACACATAGAGGCTCAAAGACCCAAGATCGACCTGCCCAACCATCGTATTAATGCCCAGATACAGTTTATGATAGATCATGCACTTATCGACAAGTTTATTGGCTTTTGGCCAACGGAGAAAGCCATGCATGGCTAGATCGCTTCGAAGTGGAAACCCAAGGGTAATGTTACCTTGTAGTTAGGGCCCAATGGTTTCTTCAATGCCGTCTTTAACTGCATAGAAGACAGAAATAGGGTTCTAGATGGAGGGCCTTACTTCTTCAACTCCACTGGCTTATATCTAAGAGATTGGATCGAAAGATTCAATCCAGATAAAGAGAATTTCAATTGGGCTTCGGTTTGGATCCGTATGTACTCTCTGCCTCTAGAGTACTAGGATGAAGAATCGCTTACAGCTATTGGCAAAGGGCTAGGCGAGTTCACTAAGATATCAAAGGAAACAAAGATCAGAAGATACACCACATACACCAGAATATGTGTGTACATGCATCTCGACAAAGCTCTCCCGTATTCGGTAAGTCTGTATCATGATGATTTTGAATGGATTCAACCTATAGATTATGAACATGTACCCTTTCGCTGCAGAAAATGTCACACCCATGGTCATCTCTTCAGAGATTGCCCTCTAAATATTATCCCCAAACAAAATGAAGCCACTGAAAATTTTGAGGCTGAAGGGTTTACAAAAGTCACAAACCGCAAAAAACACAACAAGAAGTCTCCATCTTCTCCCAAAAACACCAACCCCAACGCCAACACACCCTCCACTAGTAATAGCTTTGACATCCTCGCTAAGTAGATCCAAACTGACTCAGAACCCTCCATGCAACCTGACTCTTCTTCTAAGCCCTCCTCTTTTGTCATAGCCTCTGATCCCTTTGCCTCTCAAACAAGTCAAAAATCATCGCAGGATTCGGCAACCATGGATTCCAAGCTTAATATAGAAAAAGAACTAGTCATATGGAAACCAAATGGTATGGATATAAACAGCTTCCTTCTAAATCCTCTTCACTCTAATGCAAAAAACCCAGAGAGCAGCCAAGCAAGCCATATGGAAGAAGAAATAGAGAGCTTTGATCTGGGTGATTTAGACATATTAGGTCTTGAACAAGCCTGCAAAAGGAAAGAATATGACAAAATAACTCCTCCACAGATTGACAGTCTAGAAGTGGTCCTCTTTCGGGCTCAGCAACAAAGGAAACTTGACATTCAACCAGGGAGTCAATGGGATGGGCAAAAAATAATGAAAGACTCAAAGAAACTGTTGCGAAAAATACTGAGAGGGGGGAATCAAGATGGTAGGCAAACTCAAACATTTTTACTTTTCTTACTTCAAAACTCATACGCGACTTTCCTGAAGCCAACTCGCGTATACACGTGGCTATCCTTAATAAAACATGCGTATGCACAGAGATCTTATTATGCAGATATTTCTTAACTTAGATCTTTGCAACATTCATTCATCTGATGTTTATTTAACAGTAAGCATGTGCAGTAATAACAGAATAAACCATCACACATAAGAAACACACATGAACACCAGGATTTTAGGTGGAAACCCAAGTCGGGAGAAAACCACCGCTGTCATTGTCTCAGCCTTCAATATTTTATTAAACAGAAAACATCATACAACCATGTACTGGCACAGACTCATACCAGCACGCAGGCACCCACCTGCAAAAGGCTACAACCTTCTCTCATTTACCCACCTCTCCTGGAAGGGAGCTACAACCCCCTACTCTCGTTTACCAGCCTCTCCTAGAAGGGAGCTACAACCCCTTGCTCTCGTTTACTATCCTCACCTGGAAGGGAGCTACAACCCCCTGACTGAAGGCTTCAACCTTCAGCACCACTGCAGACCACGTTTCATCAATTTTCAAACTGGATCAAATAGCTTCAACACAACCCTTCATTTATCAACAAACATACTTTGACCATTGCTTCCAACATAACAGTAAAACCACGGTAACCAGAATATCAGAGATTACCCAGACTTCAGAATAGATATGCAGAAACACATTCAACCTTGATCAACCATTAGATCAGATACCATACGTGCTTTTATTTAATCAGACCCACGTATATACGTTGTATTCATGAAGCTAACCCGCGTATACATCTATGCATTTTTCCAGAATAACCCTAACTTCCCATACACACCTTTGTTTAAACAGATCTGTGTATACACGCGCTTTTTATGAAAAGAACCTGCGTATAGATCTATAAAAGATAATTTTTGAAGAACAGTTCAGATCTATGAACTTACCCAGATTTATTCAATTTATTCAACAGATTTGCGCCAAGTCTTCAATACTTCTTTTCAGATCATCTTAGAGATTAATCAATTCCAGATCTAGAGATTTTGACCCTTCATCATATTCATAGGTGCATCACAGATTCAGATCTATTGATTAAGAACAGAGTTCAACCATACATATAAACTTTAGAGTGAGGTATTCATTAAATCCCAGACACTTGCACACACCTTGCACAATGAATTTCTTCTCCTTAAATAGATCTAGCCTTTGACAATACCATGAGCCAAAACCATACAACTTCCAATGGTATTCCTGGATAGGATCAAATAGATAATCCAACGCTCAATACAATGAGTCAATACCATGGTAAGAACCCCTGGTTTTACAAATTTGGAGCGCAATTAGGCATATGCGACTTAGCACGTACTTTTCCGCGTGCATACGCTACTTCTCCTAAACAAACCCGCGTATGCTTTGTGACACACACTTTTCATCATTGTTCTGGCCCTTACTGATATTTCTTTCTCTGGTACTTCTGAGCTACTTGTAGAACATCAGATTTACATCATTAATAAACTCATCAAGCATTAAGAACAACTTCATTAAGTAGGTTGCCATCATCTTCATCAAGTGGGTTGCCATCAAGGACAACACTCTGCATCATATTGCCAACAATCTCCCCCTTTGGACTTGATGGCAACCACGATGGTGTTTGATTACCACAACAGATAGATACATTAAGCATAATGATATTCTCCCCTATTCAAACACCATGTCACTCTCCCCCTTTGACATCAAGGGCAAAGGGCAGATCAAAACCAACACAAGGTTGTTTTCTCCTCATGTAGATAGAAGAGCATTGTAGATCTGATGTGCACTGAAGTTACCATGCTCCCCCTGAGTTCATGCTGAATTTTCAAACATATTTTTCAATGAAGTACATGACTCTATGACCTTCCTATCACCAAGGAATCATACTTACATCAAAGATCCAACCAAGTGGATTTACATATGAGACTCAAATACCCAACCAAGTGGGTTTACACAATTTGACTCAACTACCCAACCAAGTGGGTTTACAAATTTGAACAAGTCCTTACATGACTGAATATTACAAATTTACATCATGGGTCTCAACATGACCTTTTCAACCAATTACAAATATGACCTTTTGTAACAAATACCAAAAGGACCTCAAAGAAGAGCTCATATTTCAGAATCATCATAATGCCAACAATGCATTATACTCAGCAAGGCTAATGCTCCCCCTAAACCTGTACAACAGTTTACTCCTTGATCTCCCCCTTAGCTTGTGCATCCTGAACACTTTCAACAACAAGAACATCAAGGCATCTGCACCCAATAACAAAGAATGAAACAGAAATATAAGAGCTGAAACACCACCATAGGCACCAACTAGCATCAGAGAAACCAAACAGCACTACAGCTTGTGCTGAAGAAATGCTGACCCCGGAATAATTGTCAGCAACCACCCATACGCGGTTTCCTTTGTATGAACTCACTTATATACGCGACTGTCTTTCATGAAACCCACGTATTCAATTTAATCTTCTGAAATTAAGCAGCTCTAATTTTCTGCACATCAGAGACTACTCCCAGCTTCTGTCTGAGATATTCAAACACTTCCTTGGGCAGAGGTTTGGTAAATATATCAGCAACTTGTTCTTTGGAGGGAAAATACTCCAATTTCACTTTTTGTTCAAGAACTTGTTCTCGTAAGAAGTGATACTTGATGGGAATGTGCTTGGTCTTAGAATGCATAACAAGATTCTTTGAGATGTTGATGGCGCTTGTATTATCACACATAATGGAGATAGGAGGTGTACATTTGATTTGAAAATCTTATAAGGTTTGCATCATCCAAAGGAGTTGAGTGCAACAAGACGCGGTAGCCACATATTCTGCTTCTACTGTAGATAAGGCAATAGAATTTTGCTTCTTGCTGAACCAAGATACTAACCGGGGCCCCATATAGAAAGCACCACCACTAGTGCTTTTCCGATCATCAACATTTCCAGCCCAATCTGCATCAGTGTAAGCATGAAGAGTGAGATCAGCATTCTTTGGATACCATAGTCTAAAGTCTTGAGTTCCTTGTAGATATTTGAATATTCTTTTGACAGCCTGAAGGTGAGACTCTTTTGGATTAGCTTGGAATCGTCCAACAATCCCTACTGCATGCATAATGTCCGGTCTAGTCCCAGTGAGATAAAGTAGACTTCCTATCATAGATCTGTATTCTGGTTGATTCACCGTGGGAGAATCATCATGAGAACTGAGATTACATCCGGTTATCATTGGTGTACTTACAGTTTTGCACTCTTCCATGCCATACTTCTTCAGAATTTTCTTAAGATATTTTTCTTGTGATAAGAATATGCCATCTGTAGTTTGATGCACTTGCAAGCCAAGAAATAATTTTAGTTCCCCAAGTAAAGACATTTCAAATTCTTGCTGCATAATAGAAGCAAATTTCTGACTCATAGACTCTTCATTACTTCCAAAGATGATATCATCAACATATACAACCACAATCAAAAGTTTATCATTTTCAATTTTTGTGTATAAGTTGCTATCAGCAGACCCCTTTGAAAATATTTGTTGATGAAGATATTTGTCAAGACGATAATACCATGCCCTTGGAGCTTGTTTGAGACCATATAGAGCCTTTTTAAGTTTACAAACAAGTTTTTCATCGTTTCCCAAAATGGATCCTTCTGGTTGTTCTATATAAACCTCTTCTTCTAGGTCACCATTGAGGAAAGCAGATTTAACATCCATTTGATACACTTTGATTTGTTGAAAGCTTGAAAAGGCAAGAAACATTCTTATGGCTTCAAGTCTAGCAACTGGAGCAAAATTTTCTTCAAAGTATATACCTTCTTGTTGAGTATACCTCTTGCAAACAAGTCTAGCTTTATTTCTTATGACATCCCCTTTGTCATTTAACTTATTTTTGAATATCCATTTAGTACCACTGACATTTTTCTCATGAGGTCTTGGTACTAATTCCCAAGTGTGATTCTTTTCAATTTGATCAAGCTCTTCATTCATGGCTTGAATCCAACATTCATCTTTTCTTGCTTGATTGACATTGTGTGGCTCAATAGTGGATAGAAATGCCAGATAGCTAGAAGATCCCACAAGAGTCCTTCTTGTTTGTACACCTGCTTCCTTATCTCCCAAAATTTGAGATTCTGGATGATTCTTTTGAACATATCTGGATGGAGCTTTTTCAGATAAATTATCTTCAGGTTCTTCATTGAGTTCAGTGTTTGTATCATTGCTGTTTGATGTAGAAGGACATATGTCACCATCATCTTCATTTGTTGTTTGTTTTTCTTCTTTTGGGACTGTAGGAGACTCATCAATAACAACATCAATACATTCAAAAGTCTTCCTAAGTCTTTTATTGTAACATATATATGCCCTACTCCTAGAGGAGTAACCAAGAAGTATTCCTTCATCTGCTCTAGGTTCAAATTTGCCAAGTTTTTCATAATTATTTTTGATAAAGCATCTGCTTCCAAAAACTCTAAAGTGCTTCACAATGGGAGGATTACCATACCAGAGTTCATATGGAGTTTTATCACTATTTACTCGAACATGTGCCTTGTTAAGAATATTCACCGCTGTATGTGCTGCTTCTCCCCAAAATGTGTCAGGTGTTCCAGAATCATCAAGCATATCCCTAGCCATTTGTTGAACTGTTCTATTTATTCTTTCTGCTACACCATTTTGTTGCGGAGTGCCTGCTACAGAAAACTGTCTTTTTATGCCATGTTGTTCACAAAAATCAAGGAATTCATTTGATGTATATTCTCCTCCTCGATCAGATCTAAGACACTTGATCTTCAGATCTAATTCATTCTGAACTCGTGCTTTGAAAGATTGAAATTTCTCAAATGCTTCATCTTTCTGTTTAAGCAACCCAATCCAACACATTCTAGAGAAATCATCAATAAATTGGATATAGTATTGTTCACCACGAGGTGACTTTTTCTTCACAGGTCCACATATGTCAGTATGAATGAGTTCAAGAGGCCTAATTGATGATCCTTCCTTGGCATTAAACTGCACTCTGGTCTGCTTACCGAATTGGCAAGATTTGCATATGATACTTTCAGGTAGAGTAATATTGGGAAGACCACGAACAATATTAAGTCTGCTTGACTTGTTGATTTGAGAGAAGCTTAGATGCCCCAGCCTTCTATGCCATAGCCAGTTTTCTGAAGATTTACTCAAGTAACATTGTTCTTTGCAATTCTTCAATACATACAAGTTGCTTGGAGTCCTTTTTCCTTTTATAATTGTTTTACATGTATCAAGATCACGAACCACACATTCTTTTGAACTAAATACAACTTCAGTTCCTTGATCACACATTTGACTTACACTTAACAAGTTATGCCTTAATCCATCCACATACATGACATCATTAGCCTTCACCTTTTCTTTTAGAAACACATACCCTTTTCCTTTAATTATAGCAGGAGTATCATTTCCAAATGTAACTTTCTTTTCCTTTTCTAGAGCACTGTATGCACCAAGTTTGTTTTTGTCACCTGTCATGTGTCTTGAGCATCCACTATCAATGTACCATTGATTTTCTTCTCCTTCTGCAAATAATGCTATGCCACAATTTTCAACCTGTAATTCCTTCTTCTTCCATACCTTGGAACTTGAAGGAAAATGCTCTTTTGGCTGAACTTTGCTCCTACACTCAGATTCTTCATGCCCAAAGTTATTGCAATAAGCACATTCAACTTCTCTTAGAAGAGGAGAAAATTTGTTATAGGTATTCTTCTTTGTGTCAATATCAATATTTTTCTTTCTTGCTTCTCTAGTCATGATGGTTTTATATGCAACACATTGAACAACTTTATGACCAAAGTTGTGACATGAGAAACATTGTCCATTGAAAAAGAAATTTCTGTGATCATGAAATCTTCTACTTGTATTTACCTGTTGACTGGTGTTTCTTTGAAAGACATTCCTGTTAGTGTTCTTTGAATTGAGATGATCACACTTTACCTGCAATGATTCTTTATTCCCTTGCTGAGTGGCAGAATTTTGTAAACCAGCTGTAGCTGCTTTTAGCTAATTTGGTGTTGAAGCCTGAGAAGATTCACTGATATATCCAAGACCTGTCCTTATAAGAGGAGAACATTGTACCTTGATAATTTCATCTAAGGTTTCAGATCCTTTAGCAAATCTAAGATTTAGAGTCTTAACTTTCTCAGAGTCTTTTCTTAGACTTACCACTTCACATTCTAATTTCTCAATGTTTTTTTTTGCTTCTTCAAACTGCTTTTCCATAGTCTCTATGGTTATTTTCTTTTCTTCTAAGAGAATTTTACATTCTTCTAAGTGTATTTTGAGTTGATTGTTTTCATCAAGAAAGTCATTGTCCTCTAGAGCATCCCAAAAAGTATCCTTTAGATTCAAATGCCAGGAGAATTCTAAGATCCTGTTCACATTCTTCCTCACTGTGAGATAACCCATCACTATCTTCATGATAGTAACTTTTTCTAGTGTTAAACCGATTCTTATTCTTTCTGGCTACTTCCTTCCCTTTTGTAGGTGTTTCTTTATGAGGACACTTAGCAGCATAATGACCAACTCTTCCACACTCAAAACATTTGAAAGGAAGCTTACCTCTGAATCGTCCTGTGCCAAGTTGGAGTTTCTTTACAAAATTTACCTCATCTTCTTCTAAGATATATCCTAATCCTTCTGCTTCTTGTACTTCTTTCCCTTTTGTAGAAGCTCTAAATATAACCTCTTTGACTTCAGATGGTCCTCCTCTTCTCATTTCATATGCAGTTAGTATGCCATGAAGTTGTACCATATTAAGATTTTGAAGATCCTGTTTTTCTTCAAGAGCATAAACTTTTGACTCAAATTTTGCTGTTAGAGATCTTAAAATTTTCTCAACCAAAGTAGATTCGGATATTGTTTCTCCCAGATTTCTCATGCGATTTACAACATCATCAAGACGTAAAAAGAAATTGGCAATATTCTCATCACTATGCATCCTTAAGTTTTCATATTCAATTCTGAGAGTTTGAAGTTTTGCACTTTTTACCTTTGCGTCACCTTCATAACTTAGAATGATTTTGTCCCATATCTCCTTTGATGTATTCAGCTGCATAACTTTGAAAAATTCAGATTTAGTTAGACTTCCTGTTTGAGCATTGACTACCTTTGCATTTATTTCATAATTCTTCTTTTCAGTCGGATTTGTTGGTATTGCAGCAGGATATAGATATCCTTGTTCAACAATGGCCCATACATCTGCTCCCATAGACTGAAGATAGGATCTCATCCTTATTTTCCAGAAGATTAAACTGCTGCCATTAAAGAGTCGAGGCTTGATTGATGCTGTTCCATCTTGACTACTCATCTTGCTTGATCTTCCTTCTAGCGGCTAAGATTTTTTAGAAGGACCTGCTCTTATACCAATTGTTGGGAAAAATAATGAGAGGGGGGGGGGTGAATCAGTATTTAGGGAAAACTCAAATATTTTTACTTTTCCTTACTTCAAAACTCATACACAACTTTCCTGAAGCCAACTGGCATATACACGCGGCTATCCTTAATAAAACATGCATATTCACAGAGATCTTATTATGCAGATATTTCTTAACTTAGATATTTGCAACATTCATTCATATGATGTTTATTTAATAGTAAGCATGTGCAGTAATAACAGAATAAACCATCACACATAAGCAACACACATGAACACCATGATTTTAGGTGGAAACCCAAGTCGGGAGAAAACCACCACTGTCGTTGTCTTAGCCTTCAATATTTTATTATAGAGAAAACATCATACAACCATGTACTAGCGCAGACTCATACCAGCACGCAGGCACCCACCTGCAGAAGGCTGCAACCTTCTCTCATTTACCAGCCTCTCCTGGAAGGGAGCTACAACCCCCTGCTCTCATTTACCAGCCTCTCCTGGAAGGGAGCTACAACCCCCTGCCTGAAGGCTTCAACCTTCAGCACCACTGCAGACCACGTTTCATCAATTTTCAAAATGGATCAAACAGCTTCAACACAACCCTTCATTTATCAACAAACATACTTTGACCATTGCTTCCAACAGAACAGTAAAACCACTGTAACCAAAATATCAAAGATTACCCAGACTTCAGAATAGATATGCAGAAACACATTCAACCTTGATCAACCATTAGATCAGATACCATACGCGCTTTTATTTATTCAAACCCGCGTATATATGCGCTTTTCATGAAGCTAACCCACATATACATCTGTGCATTTTTCCAGAATAACCCTAACTTCCCATACGTGCCTTTGTTTAAACAGATCCACGTATACATGTGATTTTTATGAAAAGAACCTGCATATAGATCTATAAAAGATAATTTTTGCAGAACAGTTCAGATCTATGAACTTACCCAGATTTCTTCAATTTCTTCAACAGATTTGTGCCAGGTCTTCAATAATTCTTTTCAGATCATCTTAGAGATTAATCAATTCCAGATCTAGAGATTTTGACCCTTCATCATATTGATAGGTGCATCACAGATTCAGATCTATTGATTAAGAATAGAGTTCAACCATACAGATAAACTTCAGAGTGAGGTATTCATTAAAGCCCAGACACTTGCACACACCTTGCACAATGAATTTCTTCTCCTTAAATAGATCTAGCCTTTCACAATACCATGAGCCAAACCATACAACTTCCAATGGTATTCCTGGACAGGATCAAATAGATAATCCAACGCTCAATACAATGGGTCAATACCATGGTAAGAACCCCTAATTTTACAAATTTGGAGCACAATTAGGCATACGCGACTTAGCACGTACTTTTTTGCATGCATACGCTAATTCTCCTAAACAAACCCGCGTATGCTTTGTGACACACACTTTTCATCATTGTTCTAGCCCTTACTGATATTTCTTTCTCTAGTACTTTTGAGCTACTTGTAGAACATCAGATTTACATCATTAATAAACTCATCAAGCATCAAGAACAAATTCATTAAGTAGATTTCCATCATCTCCATCAAGTGGGTTGCCATCAAGGACAACACTCTGCATCATATTTCCAACAGAAACGAGGAAGAAAACCAGATCTGCAAAGAACCATCATCATCGGGGAACTCCTTGTGGAGTCAGGAAGATATCCCAAGTTGACCAAGTTCTACAAGTCGATAGCTAATAGTTCCTCATGAAGGTCACCTCATGGAATGTAAGAGGGTTGAACAACCCTGGGAAATATAGAATGATCAAAAATATGATACAGCAAGAAAGACCTCAAATCTTTTTTCTATTAGAAAAAAAAATTAATAGCAATGTTCTTAGTACTATTCTAAGAGAATTATGGCTGGGATGTCATTCAGTTGTAGTCGATGCCTCTGGAGCTTCTAGAGGTTTAGCCATTGTGTGATATACGCAACTTATCTCTCTCACTGATATTCATGCTTCACATAATTTCATCCAAGCCTCTTTCCACCTTATAGGCACCAATATTCATGGTCATCTTTCAAATGTTTATTTTCCTCAAGACTCAATGCACAAGATGGCGTTGCTGAATACAATGGAAGCTCTAAACTCCAACAGAACCCACCCTTTATGGATAATAGGGGGGATTTTAATATGATCACCAAGCTTGAAGAAAAAATTAGAGGCAGAACTAGATTGGAGACTGAAAGCACTCATTTCAAGGATTTTATCCAAATAAATTGGCTCATTGATCTCCCATTCACCAACGTCATGCACACATGGAATAACAAAAGAACTGGAACTCAACAAACTGCGTCCAAACTTGATTGCTTTTTAATCTCAGATAATGCCATCCATTTAGGAGGAGACATTCTCGCTTCCATTCTACCCATATCAGGATGAGACCATTGGCCCATTTCTCTTCATTGGTAGCAACCGAGTAATATGTCCAAGCGACCCTTCAGATTTGAAGCGTTCTGGCTCACTCACCCAGACTTCAAAACTATGGTCAACAAAGCCTAGAAAAACGTTGTTCCGCCAGTAGGATCGAAAATGTACCAATTTTAGTAGCAGCTCCGACATCTCAAATTAAAATAAAAAACTGGAACCACTCTACATTTGGAAATATTTTTCAGGAGAAAAAAATTTAGAATACAACATGGCTGAGCTCCAACAGAAAATTATCACTGAAGGAAGAACTGATTCCCTAGCTACTCAGGCACAAAGTCTTCATGATTAGTTGGATGAGAGAAGAAAAAAATAAGAAATACTTTGGAAGCAGAAATCTAGAATTAGATGGCTAAAAGAAGGAGAAACAAAAACCAAGTTCTTTCATCGTTCAACTATACAACGAAGAATGCATAACCGAATCGCCCAACTCAAGAATCAATAGGGAGAATGACTGGAAGACCATGACAACATAGAAAAAGAGATTCTTTATCACTTTTAAAATGTTCATCAAGAGACTCCAATCTGCAGACAACTAGCCATTAATGAAATCCTACAACATATTCCCAAAATTATAAGAGAGGATCACAATCAAATGCTTCTAAGACCGGTCACTCTTTAAGAGGTGGAAATAGTAATGGCTCAATTCAAAGATTGTAAAGCCCCTAGACTGGATGGCTTTACTACGAACTTCTTTTATCATTTTTGCGACCTCATAAAACTGGATGTCTGGCAACTGGTAGAAGAATCAAGATCAATGCACTGGCTACCCCATCTCTAAATGCTACTTTCATCGCTCTTATCCCTAAAGAATATCATTCTAACACACCAGATAAATTCCGTCCCATTGCTTTATGCAGTGTCATTTATAAGGTGATCTTGAAGGTTATTTCCAACAGACTCAAGCCTCTGCTTCCTCTGCTGATATCGCCTCAACAAACTGGATATGTGGAAGGATGTAAAATCCTTGATGGCATCATCCTAACGCATGAAATCATCCATTCCCTGAAACACAACAAAAAGGCAGTTATGCTCTTCAAAATTGACCTTTCAAAAGCTTTTGATAAGTTAAGCTGGAATTACATTCAACAGATGCTGGCAGCTTTTGGTTTTAATCAAACATGGGTGAGATGGGTTATGAATATTATTTTCTCCACCTTCTTCTCGATTATTGTTAATGGTATTCCCTCTCATCCTTTTTCACCTTCTAGAGGCATACGTCAAGGAGATACCCTATCTCCTTTCCTTTTTGTTCTCATGGCCGAAGGACTTGGTTGCCTTATTCAAAATGCTCTACTTTCCCAGAAACTGAGAGGCATTGCCATCCATGGTTCCCCTTCCACCACGCATCAACAATTTGTGGATAAAAATATGTTGTTTGGGCACCCTTATGGTCAAGAGGCCCGTTCGTTCAAATCTCTTCTAGATATTTCCTTGGAAGCCTCAGGCACTTCCATAAATGTTGCTAAATCTCAAATTATCCTTTTTAACACCCCAGCCCCCACTCAAGTAAATATTGCTAACATTCTAGGTTTTGCTATAGCGTCTCTCCCTGCCAAATATCTAGGTGCCCCTCTAATTGATTCTGCCATCAAACATGCTTCATGGAAAATTCTTCTAGAAAAATTGGACGCATGCCTATCTTCCTGGACCTACACAGCCCTCAACATGGCAAGCATACTAATACTTATCAAAGTCATCCTTCAATCAATGTTGCTATACCTATTCTCGGTTCTGGAAGTGCCGAAATGGGTGCTCAAATAGATGAAAACCTTGCAGCACAATTTTCTTTGGGGATCCTCGGGGTAGAATCGCAAATGGGAACTAGTTAAATGGACAACTATGTGTACCCCCAAGGAGGTAGGAGGTCTTGGCCTACGAGATCCGACTCACAACAATGCAGTAATGGGAGCAAGGATATGGTGGAAATGGATTTCTTCTCCACATACACGATGGGCAAAAATCTGGACTGGTGAATATGCTAAGAATCGACCAATAGAAGACCTTATAAGAATTTCACCAGAAGCAATGGGTTCACTAATCTGGAATGTGGCCAAACAACATAATGATTTGATACAGCAGCATAGTTTTTGGGAAATATGAAATGGGGGCATGGCTAAATTCTAGGTCGACTCTTGGCAACAGAGACCCAAACTAGTCGATATTCTTAGACCTCAAATTATGGAAGATCTGCTTATTAATTTGGAAGAAAAGGTTAAACAACAATGGACCCCTTCAATCAATCGTGGATATAGGCAATGGAAGCAAACTGCACAAATCTCTCACTAGGAGTAGGAGGACACACACGGAGCCCTTAACATAGAACTCAATCACAGAAAGATTAGATACTCAGAGGAATAGGATACTCTCAGATGGGGATACACTACAAAAGTAATGTTCACCACCAAAGAGGCTTATACATTGATGAACCCATCTCCAACCCCACTAGACTCAATTTGGAATCACTTATGGTATCTAGGAATATGGCCTAAAGTCTCTACTTTTTTATGGCTCCTCTGCCACAAAAGAATCCTCACTTGGGACAATCTAATCAAAAGGGGCTTCATTGGTCCATCTCGTTGTCCCAATTTTTATAAGAATGATGAAACTATTCAACATCTCATGGATTCATGCACATTAGCAAAAAAACTATGGGAAAAACACAGCTTCCGATGCAAAATACAAGGCAGAATCTCAGGGGAAATAATCAACACCATTCCCAACTGGCCACTGACCCCATACAATAGCAATTTGCTCAATATGCTTGGGCGCTCTCTTCCGGGACTTCTCTTATGGACAGTTTGGAAGGAACGAAGCAAGATAATTTTTAAGAACTAAAGCACACCTTTGGAAATTATATGGACCAATTTTTGTAACAATCTACAAGAATCTATAGCTCTCCATATATGGCAGGAAGAATATCTCCCCACTCAGCCCTTGGAACAGTCCATATGGGAGAATTGGCAACTCCGGATCACTCATACTCCAACTAGTAAAAACACTTCAAAAAAAATCTCCAACATCCCAAAAAAATGGTTTGCCCCCTCCATGGGACTGATCAAAATGAATTTTGATGGAGCTTCAAAGGGTAATCCGGGAGAAGTAGGATATGGAGGTATCTTTGGGGATTCCAGTGGCACTCTGTTACTAATCTCCTATGGCTCAATTGGCTGGGATACCAACAACTCTGTTGAATTGGAAGGTTTGTGGCAAGGGCTCTATTTAGCTCAACAATACAACTACTTTCCCATTGTCATTGAAGGAGATTCACAAATACTCATCAATATTGCCAATCAAATTCTTTGGGGAACTCTAGCTTCTAAAGTAACAACTAGTTGGAGACTTCCAACCCATTTAGAATTGATTGAAAACTGGTTAAAGATCCACAGAGCCATCTCCTTCATTCATATCAAAAGATATGGCAACAAAGTTGCAGATTTCTTGGAAAATATAGGCATGGATAGTGAGCACACTCTCAACCATGGATCCCTCAATATTCTCCATGATAATTCTCTCAAACATGAATGCATCAATTTGGTGCACAAAGACATAGTATTCCCGGATGCGGGTGCACATTAACAAGGTTTGGAAGGATGGTTCTTGGTGGCGACCGGAGCATGGCACGTGAACTAGCCATACGGCCAGCCACGAGCTCGTACATATGAACATAAATTATTCTAGCTACGAATGCATTCATTGATTAACTCTGCACTCCCACTGATGCTCACTCCATTGTTACAAGATGAACCCGTCGAGCAGGTCTTCTTCTCCATTTCAATCTGGTTTTTTGAAACCCAATTGCTCCTCCCCTGTTTTGCAGGGCTACAGATGCCCCGCTAGTAGCTCAGAGCCGAGCTCTTGAACACATACTGGGAGGCGTTGCACCCTTCTTGGTTGTATTGAGATTACTCCTGGAGCACACTTTTCTTAGAGTCTGCACTGTCACATGCATTTGACCTCGACTTCTTGGCCTCCTAATTCTATCTCCGCACGTAAGCCTGAGCATGACTATTCTCATTCTCGTTCCAGTGCTACTATGCCTCGTTTAAGGCATCGAATGCGTTGCCGCCGCAGCAACAGTCGTGGCAGAGCCATTCACACGCCACCTTCTTCATATTCTGATACTTCCTCCTCTTCTCAGGGTATGCCCATGGTCGCTACCCTGCAACTCGAAGCGGGTGAGGCAGAGACTGGTCTACTGGTCAGAAGCATTCGCAATTCAGCTCTCCATTTCCTCACACCGCTTCTCCATCGCAACCAAATCCACTCCTGCTGCCACAGTCGCTTCCACTCCTCCCTCATAGGTTGTCCTCCACCAAAACACTCACTCCATGGAGTTTCCTTGCACCTACACAATGGATAGACCTCACATCACCGTCTTCATTACAGTCTCTTTCTGAGAGGAAGTTGTTCGCTCCGATGTCCTCGACGCCGTCAATCTACAAAATCTTGGCGCTTCTATTGGCACTGAGAAAGGGGCTCCCAGTCGTAAAGGTGGTCACAGGGACGACATCACTGGAAAACGACCTAGTGATGATCAGGAAGATTCCAACGCTAATGACACCATCTGCACTGATGTTCCCACCTATGCAAAAGATGGTGCAGAAGCTGGAAGCAGTGAAGATTACAAGTGCTTAATCATGGAGGAACCACCCTCTCTTGCAAATGACAAGTAAACACTTTGGTTTTTGCTAGTCTATGGTCTTGGGTCCTAATTCATTTAGATACCTTTTTGTTTTCCTGAATAGTAATTTTTTTTTGAAAATGAACAAGGATATATGTCTTTTAATTATATTGTTGGTTTCCCCTGTGTGGGCGGCAAAAAACCTGTTTCAGGGATTGGTTTCCTAAATATGGGCAGTCCAGTTTCATGTTTTTTTGTTCACTCGTGCCCGATACTTGGGCCTTCACTGCTGAGGCCTGTGCCTCTATGTATTTTTATGTTACATAAATATAAATAGACTTAGAGAGAGAAAAAAAAAAATTGTTATTAAATTCTTTTATTACCCTACTATATTATTAATTAAAATTTTAATAATTCGCAATTTCTATATTTGTTAATCCCCCTTTTTAATAAAGAGTCTTAACAAATAATATTTTAATTCCCTAACAACTAACTAACTAACTAATAACGACTAGCTTTTAACGGCTAGTCTTCATCAACTATATCTACACATTGATGCATCCACACTATTTATTCATTAATGTCGATTATATTTTTCACCTTCTCCTAAGGATGATCCACATTAGATGGTTCGAAACGTTGACCAAATCCTAATGATGTGATTAATCCGAAAAATATTTTTCTAAATTATGGATCACAAAAGTATCAGATCTAACACTATAAACCCTATCAATAATATTATACCCTAGGAATATGAATACTTATATTAATAAAGCGAAGGGATTGATATTATAAACACAATCAAATAATAAAAACAAGGAATTAATACCGAAAATGTAAAAAACCCAAAAGATTGATATTGTAAACCCAAGGTATATAAACCCTAAGATAAATATTATACACCCTATGAAAAGTGTGGTTTACCATGGTTGATTTTCATAATGAGAATATATTTGTCACAATGGGATGTTCGATAATGGTTGACCATGATTTGTTTTGGTAAAATTGACATGATTACATCTTCTTCATGTCTAATATAGCACCCCAATATGGGGCAGGGAATTGAACCAATAAATTCACATCAAGGAGTACCTTAAGAGAACACGCATCACTGTCTACACAAGACCAAATTTTTTATACATTAATATAATTATAAATTCTTAAAATTTCCCATAATATCTACTTTTAAATATATAATAATTTTGAAAATAATATCTCAACAATAATAAATTCTTCCTACTTAAACACATAATTCTTAATATGTGATATGTACATCTCATAGTTTGACCATGTATGAATATATGTACCTCGAGTTGAAACACAAAAAATCTAAAAATTAAAGTACCTCAAATTTTTTTTTTTTTAATGTCTACGTAACCATTTTATAACTATTTCTAAAAACAATTCCATGACATATTCTTTCAAAACCTATATTTTCTTTATATTTATTTTTATAAATGGTTTACAAACAATAATAATTATACTTATGATCATTATTGGCCAAAATTATACCATGGTTGATTCTCTATACAATTTTTTGCTCATATGATATTGTGAAGTACCATGAATGTTTTCCATGTTATTAACCATTTGTACGACGCGTGCACCAGATACGTATACCAGATAATACAAAGCCTGCTATATTTCATATGTAATATTTTGTAATTTAAGCGTTATAATGCCATTATTCAAAAATATCATTTTTAATATAAATTATAATTTTATGTTCGTTACACAACTACCGAGTGATATCTTAACCTATGTTTGTAATATACTCCTACCCAGTAATATCCTAACGTTTTCACTATCAGCTCATCCATCCTACCTTGTGATTATCATCTCATCCATACTGCGATTCAGTTACTCATTCATTTGAATATCATGCCCTACGGTATCATTCAAATTAGAATATTATCATGTAACCTTCTAAAGACAGCACGTAGAGGAGCTTCAATGTGACTGCCTTCTGTCATTGGAATATTAAATAGTTTTTTCACAAGATTTCGATTACGAAACAACTAATCCTAGAAATCTAAAGCTGTTCTCATCCGGACCCATGAGGAATGCGCCAGTTTCCATGTTAAAAGAGAATCACGTTGTGTTTTCTAGTCTCCCATTAGATCTCACGAGACCTCTAAGTACAGAGGAGTCGGAGCTTCTATGAAGCTACCACCGGAAGTCCTGGCATCACAGAACACTAAGTCGTTTACTGGACGGATACTAGAGACTTGCCAAAATGAAGGCGAGCTTATTTTTTTGGGCTATTTGCTATTTAACGTGGTGAGATATATATTACTCACGGTTAAACGGACTATTTGCTATTTAGTGCGGTGTGATATATATTACTCACCCTTAAATTTAAAGTAATTTAAATGAACCATATATATACGATCACACTGTATTAAATAGCTAATAACCCAAAAAATATTAGATAAACTTAGCCGAAAATGAGTGCTCAACAAACATAAGAGACTCCCATGTGAACTTAAATGTTGTCGCTAATAGCAGTCCTTTTAACTTTATGCTTGATTCTAGTACTTCATACTTATCAAAACATCGTCCTAACATTTAAATCGTAACGAAACAAATTATAGTTTAAACAGATTTAAAAGGAATATTTGTTATGGATTTGTGAAAGATGTGCAAAATGATTATGATATCCTATAAAGAGTGATAATAACTTACATTTTTCTTCTTAAAATAATTGCGAAACCTTATAAAGAGTTATAGTAGGTTACATTTTTTAAAAATGAAATACGTTCTCTGTATTTATATTTTTGTTGTATTTTTAAATATTCTTAATATAAGTTTCTATTTATTTTGTTTATAAATTTAACACTCAAGTGATAAGACCTATTTAAATTCCTATATTAAGTTAAGTAATTTTTTTTTAAATATAATATAATATTTTATTGCATACATTTTTTTTTTATATATTTTTAATGTGAATAGAGACACTTCTTTCTCTATGCATATTTTTCTATGTTTATATTAGCACAATTGTAAAATAATTAAAATTTAATATAAATTAAAATATTATGTCTTTTCACGAGGCAATGATGTTCTGTGTAAGAAATCACTAAATTGATGATGAAATCTCATCTTCTATCTTAACATACTTTATGATAGATATACAATTGGATAATGACTTATCTATCATATCTTAATATTGAATTCCCATTTTTTATTCCATTTGATATAATGAGTGTAACAATTTTTATTTTGATTTCTCATCTTGCTTGTAGATACAATTTGTTGCTATCTATAAGTTTATTCTAATTGTTGACACCTAATCCTTGGGATTGGGTGAAAATGTAAAATAATGTAAATAGTAAATAAGGAGAGCTGGAATATGAAGAGACACTCGGAGATGAATCCCAAGAGTGTATTCCTCCATGTATATACTTATGTTCAGCCTTAATGAAAAATCTCAATTCATCTTGTGGAGTTACCTCCTGACCTCACATGGTATCAAAGCCAACTCCATTTTTGGCTTCCCTCTCCACCCTTGTAACTCGCTACTATCTATGTTATTCCCATTTTATAGAACTGACACCTCTGTCATTGCTCCATTCTCTATGATAATTTGTTGGTGGTCATTTTGGTCAGATTCTCTGAGGTGTTCTAGCAAATTGGGCATGTTGTGAGATATTTTTTAGGAGAGTTGTGCATTGAGTCCCTTGGAGTCATAGTCCCTCGACTCTACTATCCGCTCCGTACTGACTATTGGCACACCTCTATGCTACTCACACAATTGGAGGTATCACCTCTATACATTGAATTTTTTTTATTTTTTATCCAGGGCTTTTTAGGCCAATGGACTATTAAAATGGAGTGTTAATGGCTGCAGTGTCATATATACAAAACCATCATTGTTGTTGTAATACTTTCGTCACGTTGTTGGCTTACTCCTTCACCACACCTACATTGTATTACAATCACGTTGTTCGTAGTTAGTACCTCCCATGCAGGTCACCAAAAACACTCCCTCTAATGCTCCCACCATGGAAAATATGCTCCCTCCTCCCTGACCTCCAAAAAAATTCAACTTGTGTCTGTGGTCCTCGGCCCCTCCCCTCGCACCATAGTCCTCCTCACAGCGATCCTCCTCCTGCCGATTAATACACTACTAATACTGGACTCCAATACCATTTCATACCCCCATCACTGCATACTTCCATCCTAATTAATGCTACCACCTCTCGGTTATATCGATACCTTGACTATCCAAAAATAATTTTAAATATATCGATCATATAACTCCTCGGAAATTATAACCCTATGCTCCTCTGTATGTCCAGTTGATGCCTCTGCTATATACTACCTTCCCCTAGTAATAACTTTGCATACCAAAATAATATATTTTTTACAAAAAATTAGCACCACAATTGCAATTTTTTTTATAGTGTTGGCAAAAGAGTATAATTTTTTTGCATCGTACATATATATTAAGAATGAATTTACTCGTATCTATTGTGGGAGTGGTTCTCACTCATAAGGAGAACTATCCTTAGTGGTCCCAGAAAATAAAACACACTCTCATTTTCAGTTATTTATGGAAAGGAGTTTGTGTAGGAGACATAGATAATGAACCTCAGATAAGGATATCATCATTTGGGGAAACAAGAACATTAAGGCCTATGAATTGATTACATCATCTGTAAATGAAGATTTTAGTTTCCATATTTCACCATTCTAAAATTCTTATGATTCCTTAAAGAAGTTGAAAGAATTGTATGGCTCACATTCTAAACTTGAAGTTGTCCAATTTGTGATTAAACTATTCAGTCTCCAGTTGAAAAACGACAACCCTCTTGCTTTAGCAACAGAAGTAATATCTATTATGTGTGACATTAAAAACACTAGTGTTGAAATATACACACCTCTCATAGCTTGTTTTAAGGCACTATATCCCACTTACTCACATTATCTTCAGTCATTGCAACTAAGTGAAAATCCCAAGGAGATTACAATTGAATCGCTTGAGAATAAGTTGGTTGAGAGAGAAAATTATTTTTGCAGGAAGAAAGCTCTTGAGTCTTCTAAAGAAGTTTTTTTTCTTGTACATAGCGATAATCATCGTGCTCAATATTATTATAAAGAGATATGTGTCTGAAGAGGAAGAGGAAGAAGAAATTTTAGAGGTAGGGGTGGCAGACAATTTCAAGGAGAAAAGTCTGATATTCATTGCACATTTTCCAATAGAAATGGACATGATGCATACACATGTAAGCTACCTTCAGACATAGTTGAGAAATGTTATGAAACCAGCTCCAAAAATAGAAGAAAAGAGAGATCAACACCTTAGAAATCAGCCACTTCTAGGGGGAAACCTCCAATACATTACATAAATGAACAATTTTTGATGATACAAATGAAAAAACCTCCTCTCTATATATAGGAGTCCATGGGGCAAAAATGTAATCCTAGTGGGGCTACAATGTAATCCTAGCCAACCTAACAATAATAATGTAAGGGCACAATAATAACAATATGGGGGTTACATGGATACAACAAATACAATAAGGGGGTTACACTAACAACAATAAGGGACTATACTAGTAATATAAGGACCTAACAAGCAATAAATAAATGAAGCCAAAGGTAAAAATCCTCACAAATAGAATGTTAAAGAACTTGAATCTTCTCACTATGTTGTGGCTCATTGTGATATCAGAGTAACTAAAGACTTGATTAATTCTTCACATTCTTCTTGGAAAAATGAATGGTTGCTTGATTCAGGAGCAACATGCCACATGAATTTTAGAAGAGATTGTTTTGAATATTTTCCTAACAATGTTGATGGAGCAGTATACTTTGCATACAAATCAAAACTCAAGCCATCAAGGACTGTGATGCTCAGCCTCTCTTCTAGACTTTCTTCTACATGGTGTTCTATACCACCCAGAGTTGAGGAGAAATATTTTCTCTTTGGTTCACACCCGTCAGCAAGGAAGCTCCATTGATATGTTTGATGAGAATGTTGAGGTCAGAAAATCATCAGATCACTCACTTGTCATGATGAAGATAAAAGAAGAAAGGCTTCTAAAGCTGCAAGGTACCTCTGCTTGTCCAAAAATATTTGCATAGAGTTCTCACTATGATCAAGGTACATTTACATCAAGTCTTTTATGGCATGCTATATTTGGACACATGAACTATGACAACCTTTGATTGCTGAAAAAATGGTTTCACTGGTTTTCCTACAATTCCTAGGAAACTTAAGCAATGTGATGCTTGTATTCTAGGAAATCATAGCAAATAGTATTTTCATGATTCACATTCTAGAGCACATAGAAAACTTTCAATCAATCATTCAAATTTATGTGGCCCAATTCTTGTTCCTTCTTCAAATGTAAATAAATATATGATGGCATTTATTGAGGACTTCAACAAAATATGTTGGGTTTATTTATTGAGGAAAAATTCGAACATTCAAGAACTTTCATGAATGGATTGAAAATTATGCACAAAATCATATGGGATTTATTTGCACTAGTAATGGAAAATAATACATGTCAGATTAATTTTAAAACTATCTTTGCTAACATGGGATCCAACATCAAAAAACTGTGCCTTATAATCCCCAACAGAATAGAGTAGCTCAAAGAATGAATAGGAAAATTTTAAATATGGTACATTCCATGATGTTTTTCAAGAATGTAAAATTGATGTTTAGGGATGATGTAGCTCTATCTTTCATGTATATAAAGAATATGTGTCCTTGTAATGCTATTTCAAACAAGACTCCTTATGAAATCTGGAATTTCCACATTCCTTAGGTATTGCATCTCAGGGTCTTTGGTTCCACCTATTATGCCTTGATACATAAGGAACAAAGAAAAAAATTTGGTGCAAGGAGTCATAAGTGTATCTCCTTGGGGTATTATAATGACTCCAAGCAAAGTCATTTAAATATTTCGATAATCAAATTCCACATCTTGAAGGGTGGATTCCTATACTGGATAAATCTGTGGAATATTATTTTGAAGCACTCTCTCCCCCTCGTGAAGCTACAACCATGGATGACACTTTGAGTGATGTGATTGAGATAATTGGGAGACTAAATATTGATTTAGCCCCAACTTAGTGAAATGAGCAGCTTGGGCCATCTCACAAAGGTCCTCCAAAATGGCTGATAAAGAAACCTGAAAATGTTCATCCTAATGAGGTTGGAGATACAGGAACAAGAAGCTCCACCATGAAAAATGGAGGTTGTGTAGATGATTCACGTGTTGATATGAATGTCTCTTATGATTGTGAACTGAATTTGTATACATATTTTGCACCAAATTCCTTCAAAGAAGCCACTTCTCATGATCATGTTAAAGTTTAATTTATAATTTTTACAAATTGAATAAAATATTAATAAGATAATAGCCCATTGTAATTTTGATAGAGAACCATACTATGTTTTATAGTTGAGACAAATGAGGTTCACATGGAGGAGTCAAAAGCACCCCAATGAGATAAATGATAGATTAGGCACATTGGGCCATAAAGTAGGAAGGAATTTAACTTCTTCATGCTACCTCATCTATAGTATGGACCCACTACTTGGATTATTTAGTGCTACCTGATTAGCTATTGGGTTCTTCTAAGTGTTTTCCAAACTACACTGTCAAGGACTGATACCACTAATAGAATCATCTATATTGTCATCCTATCAAAGGAACGACGCAAGAAGAAATGTGAAATTTAGATAATGTTTTTTTTACCTTTGATAAAAAGTCGCCAATAAATGGGAAGAATGCATGAACGTGATCAAGTAAAACACGTTAATATTTTTGTGTTAAAACTAGATTTCATTACATGAATTTTTGAAATGCCAATGAATTTATGAATCTTTGGTGGATGTTGTGAATTTCTAGAGTTAATTCCATTATGCAACGAGAGGTGTGATATGAAGAGAAAACACAATATTAGTAATTAATTTACATTTTAATATTGATTTTCCATAAGTAAAACCATATATTATTCTAGTGGAATAGTGATAAATAAATTCATAAGGTTGGAACAATCGTCTGAAACGATTACATAAAACCCTAAAAAGATGGCATGTGTAATATATATTAACATATTTTTGGACTTTTTTTCACTAATATTTTTGTTTATCTATTTTAGAAATAAAATTATCCGAGCATTCAAACTTATTAGAGCCATTGTGTGCATTATTTAAAATATCAATTATTCTGACAAATTTTGATTTCCCAATTATTTGGGTGGTTTTTTATTTTAACAATCGTTTCTTTTACATGATGGAAGAGATATTAGAATACATGGCTAAAAAAAGTATTGTGAGGATGCATATCTAAGATTCATTTTTTGAGTAGCCATTAGCAGCCATGATCATATGTTTCTACTTAAAGTTAAAGTAATTTCATATGTCTTTAATAAAGTTCTCTCTCCACATTCGTTCTCCTGCACATGCCCCCTCCCCGAGACATCCTTTATTCTGCACACATCTGTGGCTCCATACACTTGTTGTTACTCATAGTTGAATGTGTGAAATTTTAAAATGAAAAAAAATGTAAATTTTTTATAATGGAATAATATAACCTAGGGGCAATTGACCATGAATATGGACACAAATCCTCCTCACTTACGTAAAAGACCTGACAAGAGAACTAACAGATTCAGGTATAACAATGTCATTGGCATTGTTAGCGCGCTCACCGAACAAATGACCATTTACAAGAATAGTTTTTTTTTTCCATTTTAAAATGATTTTTCAAGCACTCACAAATAACATAACTAAATTTCCCTCCACTCGGCGAATTATGTCACATCAAGGCTCTTCCAGCAAATGGAAAATTAGAAGTAAATTTTTCAAAAATTAGGATTTATTTTTTTTAATTTACGGAAAATGTAAATATTCAACATTTTTTTAAAAACTTTGGTTAGAATCACAACACAGTCACACAAACTAGGAAAAACTATACATAGTCAAGCAACTTTGACCGTGAGGTGATTTCTATAGTCTTTGCTAAGGAAGAGACTATTTAAGAGAAAAAAATGCACAATGTGTATCATTTTTAAGTAACATGTGGTAAATTTATTCTGTTAAAAGAAAATATATCCCTCATATTTATGTCGTAAGGCATTTCCCTTTGAGAAAAATTCCCCCAATTTCCACTGTGCGCCAATTTACACCATCAAATATAATGTTAGACAATTGAAAATTTTTGGCCATTGGATTAATAGTTAAAAATTAAGAGAAAACTAATAACTAAGGAATGTTAAAAAGTAATCAAATAGCTTCATCTTGTTGAAAAATTTCTTGATGACTTAAAATGAAGGGATATTCACCTCTCAGTTCTCTAGAAAAGCGTTTCTCGTGCAGAGATTAGTCTATCTTTCCATGAGTCATTCTAGACTCGAATTATTGAGATAGCTTTTCCATTCATAATTTATTTGAAAAATAATGAAAAGCATTAGGGGAATTTTGAGATCTAAAATGGGCCTCCTAAGAAAAATGTACAACCAAAATAAACTTTATAAGAACCAATAGGATTCAAGATGATGATGTCAAACATGGGGGATGATTCACAATTTTTAGAGTAAAATGTAAAAAGATTAAAAATTATAAAATAATAAAACTACTTTTACAACTCGTATTCTAAACTTATCTCCTTATGGTTTTACTAAAATTTCGAGCAAGAGTACTCCTTGGATGCAAAATTTAATTCCTCATCTATGTAGTACCCATGTTGCATACTTTCGATGGACCCTGCTACATGAGAAATGAGAAATACATGAAAAAACGTGATTGCAATCACATTTTTCATGTATTTATCATTTTTCATATAGCGGGGTCCGTCAGAAGTATGCAACATGGGTACTCCTTGGATGAGAAATAAAATTATGCATACAATGCGTGTTTCTGCTCGAAATTTTAGGAAACCCATAAGGAGATAAGTTGAAAATATGAGTTGAGAAAATAGTTTTTTCTTTTTTCCCTCTAAAATTTTGTGATGTAATCTAATTTTATTTTATTATTTCCACTATTATTTTATAATTTCCTTAGGAGGCCCATTTTAGACCTCAAAATTCCCCTAATAGAAAGATACAAAACTCAAACTAGAACTACAACCAACAATATGAATTCAGTTTTTTACACTGCTTGCTCGGCCCATTGGGCTTACCAAATCAAAACACTAAAATAGTGAAATATTACTGTGTATTTGGGACTAACTTAATCATCCCATATGGTAAGCGACTATTTCATTAATCATAATAATGTAACATGATGGCCCATCGACTTTCACAAGAAGTAGCCTGATTTATTTGCCACCAACTCTCCGGATTTCTATAACGTTCCACCGCCCCTTCCTTTCCTTTAAATATAAGAAGACGAGTTCCATGATATGGAAGAAAGGTTGGAAAGATACCGGACGGGAGGGAGAATGAAAACAAAACTGAGTTATGGGCCAAGGTAAATTGAGTATCGATCCCTAACTAGAACGGGTGCTCTATATATTTACTATCACACTATCTTCTTTAGAGGGGACTAACAAAATATTTATATTTTTTGATGCACAGAGAATTTGATAATGATTTTATAATTACTAGTAGCTATCACTCACTTTATTACACCTATATTACTCTGCAACTCTCAAAAGGTCAGTAATATTTTTAATTTTTTGCTAAATATACTCCGAGTGACTTAGAGTGGATTATAATATTATTTATATATTATAATATTCAATAACACCACATTCACTAGCTAAGAATGATATGCATTTGTCTGGTTTCAAGATAACTTATACAAGTCAATAAAAGTTTGTTAAACACAAGAGCTTAAATAGTATATTCTTCATTCATGTTAATTCCACTAAAAGACATTATACATATTACGAAAACTGTATTTTGAACTCAAAATTACTAACACTGATATGCAATTCACGTACTCTATACCATAAGAGAGCATTAAAGAACTTTAATTTAATGACTCCATAAATACCCGCAATATTCCTTCACAGTTGCGATGACCTAGGTCCTCAAATTTTGACATCAATTTCAGGTAAATTTCACCATGATATGGAAAGAATCATACACAAGCCAAATTAATTGCACATTACTACACATTGTTCCTCAACTTTCGCCAAGTATTAAATTGAGTTCTATTGTATATGGTAAATATGCATGATTATTCTCTTGCATATTTATTCTCTTTTCAAAGGAATTTTTGAGCACCTACTAAAAAAAACACATTTTCTTAATATATGCCATCACTGTGATGATTAACATTGTGTTTATGCGTTGAACATTAAAGGAGAGATGGTTATATAAGTTATTTCCATATTGTATAGCCTTATTTGAATTTTTTGAAATGTCTATATATACCGATATTTCTAACCATTGAAATCCGAATAAGTCGACCATCCAATGACATGAAGTAATAGGAAATGTCTTGTTAAATAATCCAACAACATGAAGTAACATGAAAAGTTTCATTAAAGGTTGTTTTTACACCAGGAAAAATGTATATCGATATTTTGTAATGGGTTGGGAAATCATTGATATATCAATATGCCCTTGTAGATTACAAATGTGAATGCTTCTACTTATGGTATGAAAAAAACATTGCTCTCTTTTATCTAAATAGCAAGGAAAGAACCTTGTTTTTACAATTTCAGGGCTTTTAAAAGCTACATTGACAATTTTCATTATCAATTCCTCTGGTTGTGGAATTAATGTTTCACTACGATACCGAAAAATAAAAAGAACCTCGCATCAAGGATGCAAGGGGAGGAAAAGTTTATTGGGAAGCTTTACATTAAACTTAGAATAAATTTTCAATAAACTTCTTCCTTCACAGTAGGATAATTATTGTCGTTTCACATCACCATTTCCGAAATAAAAACCTAAAATGTAAATTACCCAGAAGAGTGGTACTTTTTCTTGGTATGGCAAATTTCATCGTTTACTCTTTCAATTCCAAGAATTTGACTTGTCTTTCCTTATGATTATAGATCATTCCCCTACAATTTGGAATATGAAAATCACAACGAAATACTAAATCACTACTACATAATGAGGTTTTAAGAGGTCACTTTAGGAAAAAAAATTATTTTCGTTTTAAATTTTCCTTTTTAGTCATTTATTGGGCGGAAAGGGATGAGTGTTTTCTAGGATCTCATGGTGATATCATCTCTGAACTATGAACAAATTTATGATTCTTAAACAGATGATCACAAGTCAAGTCATATAATTTATTTAATCGTTTTCATTTTACATATGACCACAAGTCTACAACTTCATTTTATACGTTATATGAAGGCACTAATAGTAGCACCTATCCTAAACATTGTAGTGTGGCTTTCTATTTCTTTCACAAAGGAGGATGATATTGATGGGAAGATAAACTCTTTCATTGTTCTTTATGTGATGACTTTTCCGACCAACTTGATAGCATATACAAAAAGAAATAATTCTTCACACAATACACATTTATGTCATATTTGGATAACTACCTTATTTGGAAGAGAAGGATTTGTTTCTTAACATTGAAAAACCAATGGTATATTTCCAATCTCTTTGAAAATTATTTTTGAGAAAATGTTAGTGTAACACATAAATAAGGCAATGGTAATGGCCTCTCTAAAAAAATCTAATCATATAAAGTAAACAATAGGTAATGTTTATTATACCAAGTGTATTCAATGTCCCTCATTATATTATTTTAGGATAAACATAATAGAATTTATTTCGTTAGTTAAATTCTATAGTGCTTTGAATGAATGGAGGACTATACAAAGTCAAGAGATATGAATTTTTTATTGACATTCTTTTGACAATATATAAATAATTGAAAGAATTGTACCGAAATAGGTGAAACTTCGTTGAAATGTTCCAACTTAAAACTAACCAACAAGTCTTATTGTGTAATTGATCTCCAACACTATTTGTAGGATTTTCTTCACATGCAACATGTACATTAATCATAATTTTGGAGGAATTACATGTTTTATATATATACCATATGTTTCTTCAAAGATTTTTATTTTCCTATTGAAAAATAACACAAATAGTACAATAGAGTAGAGGGAAAATTATTGTGCCACTTGAATCTTGTTGGTGGAAGAGAAAATAAACAATATGATTGGTATGAGAGGATAATTATAGAACCATAATAATTAGAACCATAGGTCTCTTAATGAAAAAAATGAATTGTAAGTGAAAATGGTTTTTGAAACTTGAAATCCAGTTTCTTGTAGAGGACGAACTTTTTGTATATCTAGTAGTTTTGAAAACAACTGATTTTATTCTCTACTTTAATACTTTTTATTCTTAATGATGCAGGTAATCTTGAGAGAACATAGCTGCATTGTGGAAAAAATCATCACATATTTCATAAGTTACATTTCTTTATACAATTTTTAAACCTTGTGCTGAATAAATATGCACAACTCCACTCACAAGGATCAATATTACACTTTGGAAGATCTTTGTCAACCCAGTTTGTGTTTATTCTTGGAAAATAAATTGAGATTTTTCTATGTTATACTATAGGGATTGTGGTTAAAATTGAAATATGAGACTTTATTAGTTGTAATCCGAGGGATTTGTATTTCCCACTTCATAACTCTATTGAAGTTGTGATTTATTTAAAGTTGAAAATTCATGAACAAAGTTTGGTCAAAAAATTATTTTCACTCAACTAATGTGTTTTTAGTTATCAATTATTGTTGTTAAGCTCCACATCCAACTCATGAAAAACCTTGCAAGGGTCTTTTCACTAGCATAAGGTGTTTCCTAGGAAACAATACAGGCATTGAGGTGCTTTGGTTGCATAATCTGGGAGGGTGCAAGTATGACAGGCCAAAATCTCCCATATTTTGAAGTCATGGATAATATATTCCGAGCACGGCCATTAAAGTGCTAGATGGTCGAACCCGAACCTAAATTTGGTTCCTCCAAGAGTTGATCCCTCTTACTGGTTTGGTACAATACTCTCTAGGTCGTGAAGTGTACTCCTCATAGATATGGAATTTATGGTTTCTAGGGTTAACATGGGTTGATTCTTGTTGTTAGTTCTCCTAGTAGAAAGGATAATTGGGATGTATAAGGTGATATTCCTGAAGCCGTTAGACTGGAATGCAGTACAAAGAGATGGGATCTGTTTTTGAACACTCGTCTAATTAAGAGGCCCAACTCTCCCAAATTTTGAAGTCATGGATAAGAAATGTGGAGCATGGGGATTATAGTGTTTGATGGTTGAACTTAACATCGATCCCTCCTAGATTTAATTTCTCTTGTTGGTTTGGAACTATAGTCTTTGGGTCCTTAAGTGTATGCATCACAGATATGGAATTCAAGGTAACTTGCATTGACATGGGTTGATTCTTGTTCTTTCTTCTACCGTCAGAAAGGAAAAACAACTTTTATAAGGTGATCCTCCTGAAGGCCTCAGACTGGAATGTAGTGCAAAGAGAGGAGCTCAGTTTCTGAACACTCATCTCATGAAGAGGACAAAAAATATCTGGCTATTATAGTTTATAATAATTTAGTTCCAAGGTCTTTGCGGTTGTCAAAATTTCACTAGTAATGAATGTAACCATTTTGATTTACCCCATTTCTCATGGTTTCTTTCTGACTATGAACAAAAAATATTTATATCTTGTTGCATGTGATTTTGCTGGCTAACCAGTGAGGCACCTGATTCTTTTTTCCTTGAAGGTATATAAATATATAGTTAAAAATATATAGTAGCATGTTAGATGTAATTTATCTCGTAATTTCGTAGCGCGGGTTACAATTATTTTGATTAAATATCTTGTCTATCGTAAAACAATTCTTCTTAAACCCATTAAATTTAAATTCACACTATCCAATATAAGACCACTGAATACAGTTTGATTTTTCCTCATGATGAGCCCTCACAATTTCTGAAACATATCCCTACCCTTCCTTGAGGCCTCTCAACTTTTTTAACTTACCCTTTCCTTTTCTCAGGTTGAACTACCGTTAGAGCCATTGTCAAAATGATGGGCAGATTAGCCAGGGTTATGGGTACTTATACAAATATGCCGATAATGAGATTTTAGGATATTATATTGTTTTTACTCATCTTTTTCCTTTTCTTTTCTTTTTTCTTTTTTATTTCATTTCAGTTTAGAAAAAAATCAGTTTAACTAAATTTGAGTTGTTTATATATTTATTTTGTATATTATATATTTGGGTTTTTTTCACCATAATTGTAAGGATTTGTTGGAACAACATATTTAATTTGTGAACTCTCCACAATCCAAGTGTCCCAGAAGCTTTTTCTAATGGTTCTAAATTTATATATAATCAAAAGCCAATTTTAGACAAAAGAGACCAAAATTTGACCAAAAACAAAATCACCAAATTCCAACTAAAAAATTCAAAAAATATAATGATTATACCATGTCATTTTATTCCTTCAATTTCAACATATATATTTACAAAAAATTTAAAATATATTTATAATATTCTAAAGATCCATATGAAATCATGGATGTAAATGACTTGTAAAACCCTAGATAACAATTTTGCATGTATGGTTGGAATTTCATAACTTCGATTTGTTAAACATTATTAATATATCAGATGATGTTATGAATTGATTTTATTTCATATTTCAAAAAAAATGTACACAATAATTTCTTTTTTTTCATTGAATAATTGATAGATTCATGTTCAATATGAATGCAAATTGTTTTAAATGAAACTTGCATGCAAATATACATTATATAAGAAACATTATTTTCCTAGCTAAAATTTGTAACCTATTATTTACTTAATAATAATAATAATAATAATTATTATTATTATTATTATTATTATTATTATTATTATTTCAAAATTGGTGTACCATACTCTCTTGTTTTTGGGATAAGGGACTAACCAATTGGTGAATGGGAACCCCTTGTTGTGAAACATGGGATGCACAACTTTGTGTATGAGACCTCTATGTTTGTGGGACATGAGATCCACCTTTGTGGTGTATGAGACTCCATTGTTACATTTGAATATAAATCTATGGAAGTGTATGCCAAATCCCCACTACCCTTCAGATTTAACTTTTGAAATCTTATAAGGAAGCACATATTCTTAACCATTAGACTCATTGATAAATATAATCAATATATTGGGGATTAGTATAAGTGTTTTATTCTAAAAATAATTTTCTTATAATGAAAGTGAATGAATAATAAGAAATTAAAATAGCAATGAAAGTCACAAGTGTACATGGAGGAAATAATTCTATATAGGGTAGATAGAGTGAACAAGTAAAGAGTAGTAACTATAAATGAAGATTCAATAGGATGCCAAATAATTTAGATAAAGAGTTAGAATAATATCGAAATATATAAGAGGCCACTTCTTCACATGATAATAAAATTATAATTTATCCTATAATATGGACATATAGTATATGTCTTTGGGTAGCATGAGTTTCAAATAAAAAAAGAAAATAAGAACTAGATATATACTGATTTTAAGATGATACTATACAACAAATTTTCTTAGTATAATATGTACATAAATATAATTTTTATGAATTTTCTTAAAAAATATATATATATTATCATCAATTATTTTGAACACTTAAGAGTGAAAAGAATCCCCTTTCCACACCTTACTAAACTATAAACCACTTATTATTTAACGCGACAACCTAGAATACCACAACCGTAGAATTGAAGAACTATAATTTTAATTAATCCTAAATAAGTGTTATTTGTTAGACAATTTATTTATATAAATTCATCATCCTAAATCTTTTTAAATCATTTTAAACTCTAAAAATTTAATAACTTAAATATATAATTTTAATAGTATGCATTACTAAACAACAATTAATAATAAAAAATGGGAAAATTATCACTTTTTAAGTATTATTTATATAAAAAAATCCATAACACAAAAAATTCATTAAAACATAATAATAATAATAATAAGAAAAGAAGAAAAGAGAAACAAAATATTATAACTATAAAATTTATCAAAAGTGAATAACTCCATCTGTAAAATATATTTATATCAATTTTAGATTTATTTAGAGTATAAAATAAATTATACCTTTTTCATTTTTGGCTATTTTGGCTATAATAAAATTTCATGTCTATTAGGAATTAGTAATGAGTACATTCAAACTTTATGTGATATTTGATGAAAACTTTCTTGATCAAATTCTAAAAAATAAATGAAGTGTAATTATATGTATAGGATGTTCAATGTATATTAAGCCGTATCATTATTGGATATTGTAATTATAAATATAATCTATTATCTTGGATAATATTCTTTGAAAATAAAAATAAAAAATAAAACATGAATAACAAACTACATATTTAAAGAATATTTTATTAGTATGCCATGTCTTTCCCAACACAATTTTGGGTATAATACTTTTATAGTTTTTTCCTATAAATAAAATACAAAACAAATAAAATTATGAGAATGCAATGATGAAGGGGCAATGAAATGAAGAGTCACCTCTTTGTACAAATATGATTGTATGTTAATAGAAATCAGGGTGTCGTGTTAAAAATTCCTACCCGAGCATGGTATATGCATCATCCTAACTCCTTTCATCCTTATATATTTACTTGGCCCCTCCACTTTTCGCACATGCCATTCTAGCTGGCTTGTCAAATTTTTCATAACTTTTTCAGTTTCATATATATCTCCATGACCTATTGAGTTAAAAAATTATTTTATGTGCATTCTCTCCCTGAATTTTAATACTCATATATACCCATCTCTACCTCACATTGTTTATAGGAAATGGACTTATGATTCTTGAGTGTCAAGTATGTCACTTATGTTTCTATGGCTTTTCCCATCTGTAGGTTCTCCATTAATTTTTCTGATTTTCTCCACACTAGCATTTTATTTACATTGTTTGTTTCCTCTACCCCTTATTGCATCATATACACATAGCGCCTTATTTTGCGTGGAAGAAACCCTAGAAAATTCACATATATTCTCATAGAGCTCTGCTCAACATTCATTAGGGATTCAAATTACAATATCTCATACAAATTCCTGGTCTATCTTCCCTCAAATATCTTTTATCACTACTATTCCACATTAATCAAGTGTTTAAAATGCAATACCTTGAAAAAAATAATTCATGCTATTCCCTAAAATCTCTTTTGAAGTTGTTGCTCATCATTCATCATAGGTTCAAACTCTATTGGTTTGTAAAACATTTTGTGCAATGCACCCATGGGGAAACATCATTACCAACTATTTTACTAGGTAAAATCAACAAATATTGATTGATTCCCAAATGATATCATGTTTTATGATAATATTGGTGTAATTGGGAAAAATTAATATAGGAAGGTTAACTTATTCATGGTTCATTTATTGGTATAACTCTCACATTAGCAATAATGTGCACGGGGGAGAATTACTTAAGAAGGAAAAATGACAAGGTAGAAAAAGAAGGTAGAAAAATGTATGTAGGGGAAGGGAGACTAAAAGAATGTGCATACCATAAAGAGCCATGATTTTGAATTTTGTGAACATAACTAAGACACAAGTGGGTGTAATTAAGTGACCCAAGTAACCTTAAAGAGGATGTGATTGGAAGCTTCTTGGGAAATGACATCTAGCATGGAAGTGAGTTTTACAAGGAATTTGGTCGAGTAATAAGTGAGTATCCATCACCAACTTGAGGCTTTGTGGGGTTTAATCCCTGGTATTAGCTAAGAGGGATCCCTATCTAGCATGTTGCAATCTCCTAACTTTCCTAAAGAATGTGGATTGAACAATGTGAAGAAAAAATTGAAAATTATTTGCGTCAAGAAGAGAAGGTATAAAAATGCACATGTAGACTTTTGCTTTTGTTTTTATTTTATTTTTCATGTATAAAACATTAGATCACACAAACCATCATTTTAATTAATTAATTAATTATTATTTTTTTAAGAATGGTTTAAAATAAGACATGGAAAGTTTGAAGGATGATATATAATATAAAATGAAAGGAAACATGGAAGATTTGAAGTAATGTTTAAAAGAAAACATGGAAGGTTTAATGGAAGTTTTGAAAAGGTTGATACAAGAAATCTTTCCTAATGGAAAAAAGGTATTAGTTGAAACTCATGATGAGAATAAAATAAATGTTAATCATGACTTCATACACTCTAACATTGGATTGAATATCCACAATATTCCAAAGGTCGATATGAGGAACTTTTATGGAAATGATCTCGTAACATGGATACTACAAATGGAGCAATATTTTGATCTCCATATTGTGCAACACACACAAAAGGTACGCATTGAGACTTTATATTTACAACCCAAACAATTTTTATGGTATCGATGGCTTGGTTCTCATAAACCACTTCTCACTTGGTAAATGTTTATAGAGGAAATGATAGTGCATTATGAAGATACAAAGACAAACACCTTCTTTAGCCAATTGATAAATCTCAAAAAAAAGAGTTCAATGGAAGAGAACATTAAGGACTTCCAAAAATTTAATATAAGGGAAAATGATACTTTAGAGGAACATAGGCTTTATTTATTCATAAGGAATTTAAAATATAACATCCAACATGAGGTTTTCCTTTTGGAACATGATTCATTGCAGAAGGCATTCAGGGTGGCATGAAAAATTGAGGCAAAATTATGGAAAAAAGGAAACGTCGCACTCACAACTATAAATATGGAAGTATCCTTGCTCCTAGACTTCCACAACATACAAGGTTGATACCACCACAATTCGAAGAGAAGAGAGAATTTTTTTTTTTTTTTTTTTAAGTTGTAATAGAATATACATTAAAGACCATAAGTGTGCCGAGAAAAAATTAGTTTATATAGATTGTGAAGAGGAGGAATAAAAGGAACAAGAAACTTCAAAAGAAGAGGATATGCACCAGGAACTGGCCTTAGAGAAAGAAGAAATGAATCTGACCATATCTTGAAATGCATTGGCAGGAATTACCACTCCTCAAACTCTCAAGATAGAAGGAGATATCAATAAGAAAACGATAATAATGCTAACTGATTCAGGTAGAACCCATAATTTTATTCATTTTAAATTAGGCAACTAATTGAAATGCTTCCTATATCCAACACAAGAGTGTCAAGTGATGGTTGCAAATAGATGAACTATAAATTTCTTTATAAAGTGCCATAATATCAAGCTAACCATTGGGGAATATGTATTCAATAGCCCAATTCTTTCCATTCCAATGGGTGGTGCTAATGTTGTACTAGGAGTTCAATGGTTACAATCTTTGAGTATGATAGCTTTTAATTTTCAAAAACTTTCTTGAACTATTTTTGGGAAGGAAAGGAAGTTAAATTAATGGGCATGGCAGGGAAACCAAGAGAGATAATAAACTTTAATGGCATGACAAAGCTTCTGAAGAAATAACAACAAGACGTAATTGCATAATTATGCTCACTAGAGTTTCAAACATCGAATTCATATTTAAGAGAAAATTGTAAGTTTCAAGTAGTGGAATATAAAATTGAGCATCAACAATAAGTTCTCCAACTCTTAAAGGATAACCTAACTTTGGCACAGAATCAAATGAAACAACAAAAAAATCAACATCGCAGTGAAAGATGTTTTGATGTAGGTGACTGGGTATTTTTACAGCTACAACCATAGAAAAAAATGTCCCTCAAGCAAGCTAAGAAGGATAATAAATTATCGCCAAAGTACTATGGTCCTTACAAGGTGTTGCAATACATTGATACTATTGAATACAAATTGGAGGTTCCCGCATCTTCCCGAGTGCATTCAATTTTTCATGTTTAATTCTTAAAGAAGTTTATAGGTGACAAACTACGAGTTCGAGCAATATTTATAGAATTTGACGAGGAAGGACAAAACATATTGGAACTCAAAGCAATCAGGGAAGCAAGAAGTCGACAGCTACGAAATCAGTCAATTTTAGAGTATCTCATTAAGTGGAATAACTTACCTGCTAAAGATTCCACATGGGAGGATCAAAATTTTATACAAAAGCATCCAGAACTAATCAAGTGTTGAGGAAAACACTTTTTTGAAGAGGAAGGTCATGTTAGTTATGTATAATACTAGTGTAGCCCCTTTATTGTTATTGTTATGCCCATGTAGTCCCCATATTGTTATTATTATGCCACAGAGAAGCCGACTATTGTTATTGTTGTGCCCTTGCATTATTATTATTGTATAGGCTCTAATTATATTGTGACCCCTTATACTCATATATATAGAAAGTAGGTTTTCATATTTGTATCATCCAATAAATTTTCATTTATGTAATGTAAAGGAGGTTTCCACCTCGAAGTGGATAATTTTTACGTCGTTGATCTATCTTTTCTTCTATTATGTGAGTTAGTTGCATAAAATTACATGAATGGAACTATAAATTTAGAGAAATAAGGTTTTTTTATTGTAGAACGACACTATAACTATAGGGAACTATGACTTCTCTCATATTTTTTACTATAGTTGAATCTTAAATATTGCAAAAATTTGGTGTTGTTTAAGTGTCATTAAGCCACCCTGGGGTAGCTCGACATACAAACTTGTGTATATAGAAGTTTTATGATAAAAGTGATTCAAATTAAAATTACCTTGACTAACTCATGAACATGGAAGGGAAATGCGTAGGCACCTAGTGATTATAGTGGCAAGAGTTGGAGGCGACCTTGTATCACGCAAGTATGAAACTAGCCGAGTTGTCGGTTCCCCTAGTCACAAAAAAAAAGGTGAATAAGCCCATATATTTTCACATAAAAAATAAATATTTCTTTTCTTCTACCCCATGAAAGTGATAAGGCCACATTCTGTCACATAATTTTCAACATTTCATCATGAATATCATTTGTAGGGAATGTTTTCTACATGCTCCTTTTTTATTTTCATGAGTAGTATTCTTGCAACGAATTAGTATATTTTTACCAAATACCACAAACATCCTGATTTTTATCTCCACACCCTTGAATGCAACACAAAAGTGCAATGGAAAGGAGGAGATGGTGCTAGCACTATTCGCCGTGATTTCACTCATACTTTAGATTGCTATAAATTTTCAAGTTGTGTGTGTGTATGTGTGTGTGTGGCTAAATGATTTTGTTGAAAAACATTAATATTTATGCTAGAAACTAAACACCATATAGAAATCCATAGTCTTAAATTTCAGTATAAAATAGGTATATGATGGGAAAGATTCAATGCTTTAAAAAAATACATCATTAATTTCCATGTTTAATTTTATAAGAAATGACAAAAAAAATCTAAAATTGTTTTCAAATTCTTACAAATTTCAATATTTTTATAGAAGTATGATCAAATATTTTATAATTGACATTTTAATAATTTGCCATTTTTTTTTTTATGGGCATGACTACATCTTCATCATGTCTAATATATTGAACTAGTGAATTCACATCAAGGATTGCATTAAAAGAAATCCCATACCATCTATCCAAGACCCCATAGACCAAAACTTTTATACTTTAATATTAGTATAAATCCTTAAAATTTTCCATGATATCCACATTCTAATATATAATAACTTTGAAAATAATATCTCAACAATAATAAAGACTTCCTAGTAAGACACATGATTCTCAATATGTGAGATGTACATTTCATAATTTGACATTGGATGAAGATATTTGCCTCTCCTTCAAACACAGACTTTGTTGGTTTTGTGCTCATGAGAAAATTTACTGCTCGTCGCTAGTTTTACTAATATAAAATCTAAAATTTGAATTTGAATTTTTTTTTTTTATCTACATAACCATTTTATAGCTATTTCTGAAAAGAATCCAAAATATAATAATGTGCTAAACATATTGTTTCGAAACTTATATTTTATTTTTATATATTATTTAAAACTAATAAAAATTATACTTTTATCACCATATGCCAAAATTATACGTTGGTGTGATTCTCTATAAACATTTTTGTTCATATGATATTGTGAAGTACAATGAATGTTTTCCATGTTATTAACCATAAAAATTTAGTACGACTCGTCTACAAGATACATAACAATATATACCAGTTAATACACAACAATATAGATGAACTATAAGTTTTCTATATTTCATATCTAATATTTTGTAATTTAACCGTTAGGGTATTATTCACAAATATCATTTTTAATATAAAATTTACATGATACTTGTATTTGCATTACACAACTACCCATTGATATCTTAACCTATGTTTGCAATATACTCCTACCCATTAACATCCTAACCTTTTGACTATCATCAGCTCATCCATACTGCGATTCCGTTATACATTATAATAACAATCCTTACTCATTCATTTCAATATCATGCTCTACGGTATCATTCAAATTAGAATATGAACATGTCCGGAGGATTAAAACCTTCTAAACACAGTACGTAGAGGAGTTTCAATGTGACTGCCTTATGTCATTGGAATACTAAATAGTTTTTCACAAGATTTCTATTACGAAACAACGTAATCGTAGATATCAAAAACTGGTCTGACCCGGACCCATGAGGAATGTGCTATTTTGCATGTTAAAAGCGAATTACGTTTTGTTTTCTTGTCTCGCATTAGATGTCACGAGACCCAGAAGTATAGAGGAGTCGGAGCTTCTATGAAGCTGCCACCGGAACTCCTGGCATCACAGAACACTAAATTGATTTTTGGAGGGATACTAGAGATTGACCCGCCAAAATGACTGCTCATAGAGACGTAACAGATCCCATGTGAACTTAAATGTTTTCGCCAATACCACACCTTTTAACTTTTTGCTGCATTCTAGTACTTCATCATTCTTATCAAAACATCATCCTAACAATTAAATCAAAGCCAAAAAAACTATAAGCTAAACTGATACATCGTCCTAACAATTAAATCAAAGCCAAAAAAACTATAAGCTAAACTGATATAAAAGAATATTGGGTATAGATTTGTGAAAGATGTGCAAATTGATTATGATATCCTATAAAGAGTGGTAATAATTTATATTTATCTTCTTTAAATAATTATGAAACCCTATAAAGATTTATAATAGTTTACAAAATTTTAAAATGAAATACGTTGTGTATTTATATTTTTGTTGTGTTTTAAAACATTCTTAATATTTTTATTTATTTATTTTATAACTTTAACACTTAAGTTATAAGAGTTATTTAAATTTTTATAATAACTTAAGTGTTTCTTTTGTTTAAATATAATACAATATTTCAGTGTATTCACTCTATTCTTCTTATATTTTTAATGTGAATATAGACATTTTTCTCTTTATTCTTCCATATCTATATTAGTAAAATGGTTAAACAACTAAAATTTAATGTAAATTGAAATATTATGTCTTCAATTCCTCATATAGATTTTGTGAGGGAGGTAATGATGTTTTGTGTAAGAAATCACTAAATTGATGATGATATCTCATGTTCTCTAGGTATACATTGGCTAATGATTTATGTAGCATATTTTAATACTGGATTCTCATTTCTTAGTCTATTTGGTAGAATCATTGTATCAATTTTTATCTTGAATCTAATTTTTTTTGTAGCTATAATTTGTTGTTATATATAAGTTTATTTTGATAGTATATGCCATAAATTGTCAAAGTATTTATCTTAATGGTAACATTTCTATGAATGTCCATAAAAGTATTTTTTCAATTTCCATTGCAATTTAGCAATTTGTGGGGTTATAATCATGGCATAGAGACTCTTTATGCATCTTACAACTAATTTCACTGTAGAAGAGTTCCAAGTATATGTACAGTGAAATTCAAATCCCTAGTACATGTAACAAGGAACTACCTCCAACTTTTCATCATTGAATGTTTCTTTACGGAATAATGTAACTCACTATAGAATCATATTAGATAGAAATAAATCCTCTTTGTACATGATATACTTATACTTGACAAAGCTCCTACTCGGTACAAATACAAACTCTTCATTTTCACTAACAAAGCTATGAAAAAAAACCAACAAAAGCTAGAAGAATAGTAAGAATAACTCTTTTGGATCATTATAGCCCTAGCACAAATGTCTATTACCATTTACATTATGTTTAATAAAATAAATTTAATTTCAAAATAAAGTGAAAAAATTTCTTAGAACATTGTGTTTTCCAAATTCAATTTTATATTTTGTCAATAAAACAACAATTTTTTCTCATTCACCCAAACCCTTGTTGACCAATTTAGAATTACAAATAAACAAAATATTATTACCAAAAATATATCAATCTCATTTTCAGTCAAATATTAATATTTACTTCAAAATTTTCACTAATAAAATAAAACCCTTTTTAAAATACTTATATGAAGAAGATGAAAATGGAAAATGTTTATCATGCATTTAATTATTTCAACAATGCTCCTTAGGCACATAATTCTTGAAATTATATTTTATTAACTATGCATCTTATTAGTATACAAGTTATCTATTCTAAATACATTTACAGATATAATATCTATGTGAAATTTATTTAAAATTGATATTTTTCATTCCTAAATATTAGTTATGCCAAATTCTTTATCACTATTAGGGATATTATTGTGAAACTCATTATCTAGTGGCATCATAAGAAACATTTAGATAAATCCAAAAATCTATGTTCGAATTAGAAAAAACATAAAGAAAACATAATTTCCATCAATAAAAATCTACAAATCCCCTCATTCTCATGAATTATTTCAGAGTCAAATGGAAGCTCATAAATGTATTTTTATTCATCGATTAGTTTTGGGGAGTATTTTAGCAATTGGACTACAGTGGAAATACCCTTAAGGGCAGTGTTATTATTGAACGAAGCTATAATTTTAGGGAACAATTATTTTTCTCAAGTATTTGACTAGAAATCAGTTATAAATATTCCCAAAAATGGGTTTTGTTTAAGTGTGAACAAGTCCATGATGTTTTCGTAAACTAACAAAATATATATTCATTTTCCTCGATCACATGCACGTGGTAGGGCTGCTTTCTATCACACATTTTTCAAAATTTCCCTATGAATAACATTTAGATGCAATTTTCTCTACATATTCCTTCCTTATTTGTATGCATAGTGTTCTTGAATTTAATTGATCTCTTTTCATCTAATACGACAAACAGTTTTATTTGGACCCTCACACTAGTTGAAAATGCCACCAATGCATAACTTAAAGGAGGAGAAGGTGCTAACACTATTAACCTTAGTTTCATTAATATTTTAGATTTCTACAAATTGAAAATTTGGATTCTTACATACATGTGTGTATGTGGAGATTTAAATTCTTTTGTTGAAAAACATTACTATTTATTCTAAAAACTTAATATTCTCCATCTATATTATAACACTATATAAAAATTCATACTAATGTTCAATATACACATGTGATGGGAAGGATTACATACTTTAAAAAATCATTAATTTTCATGTTTTTGAAGTAATTCATCAATATTTGCAAAAATTCTAAAAGCCTTTTCAAATTCTCATTAATTTGAATATTTATATAAAAATATTATCAAATATATATTTTATAATTGGAATTTTAAAAATTTCTCAAATTTCTCCATCTTTCTATACCTTAATATGAATATTAATCTAGTAAAAAATTTTAAAATAACAAATAATGGGAATTTAATAATAACAACAGACTTATGCCCAAATTATTGTTATTATGAGATATGTACATATTGTGGTTTGACACACCAGAAAAATAAGTCCCTATATCAACATATGTGCCTCTCGTACTTATACGAAAATGATTCTTAATATGAGATATATACATATTGTGATTGACACACAAGGAAAATAAGGCCCTATATCAACCTATGTGCCTCTCGTTGGGACACAAATTGTATGTATTTTTCTCATGCTAAAAAGTTAGTGCTCGTTATGAGTTTGTAGAGGGATATTAATCTTAAAAAATTAGAGGTATATTTGTTTTATTATGTATTTCATATATTATTATTTGGTCAATTTAACTTTGATTCAACATGTTGATGATATTATTTTGGTTGAGCAATAGATTAAATGGTGTTTATTTTATTTTGAAGAACATTATATAGGTATTTTCATGGTTCTATAAAAATATAATGGGTACCATAATGTATGGATAGAAATATAGAAACAAAAATAAAAATAGATAGTAAAACTCTCTCAAAGAGGTAATTAATCGACGTTATATAATTTTTAAACACACAACAATTCTGATGTTTATGGCAATGGAATAGGTATAACAGATAACCATGATTAACAAAAAAAAAAAAAAAAATTATGGTACTTAATTTAAAAGGGATTATATTAGGGATATTATATATAAGTATTCAAATATATTAAAAAGGGAATTCTAAAAAATAAAAAGTCAACAATTGAATTGGTGGTTTCAAATTTATGGAGGGTAGCTTTAAAACTATGATTTAGGAATCCAGGAATGATCTATCTTAAATTATATATAGAATATTATTATTAGCATGCATGCATATGATAGTTTCCGCATTTACCATATGAAATGCACTAGTATACATACTAGTTAATTATATATAATGTATAAGTAGGATAAATGAATGAATTATTAAAATTATTAATTAAAATTAATTAGAATATAATAAAATAAATTAATCAAAACAATAAAGTATTATTATTTTATATAATATTAATTGTTCATTAATGAATTTATGCAGAATACTTCAGTGAATTAACAACTAAAATGCCATTTAAAATTTAATATAATCCAAAGGATATGTGACTAACTCAAGTAAAAATTAAGAGTCCATTTAATATGATCACGGAGAAAGAACTTAGAGGAGATTACTCAAATATTAATAAATATATTTTTTTATGGATATGCGGTGAGGAGGTTTCTCTTTATAAATAAATAAGATCATTGAAGAGAAGGATTCTTTTTTGGGGAGTGAAAATTAAACATTTATGGGGAAATAGAATTTTTCAGTTTGAATAATTGGATGGATGAGTCTTGGGGCTCACGATTCAACTATAGACCTAAGAGAACTAGTCGTTGTTTTTGGATTTTTTGGCACGGGAGATTGAATACTTCGATCTCAAAGTCTTGTAGGTCGAGGAGCCGTAGTTTTTGATAATAGATAGACATGGAGGAATTAGTCAGTTTGGTAGTGGGAGTATAAGACTCATATTAGGTTATGGAGAGATGTTTTCTTGGGATTGACTTTATCTAGGAATACCATGTATAGGTATAAGTTTAAATTGGTATGTTTTGTTATGAAACTGATTGAATAAATATATTGTTGAAAATGATAATATAGGATGTTAGTATTTTTACATCGTATCAGAGCATTATTTAAACAATTATAGGCATTAGAGGATGCTGAAACTAGAACCAAACCAAATCACTATAGGAAGTGATTCTATTAAAACATTAAAATGTTAAATTACATACTCAATTTTTTTTCAATTGAAAAACATTACTAGTTATGCTAGAAACTTCTCATTCTTAATCTAAATTGAAACAGTATATAGAAATCCATAGTACTAAAATTAAATATAAAATAGTTATATGATGGAATTTATTCCATGCTTTAAAAGTATATATCATTAATTTGCATGTTTAAGTCATAAGAAGTTAGAAAATAAAATATAGAATTATTTTCAAATATTTACAAATTTGAATATTTTTATAGAAGTATAATCAAATATTTTATAAATGACATTTTAAGAATTTTCCAAATTTATGAAAATACATCTTCATCACATTCGATATATCACCTTGATCATGGTAATAAATTGAACTAGCTAATTCACATCAACCAATGCCTTAAAAGAACAACCTATCACTATCCATGAAAAATCCATGAACAAAATTTTTTATAGTTTAATATAAATAAAAATTCCTAAAATTTTACATAATATCCACATTCAAATACATAATAATTTTTAATATAATATATCACCAATAATAAAGTTTAAAGCCTTCTTGCTCAGACACATGATTCTTAACATGTGATATGTACATCTCATAGCTCGACACTGTGTGAAAATATGTGCCTATGGTAGAGACACAAACGTGGTTGATTTTGTGCTCATGCAAAACATTCATTGTTTTTTATTAGTTTTGTTAATATAAATCTAAAATATAAAGTATTTAAAATGTATTTTTTATATTTACGTAGTCATTTTATAACTATTTATAAAAACAGTTCCAGAAAAATTTAATAATGTGCTCGACGTATTCTTTCAAAACCCATATTTTATTTTTATAAATTGTTGAGAATTGATAACAATTATACTTATGTCAACATAGCCAAAATTATACAATGTGTTTGATTCTCTATACACATTTTTGTTCAAAACCTATCAAATCCTATATATTATTTTTATAAATTGTTGAGAATTAATAACAGTTATACTTATAATCACCATAGGCCAAAATTATGAAGTGTGGTCGATTCTTTATACACATTTTTGTTCATATTATATTGTGGAGTACAAATGAATGTTTTACATGTTATTAACCATTAAGAATTAGTACGAATCGTCGACCAGGTACATAACAATATATACTATTTAATATATACCAGATAATATACAACAATATAGATAAAATATAAGTTTGCTATATTTCATATGTAATATTTTGTAATTTAACAGTTATAATGCCATTATTAAAAAACATCATTTTTAATAAAAAAATTATATGATAATTATATTTGCATTACATAATTACCCAGCGATATCTTAGCCTATGTTTGCAATATACTCCTACCCAATTAATATCCTAATATTTTTTACTATCAGCTCACCCATACTGCGATTCAGTTATTCATTATAATAACATTTCTTATTCATTTCAATATCATGCTCTACGGTATCATTCAAATTAGAATATTAACATGTCCGGAGGATTAAAACCTTCTAAACGCAGCAAGTGGAGGAGTTTCAATGTGACTTCATTCTGTCATTGGAATATTAAATAGTTTTTCACAAGATTTTCATTAAGAAACAAAGTAATCGTAGAAATCTAAAGCTGTTCTCACCCGGACGCATGAGGAACGCGCCATTTCAATGTTAAAAGCGAATTACCTTTTCTTTTCTTTTCCCCCATTAGATGTCACGAGACCCAGAAGTACAGAGGAGTCGGAGTTTCTATGAAGCTGCCACCGGAACTCCTGGTATCACAGAACACTAAATCATATATTGGACGGATACTAGAGATTCACCTGCCAAAATGAGTGCCCATAGAGACATAACAGATCCCATGTGGACTTACATGTTGTCGCTAATACCGTTCCTTATAACTTTATTCTTGATTCGAGTACTTCATAATTCTTATGAAAACATCGCCCTAACAATTAAATCATAGCCAAACAAATTATAAGTTTAACTGATATAAAAATAGTATTTGGTATAGATATGTTAAAGTTGCCCAAGATGATTATGATATCCTCTAAAGAGCGACAATAATTTACATTTATCTTTTTAAAGTAAGTATGAAACATTATGAAGAGTTATAATAGTTTTTATTTTTATAAATGAATACGTTCTCTGTGTTTATATTTTTGTTGTATTTTAAAACATTTTTAATATAAGTTTTTTTTTTTTTCGTTGTATTTGAAAACGTTATTAATATAGGTTTTTATTTATTATGTTTATAACTTTAACATTAAAACACTCTAGTTTGTTGGGGTTGGGGCTAGTGGCTAGCAAACGCTTGCTAGGGCATTCACGTTGTTTCGGAGGTCAGGAGTTTGAGTCACGTATGGCCCAAGGGTTGTTATGGCAGGCGTGGCAGTTCCTCCTAGGTTTTTAGGGATACCCAGTGTAAGGCCCACACTTCATGGGGCGCGTTCACCACAACAGGGGCGTCCACTGGGATGTCTGACGGAGTTCAGGCGTCGTGTGATGACATGGGCAAGAGAGTGGGTGTGCGACGACATGGGCGTGGACGCGGGCGTGCGACGACATGGGCGTGGGCACGGGCGTGGGCGCGGGCGTGCGACGACATGGGCGTGGGCACGGGCGTGTGGCGACGGGTGTGCAGACACGTTATAGCGAGTGCGCCGCACTAGCCGACGTATTAAAACATTATAGCGGCCGACGTGCGGGGGCACGACCAACGCTACACCTTGGGCGAATGAGCTAAGCGGAGGGCGTTGGTGGGTCGGCTCGGTTCCACTAAAGTGACCCACAACACCCCCAAACCACACTTGACACACATATATATGAGGGCATGCGGATGGTGGAAATCATCATTCGATCGTCGAAGAATGGTAAAAAAGAAAGCGTTGGAGCACCACGAACATACCAACAGCTCATTGGTGGAAAAACACGGCTGCGGTGAAAGGAAGGCAAAGCGTGGGTCGAGTTGTGTACTGGACGTGCAAGTCATGCGGAAAACTTCCGCAGGGTGTCTACACCGTAGAATGGGCGAGTCAGGCAGCGTGGAGGGCGAGTCGGGCGACGGACGTGCAGGACTTCCATAGGGCCTCTGCAGGCAGGTCGGGTCATGGCAGGGTGTCTCTGTATGAACTGGACTTCAATTCAGAGGGCATTTCGGGAGTATCGTAGGTCGGAATTGAGTGCCGTAAATTGAAGAATGTGCGTATGGACGGGCCGCATCTAACCATACAGTTGGGGAGTGGATTGGACACATAGAGAACTCATGGGATGGTCTGAACTGATTTACAGTGCTGATTCGATTGACCTGGGTGACCCGGCAGCACTTGCGTAGTTTTGTGCAGGATATTCTCAAGGTGACATCTGATGATTGTAAATGATTGTTGTAGGCTATTTTGATGGTTGACAAGACTTAGAGCTTGGTCAAAAGGCAAGTTGCCTTGCCAAGGAGTAGAAGTGGCTTCTGGATTGGAACTTACAATTTCATATTTATGAAACATATTATGGGGTGGACTCATTATTAACATGGATTTTCCCCTCCCTTGTATGTATGGGCATACATGTGGTGTCATAATGATGTTTATGTTTATTTTTCCATATTGAAATAACATTTGATTAATAACTAAAAAGTGTTTCTAAAGGCGTAATCTATATGCTTGAGTATTTGGAAAAAGAAAAAGTACGGTAGTGCCGCACCCGTCTATAGCGTGGTTGAAAGACATCGAAGGTATAGGGGCGTGACAGGTGGTATTAGAGCTACCATCACTGGGGAGCTTTCGTCATTGAAGAAAGTAGGGACACAGTTGCAGGGTTGCAAGTGGTGTTGAAGCTAAAATTATACATTCGGTTTCTTTTGAGACCTTAGCTGAAGCAAGGCTTTTGTCAGGGCTAAAGCTACGAAAGAAGACATTCCAACTTTGGAAGAATTTTTGGAGAAAGCCATTGAAGCTTTACAATGGATAGAGCACATGAGAGAGAACTTGCGGATTCGAGAAAATCTTGGAGTCTTGGAGAAAGAAGTGGTGAAATCCTGGAAGAAAGCGAAAGCACTTATAGAAGAGCATGATGCTATAGCACAATCTATTAAGGCCTTGTATGAGGAAGGGATATATGAATCTAACAAGGATGAAGTTGATCAACTTTTTGAAAGGATGGTCCATTTCGATGAATGGATGGTGTTATTATATGAACTAGAGGCACTTCAAGAGGAGATTTTCGAAATTGGAAATAATTACCAAATAGGAAGGAAACCTACTTTGGCCGAACCAAAGGATGTTGGGAATGTAGTTGAGGAGAAGGAAGAACTTGTAGAACAAGTTGAACCCGAACCAAGCACATTACAAGCATTACAGGTTGATCCACACAAGGATGTTGCAGATGTGGAAGATGTCAAGGATGAACTTGATGAACTAGTTGGACCGAGGCCAAGCACATTGCAAGCATTAGTGATGGATGATTCTCATGAGGATGTTATGACAGTGGAAGAGATGAAGGACAAACTTGTGACACAAGTTGAACCAAGACAAGACACATTGCAAGCATTGGTGGATAAACCACATGGAGATGTTGTAAATGTGATTATGATCGAGAAGGAACTTGATGAGCAGGTGGTACGAGGATCGAACACATCGAAGGCATTGATGAGGATGGAGGACACTCACTTAAAGAGTCTTCATGGAGATATGACTTGTGTTTTATGGAAGCATAAGGAGGATGGACCGCATATGGGGATGAGAAAGAAGATGAATTCTTTGCTAACACCATGGATGACTTCTCCTTGGATTCCTACGATCAGACCTTGTACATTGATGGAACAAGGGACATGGGATGTTACAAACCTTGATGGGGTAATTTTTGACCATACACTTGATGGTTCAAATGCTCTGGAAAAGGGTGGAACGTGATGACCTTTGTGATGGAAAGGGTCATGCTTAGCCACATAAAATGGCAAGTTCCTGGCATGACCCATAGACTACCTTGGTGGTAGGGCATGTTGGTGGAGTGGAATTCTTCATGGCTTCAACCTAGATGGACCTCTTGGGAGACCTTTAGTGCGGTAGTATCCTTGAAGGAAGTACTCATAGATTGAAGGTAGGAGTGACCAAGAGCACTTCACCTCGACATATGTATGGACATGATGATGATGAGAGTTGAGTTGAGTTCACTTAGATGAACACATGGGCAGCTAAAGTCATGGACTACATGGAGATCCTTTATAGATGGACTGATGGGACGTTGTTCACCATGAGCAACTTGGACATTGGTTGGATGAGTAGCCTATGAGACATTCATGTGATTACAGAGTGAGAACTTGTGATGGAAATCATGGCCAATACAAGTAGGCTTGCCAACGCTTTGGATATGATGAGGCATGGGAGTTCATGATGGACTTGCATTCATTGGAGACTTCATATTATGGTGACCTTGGAGTATACAATTCATTGAGGAGCTGAGGTCAGTATTGGTTTTGATTTTGATGCATTATGGGATGCATACCTTGGAGCACATTTATGGGGTGTGTTCACGAGGAGTCACTTGATGGGGATGATCTAGACAGCACACTTTGGAGTTTGATGGAGATGCAGTGATGGAGGTGCCTTGGTGGTATACATTTGGGCATAGGCTTGAGTCTACTTGACTTAGCCACACTTCTTACATTTGATGATGCTTGGAGGAGGAGACTACTTTGCATACAAGTAGCACATGGATTAAAACAATGGACAACATGTTGTGGATGAGATGGATACACTTCGTGGACCCAAGCATGGCACACTTGGATGAGATTGAGTCTTGATTGAGTTGATGGATGTGACAGATTGCAGAAGGAAGAAATAACGCATGGTATGAGGATGGACATTCTCATGATGAGGACGTTATGGTTGGATTGATCACCCAACTAGTTTGAGTTGTGGGGACGCGTAGTGTGCAGAGTTATGTCGGATACATAGCAGATTTTGTTGTGTTGAGTTGGTTGGAGTACTTGATGTAGATTATCACACGACATTGATGATATGTGGTGGGTTGACACGATATATGTTGCAGCACCATGTGACCTTGTTGAGGAGATTGACTTCCCGCTATGGTGTAGCATGTGATGATTGTAGCAGATGTGTTCATGATCATGGATTGAGAAGATATCTCATGGATATGTTACACATGAACCTTGATGGTTTATGCGACGATGTTGCGACGATATTGTGCAATGAGACTTTGCGATGAAAGTTGCAACGATACCTTGCGACGATATGATGTGACGATGGTAGCACTATCAAGGACGATAGTCATATTTTAAGTGGGGGAGTATGTAAGGCCCACACTTCATGTGGCACGTTCACCATGACAAGCGCGTCCATCGAGGCATTTGACGGAGTTCGTACATCGTGCGATGACATGGGCACGAGCGTGGGCGTGCGACGACATGGGCATGGGCGCGGGCGTGCGACAACATGGGCGTGAGTGCGGGCATGTGGTGATGGGCATGCAGGCGAGTTATAGCAGGCACACCACACTAGCCGACATATCATAACATTATAGCAGCCGACGCTACACCTTGGGTGAACGAGTTGAGCGAAGGGTGTCGGTGGGTCGGCTCGGGTCCACTAAAGTGACCCGCGACACCCCAACGCTACACTTGACACACATATATATGAGGGTGTGTGGATGGTGGAAATCATCATTCGATCATCAAAGAACAATCCAAAAGCAAGTGTTGGAGCACCACAAGCATACCAACAACTCATTGGTGGAAAAACATGGCTGTGGTGAAAGGAAGGCAAAGCGTGGGTCGAGTCATGTACTAGACATGAAGGACGTGTAGAAAACATCCACAGGGCATCTGCACCACAGAACAGGTGAGTCTGGCAGTGCGCAGGGCGATTCGGGCAACGGACGTGCAAGACTTCCGCAGGGCATCAGCAAGCAGGTCGGGTCATAGCAGGGCATCTCTCCACGAACTAAAATTTAGTTCAAAGGGAATTCCCAGATCATCGTAGGTCGCAATTGAGTGTTGTCAATTTCAGAATGTGCGTATTGACAGGCCGCATCTAACCATATAGTTCGGGAGCAAATTTGACACACAGGTGTAAAGCCCCAAGACTTCATGGGCACGTTTGGGGTAACGGGCATGCCCACTAGGCGTTTGGACGAGTTTGGGCACCGTGCAATGAAACAGGTGAAACGTCGCACCATAGCGGCACGGGTGCGTGTGTGTAGCTGAGGCGTGATAGGAGGGCAAGTTGTCGCGGGCGCATCACACTTTACCAACAAACGGCATTGGTAAGGCGACATTTATACACCCAACGTCGCACCGTAGACGAGTCAAGCTGACAGGCGAGTCGGTGGAGCGGCCAACATGTTGGGCACGACCGACACGAAACTTCATGGGTAGAAAGTCGAACAATGGGTCGACTCGGGTCAACCGAGCGACCCACACTTCACTTGAGGCATCCATATATATAGGAGGGTGTGTGGAAAGGTGAAGGTAAGGAATTCAATCAACGAACAATCAAGTAAGCAAGAGTTGGAGCAACCACGAGTTAGCCAACAACTCGTTGGTAAAGAAGAAACGAAAAACGGGTGAGTCGGCCCGCAGTTGGGCAAGTCGCACCGCAGACTGGGCATCCGCACCGTACGTCACACCGTAGGTCGGGCGGGTCGGGCTGTGAACGACTGGGCATCTCTGAACCAACTGAAATTGAGTTCGGAAGCGATTCCGGGAGCGTCGGGAGTTGGAATTGAGTGTCATAAATTGCAGAATGTGCGTATCGATGGGATGCATCCAACCATACAGTTGGGAGGTGGATTGGATACACAGGGAGCTCAAGTGATAGTCTGAACTATTTTGCAGTGCCGATTGAGTGACCCGGTTGATTGGGCAGCACCTGGGTAGTTTTGTGCAGGAAATTCTACAAGTGAAAACCAATGATTGTAAATGATTATTGTAGGCTAGTTTGATGGTGGACAAGCCTTATAGCTTGGTAAAGGCAACTTTCCTTTCCAAGGAGGAGGAGTGGCTTCTGCTGGATTGAAACTTATTTTTCATATTTATGAAACATATTGTTGGGCAGACTCATTATTAACAGGGAGTTTCCCCTCCCTTGTATATATGGGCATACTTGTGGATTGGTAATGATGTTTATGTTTATTTCCGCATATTGAAAGAACATTTTATTAATAACTAACAAGTGTTTCTAAAGGCGTAGTCTATATACTTGAGTATTTGGAAAAAGAAAAAGTACGGTAGTGCCACACCCATCTATAGCGTGGTTGGAAGACACCAAAGGTATAGGGGCATGATAGATGGTATCAGAGCCTACTGGTAGGAATGGTTTGAAAGTCTGATCCCACTGTTGCTACACATCGTATGGTATCAGAGCTACCATTACTGGGAGCTTTTGTACTGAAGCAAGTAGGGACAACTCAAAGGTTGAAGCTGAAGCTTGAATGAGAAAACATGGATACTGATGTAGGGTTGCAGCAAGTGTTGGAGTTTAGCAATATAGAGTTGAGCAAAGGTATGACCAAAGTCATGACCGAAGTTGAGCGAATGAAGAAAGCAAGTTTCAAGGCTCAAGTCAAACTTGAGAACATGATAGGACGTTGGAAGGATATGAAGCAACAATATCACAAGGCTCTTTAGCAAGTGTCTAAACAGTTGGAGCACATTGGAGATGGGTTGATGGAGATGTGGAAATATTTGGATGGACTATCTGGACAAACTGCTGCAATTGAGAAGCTTGACATGGAGATACAATAAGGTGAACAAAGATTTGAAGAACTATTTATTTAAAGGGCTCACTTGAAGGAAAGAAGCACCACGTTGCAGGCTAATGTTAAGAACATGGAAGATGAGATCAAGAGGGACTTCCTTGATCCGAAACTTATTGGTTTGAAGAAATAAAATGCATATGATGGCACACTTGGAAAAGAAGAAGACCATGTGTATTCAATTTAGCATCCTAAATTGCTAGCATAAATTATCAACCAGGGCTAGTAAACTGATGAAGTGTGGTGCACTATATGTGCTTAAGTGACATCTTCCTTACTTCGTTGTATGTGTTATTATTATTATTTTTGGGAACAAAAGTATCTTATATCAAACTTAAAAATGAAATGAAATGACAGAGCTGAACTAAATGTAATCTACCTCCGAAGTGCTCTAACTAAATTAACATGCAACTAGTCTATGGAATTCTACAACCCATCTTGTTCATGATGAATGATATTTTGGAAGAGTTTGTAAAAAAGTCTTGGCTGTATTATCCAATGCAATTGAACATAAACTTAAAACTGAAAGCAAATACAATTAAAATCTAAGACACCACAGCGATTTCTTACTCATTGTTATGATATTTTGGAAGAGCTTTGTAAGAGTAAGAATGGCTATGCCACTTAGTGTAAACAAGCAACTAAAACCAAGCACACACAGCTATGCCTTATTCATCATAAGGATATTTTGGAAGAGTTTATTAGGAGTGTCTAACTCGTGATAAGAAAATACAATTAAAATCAAGACACCAATACTGGTTTTAACAATACAGTGATATTTTAAGAGCTAGAAGAGTAGAATCATTTATGCTATAATTTAGGGAAACAAGCAACTAAAACCTATAATACCACAGTTATGCCTTATTCATCATAATGATATTTTGGAAGAGTTTATTAGAGTAAGACTAACTGTGATAATTAACGAAAGGAATTGCAACTAAAAATGCTAATTAACTCAACATAATACAACCAAATATTTTTCATCTAATAATGATATGTTGGAAGAGCTTTTTAAGAAAAATAATGGTTATAAGATAATGAGGGTTTTTTAATCTAATTGCAAAATAGAAAATTCTAATTAACTCAACATAATACAACCAAATCTCTTTCATCTAATATTGATATGTTGGAAGAGCGTTTAAGAAAAAGAATGGTTGTAAGATAATGAGGATCTTTTAATCTAAAAAAACTAAAGTGCTGGTAACTCAAGATGTCACAATTAAATCCATTTCTTGAATAAAGATATGTTGGAACAGCTTTTTAAGAAAGGATTAACTATAACATCATGAGGATCTGTTAGCTAAACAAATAATGCAAGACATGAATTAAAATCTAACAACACATAATTAAAAGCTACTTATCTAGAAAGCATGTAGAAGCCTCCTTGGATAGCAGGGGCCCTCTGCTACCAATTTGGTGTAATCCTTAGCTCCTTGAAGATGAGATCACAATAACATCAAAGAACTAAGATTCTTTATTCAAAAACTCATAAATCTACATCCCATTCCATCTTAAGCTTTGTTACAAAATACTCTCTCTAATCCTTTCTCTTCTTCTCCTAATTTTTCATTACCCATGATAGGAGAAAGCTTCTCCTATTTATACAAAATATGAGGAGTTATCTCATTAATGGGAGTCCATGAATCTCTCCCTCCATCTCTAGAGTTACAATCAAAATAAGAAATGATAAGACACATGTCTTTCTAGAGTTTCAACACAACTAAGAAATGAAACACATATCCTCTTAGAGTTTCAATACAACAAGGAAGTGAGACACATGTTCTCATGATCCCATGATATTCTCCAACCAAATTCGAATTTGGCCTTAGAGTGCCACATAAGAGTCTTCTAGAAGTCTCCTTTTTGACCTACACATGTCACAAAACTCACAGCACATATATAGATATATGAAACTATGTTAATTTTCTAGTTTCTAATCATAAATTCACTTTAAATACATAAAATAAATAACTTTGGAAAACAAGGATCCTAACCCATATATTTATGAAAATGGTTACTTGATGTAGGGTTTTAGGTCAGATGGCTATGAAATAAGAGTTAAATGGTTATGACATAATGGAAATATGTATGAATATGGAAAAAACGTTTGAGACTCAACATACCCCCCAACTAAAGTTGTTGCATGTCCTCATGAAACTATTGCAATGATTCATTTGTCCATGAGTTGATCGTTTATGAGTTTTGACTCATATAGATTCGTTCCAAACTTTCCTTCTTGATATTTTCTTTTTGGCAAAGTATAATACATTTGATTGCAACAATTTTTTTTTCTTTTTTCTTTTAATGGTTGGTTCTTGTGTGACAACCAATTTTTTTGAGCAATGGTTCTTGTGTAACAATGCTTTATTTTCTTTGTTGCATCAAAGTTCATGAAAACGTTTAGAATCAATTACTTCATCAATAAATTGATCATTTGCAAGGCATATAATATTTTGGATCATGTTGCAACAATAGTTTGTTGGGAAGTATATGTGGGTGGAAATGAAATGAAAATGTGTGATAGTGTATGACATATGGATATGAAATGATGTCCCTTCCCCCCCAACTAAAGATATTACAATGTGAAAAAGGGAGTGAGGAATTTTTCCAAAGTTACAATTTTAGCATTCTAATGAATTACATGACTAAAAATTAGAAAAAAACATACCTTCAATTACTTTAAATGTGGATGAGTTGTGTATGTGTGGTGGCTACAAAATTCTGATCATATTCTTCTTCAAGTGGCTGAAAAAGAGGAGTCATGGATAAAGAGATAAGATGACTTTTTATTGCTCCTACTAAAACTTGTTGAATCTGCTCCAAAATGCTGAAAATAATAGTCTTCATGTCTTCAAAACTCATTGGCATAATTCCTACTATGTGAAAAGATGTTCTGATGTCGAATATAGTATGAAATTGTTGACTTAGTGGCCATTAATGGATGCCACTAGTCAACACGAGAACTCTCACCATTGATGACAATGAGAGTCAAGATGCCCAAACACATCTTGCTAGGTACGAATGATTTTGTTGATGTCGAGTCACCTAGAAGATCTGACGAACAAGGGACATTAATGTATTCACATTGTTTTTCAGCATGAGAACTTGCCATTAAGGCATGCAAGCCTCAAGGTGTTTTTACAAAGAACTTAGACTCAAAGGACTATGGGCTCAATAATTTGCATTGAAGCAGGGCTTATTTGCGGAATGAAAATGACAAGAAATGGAAGATGAAAATGGAAGATGGCAATGGAGAGTAAAAATGGCAATGGGAAATAAGCATGTGAATGAGCCTCTTACTTTCATTTGTGAGTTATGAATGGACAAAAAGAAATGGAAAGTGGATGTGAATGTAAATGGAAAATATGAAGTGAAATGAGGTGAATGGTTTATTATGAAGTATGGATGTGATGGAGACAATAGTATCTGAAAGTTTTTCGAGTGTTTGGATCTGATTTTGCATCAGCATATTTCCTCTTTGTTGTTGTTCATCCTTTTTATGAAACAAATTGGTCTCTTAGAGAAACACCATTCTCTTGTAGTCGTTTGTCCTTCTTCCTGGAACCTGCAAAAAAAAACTAATACTTCTTCTGCAATGGAATGTAAAATTATCAAAGGAGAGAGGTGATCAATCTCTCTAGTTATGATATTTACACACAAAACTAAGAATTTGCATTAATGAAACAAGTTTTCAAAAGAAAAATCAAAATAATTTATACTTGTTTTGGAATTAGTGCCTCAAGTTGAATGTTGCTTCTTTTCAGCAATTTATTTCATTATTTACCGTTTCAAACTCGAATGATGGATTTCTCACTGTGTAGATCTTGTTGAGACCTTTCCAACGATACTTGAATCATCAAAATCTGATTTTGTATGAGAACGTTAGGCTAATTTGAACAATGAGGTTTTTTTGAGCTGCGAAATTGGAGAACAACTGCGGAATTGGACTTTAGCTACAGAATGTCAACAGTTTCTGTATCTAAAAATATTAAATAAAAAGTTAGTCATTCATCCTTCATCATCAGTCCAAAATTAATCAATACCTTCAGAAAAGCGAGCAAATAACTTATTCATTTCATTGATTCAAAATTATTATTATTTTTTTTTAAATAACAATATTGAAAAAGAGAAATGCAATTTTTTTTTTTTTTAAATAACAAAATTGAAAAAAAAGAAATAAATTTTTTTTTTTTTGAAACACAGTTCTAAAGAAAATGGCCGAAAAACATGGGTTTGCATTGTGCTACCTTGTGGAGTGACATTTTAGAATCAGATCATGGCGAGTATGAGTCGAGATTTGGGCCACAGATTGGCAATACGTTCTAAAACTCCACCACTCTTTGTAAACAACCCTGAAAAAGGTTGTGGAGTCGCTGCAGGAGGGAAGTATTTGGCTGGCATTGCAAATGGACGCATCATGTTTTCTAGCCTGTCAAGTGTTAGACAAGAGTCTGCTTCCTGCAATCTCTCTGGACTCATAATAGGGAGTGTATGTTCTCGATAATGTGGTGAAGCCTCAAGAGGACTGCGATCTACACTGCGACTATATGTCAGCTCAATACGGAACCTCCGTGGATCATTTTGTGCTACTTCCGTGTTCTCAAACATCCTCAAAACAATGTAGGCCATATAGTCTAGTTCTCTAGTTTTATATAAGCGGTGAAGAGCATCATCACAAACAAGACTACGTTCTCCTTGCGGTGAATCATCCAAGTTACAAAAATCCACGTGTCTCAAGGTTGTTGATTGGCTTTAATAGAATTTGTTTTCAATTTAGATTCTTCTTCTTGCAGATCAAGAAAACCGAATCATGGTTGAAATCAATGCAGAGTTCCATTCTCAAACTCTCCACTGTACAAAACTGTTTTTTCCTCACGCGGCAAGCAAAAATGGGCTTCAAAGAACCGAGAAATTCTCCCAGACTGCCACGAATTTCGTAAAACGATTTCAGGTTATCTAATTGACCCTGTTGGCGAAAAAACCCATGTTGTGGATTTTTTAAATTCATCTTCAATCGATCAGAAAATTCTTTTCAAATTGACGTGTCAAATAGCAATTGCGTTTTTTGAATAGCTGTAACAAAATCAATTTCTTCCAGCGTTGATGTATTGGGAGAACCTATGGACATCTTGACTGTTTTGCAGCTTGTATTGAAAAAATCATTGGCCCATGATGGTCTTGCTAGAGGTCTTCATGAAGGTGCCAAAGCTATTGAGAAACACACAGCTCAGTTGTGTATTCTTGCAGAGAATTTCAGCCAACCTGATTTCACAAAATTAGTCCAATCATTGTGTGCTGAGCACAATGTGAACTTGATTTATGTTCCCAGCGTAAAGAAATTGGGTGAATGGGCAAGAATTTGAAAGATTGACTCAGAGGGTAAAGCTCGGAAGGTGGTTGGGTGCTCTTGTGTTGTTGTGAAGGACTACAGTGAAGAAACCGAAGGCTTGAATGTTATTCAAATATGTGAAGACACATTAAAAAAAACAATTTGGAAAATTTTCTCTGCTAGAGCTCCACGTGCCTGAATTAATGAAATTTTGAACCAATTTTCTGCTTTTGTTTCCACGCTATTGTAGAGTTCACGCTCCTTGTGAGACAGTTCCACTGGATGGATCTGCACACATTTAGGTGGAAGTTCCACTTAAGCACTGCCCATTGATTTTCATATCTTTGGTTCTTCTAAGAGCAACGGTTTCCAATAAAACCTATAAGCGTGAACAACCACTCTTGTTGCCTTGAGATAGCGGGCGTTGAACTAAGCTGTTCCAATAGGATTTGATTGAAAATGGTTCAAAATACAGGGTTTGTTTTGTAGAATCAAAGAATCAACAATCTTGTGCGTTCATCATCGGTGCCTATGTGTGAATGCCTTGGTGTGCTGTGCTGCTATTACAATTTAGTTTTTCTTTGGTTTCAATTTTGTAGCCAGGCTTATGGCTCAAAGGTCTTGTTTATAGTTCAAAGTTTTTCAAAAGCCATGGACAGTGCGTTGATTTTTGTTTATTTTATTTTATTTTTATTATTATTATTATTATTTTTTAATGAAATTACACATGTTATATTAAAAATATACATATATATTTTACTAAACAAACGAATTTATTGAAATTTTTTTTTTTAAATGATTTGTTATTAAAATTATATATATATATATATATATATATATATATATATTCAAAATTTTAAAAATATACATATATATTTTAGTAACAAAACAATTTACAAATTTATTTTTTATTTTTTTATTTATTTTTTATTATTATTTTTAATTGATTTGTTAATGAAATTATGTATGTTATACTTTCAAAAATTTAAAAATACACATATATATTTCATTAAACAAAACAATGTATTGATTTTTATTTTATTTATTTATTTTTGAACCAATTGAAATGATGAAGTTTATTCAGTCTCCTTTTTTTTTTACATAACAATTCTTTTTTTGATCCTCCAGATCACACAGTGCAGGAGGAGAGCATACTCAAGAATTATTAATTTTTTTTTCACATAACAATCGTTTTTCTGATCCTTCAGATCACACGAAATGCAGGAGGAGAGCATACTCAAGAATTTTTTTTAATTTTTTTTTGATGTAAGAAATAAGGTCTCCTAATTACACTTCCCCGGCAACGACGCCAAAATGTGTAGTCAATTTAGCGTCCTAAATTTCTAACATAAATTATCAACTAGGGCTAGTAAATTGATGAAGTGTGGTGCACTATATGTGCTTAAGTGACCTCTTCCTTACTTCGTTGTATGTGTTTTTTTTATTGTTTTTATTTTAATGCAATGAGGATCTTCTATCAAACTTAAAAATGAAATGAAATGACAAAGATGAACTAAATGTAATCTACCTCTGGAGTGCTCTAACTAAATTAACATGCAACTAGTCTATGGAATTCTACAGCCCATCTTGTTCATGATGAATGATATTTTGGAAGAGTTTGTAAACCAGTCATGGCTGTATTATCCAACGCCATTGAACATAAACGTAAAACTGAAAGCAAATACAATTAAAATCTAAGACACCACAGCTATTTCTTACTCATTGTTATGGTATTTTGGGAGAGCTTTGTAAGAGTAAGAATGGCTATGCCACTTAGTGTAAACAAGCAACTAAAACCTACAATACCATAGTTATGCCTTATTCATCATAATGATATTTTGGAAGAGTTTATTAGAGCAAGTATAACTGTGATGAAATATACAATTAAAATCTAAGACACCACAACTATTTCTTACTCATTGTTATGATATTTTGGAAGAGGTTTGTAAGAGTAAGAATGGCTATGCCACTTAGTGTAAACAAGCAACTAAAACCTACAATACCACAGTTATGCCTTATTCATCATAATGATGTTTTGAAAGAGTTTATTAGAGTAAGTCTAACTGTGATAATTAACGAAAGGAATTGCAACTAAAAATGCTAATTAACTCAACATAATAAAACCAAATCTTTTTCATCTAATAATGATATGTTGGAAGAGATTTTTAAGAAAAAGAATAGTTGTAAGATAATGAGGATCTTTTAATCTAATTACAAAATAGAAAATGCTAATTAACTCAACATAATACAACCAAATCTTTTTCATCTAATATTGATATGTTGGAAGAGCGTTTAAGAAAAAGAATGGCTGTAAGATAATGAAGATCTTCTAATCTAAAAACTAAAGTGCTGGTAACTCAAGATGTCACAATTAAATCCATTTCATAAATAAAGATATGTTGGAAGAGCTTTTAAGAAAGGATTAACTATAACATCATGAGGATCTGTTAGCTAAACAAATAATGCAAGACATGAATTAAAAGCTAACAACACATAATTAAAAACTACTTATCTAGAAAACATGTAGAAGCCTCCTTGGATAGCAGGGGCCCTCTGCTACCGATTTGGTGAAGTCCTTCAGCTCCTTAAAGTTGTAATCAAAACAACATCAAAGAACTGAATTTCTCTATTGAAAAACTCACAAATCTACATCCCATTCTATCTTGAACTTTGTTACAAAAGACTCTCTATTCCTTTCTCTCCTTCTCCTAATTTTTCATTACCCCTGATAGGAGAAAGATTCTCCTATTTATACAAAATATGAGGAGTTATCTCATTAATGGGAGTCCATGAATCTCTCCCTCCATCTCTAGAGTTACAATCAAAATAGGAAATGATAAGACACATGTCTTTCTAGAGTTTCAACACAACTAAGAAATGAGACACATATCCTCTTAGGTTTCAATACAAAAAGGAAATGAGACACATGTTCTCATGATCCCATGATCTTCTCCACTCAAATTCGAATTTGGTTATGGGAGGCCACATAAAGGTCTTTTATAAGCTTCCTTTTGACCTACACATGTCACAAAACTCATAACACATATATAGATATATGAAACTATGCTAATTTTCTAGTTTTTAATCATAAATTCACTTTAAATACATAAAATAAATAACTTTGGAAGACAAGGATCCTAACCCATATATTTATGAAAATGGTTACTTGATGTAGGGTTTAGATTGATTAGCTGAAATAAAGAGTTGGATGGTTATGACATAATGGAAATATGTATGAATGACTGCTTTTGAGACTCAACGAGACCACACTATGATGATTGGTGCACTTTGATTGGAAGGAGTCAATATATGTCAGATTGGAGCATTTAGGCAGAATTTGAAAAGGAAGGAGCTTGAACCAATTCAAGCAGACCCAGGATCGGATTTTTCTATGGAGTTTCATGAAAAGAGATATGTGAAAAGAACTGTTAGGCCGAAGCCTAGTTCGAAAGACATATTGGAAGAGGAAATGTTGAAGAAGATTGTGGATATAAGGCACAAGACAAGAAGGAGGAATGATGATGAAAGTTCCTTGGACTTGAGATTTGTGTCTACAACCGTGCAAGGGAAGAATTTATCTACTTTGATATACACGGGGGCTACTCATAGCTTCCTAAGTCGAAAGGCAGCTTCATCTCTTAGAAAGAAGAAGGCTAGCAAGGAGAAAGAGTTGAGTGCTTTCAAGGCAGTCAATTAGGGAATGAAAATAGTGACTAGTGTTATGAAAGGCACACATGTGAGAGTAGGGTCGTGGTTTGGAAAGATAGACTTAAGAGTCATTGACATGGATGATCATTCTATGGTGTTGGGGTGAGACTTTATGGTTGTAGCACAAGCTATACCAATGATGGACCGGAACATTCTCTTAATTCTTGATGATGGAAAAACAATGATGGTTCCTGTGACAAGGAAAAGTCGTTTGGGATATCAACCGAGATTGGCTTCATTGATCCTATATGAGAAGGACTCGGATATGGACCATAATGATATGGGGCGTAGGGAACTTGGATCTATGGCTCAAACAACAAAGGAACAACACATGTTTGATTTTGTTGAGAGAGACTTGAAAGAAAGAAGGAAAGGAGTAGGGATATCTTCATTTCTTGAGCATGTAGCAGAGAAATCTACTCAAGATCTTCACCAGGATGATGTGAAGAAGGAAACTTTTTCAGACATGGGACCGAGAAAAGATTATGCAGGTAAAGATCCAGCTGGAATTGTAGAATTTTGCAGGTATGGTATGGGCATACATGATTTTCAATTAACGAAGGATAGGCTTGGGACACTAGGATGCACTCAAGAGGAGTTTGATGTTGTTCATGAGTACCTTAAAACATGACATCAATCTCATACATGGGTGGATGAAAGTCAGGGAGGTAGCTTCCTAGCCCTTGCTTTGAAATAAAAATTTGGAGAAAAGGGAGTGTGGTGCCTTAGTCCATGGAGGACCACACCACCCTCGAAAACAAAGGGGCTTTGAACAAAGGCCCACATGGATGGATAGATGCTTGGATGAATGTGGCTACCTTGATAGCACATTAGAGTAGAATCATAGACCACATATTGCAGATGGAATGGAGGACAACTTCATGGACCTGAATATGGCACATTGATTGGTGAGAGAACATCTCTTACTTTGATGTTTGGAGGATGTGAACTACTTGGGGAAGTGGCACATGGATTAACATCATGGACAACATGTTGTGATGGAGATGAAGAACACTTCATGGACCGAAACATGGCACTTAGACTTTGGACAGATTCTTGGTTGAATTGATGAATGTGACAAGATCTAGAGAAAGACTAACGGATGGCATGAGGATGTACATTCTTATGAGGAGGACGTTCAGTTGGACTGATCACCTAAGTTGTTCAAATCATGAGGGCTAGCAATGCTACGGAGGTGTGCTAGATGTTACAAACATATAGATGTTTGACAAAAAGATATGGTTATCAATATCTTCTTGGGTTGAAGTATCTTGGCTACAGTTCACATAGATATCAACATTACATTGAGAAGGAATTTTGAAGGAAGACATGAACTTGACAGTTTATGCATTACTTTGATGATTATGGTAGAGTGGGAGACATGAACACATTTGGAAGATGTTGGAGTCATCAACACTTTGCGACGACAGTTGCGACGATATTTCACACATTGAGTTGTGACGATGGATCGTGCGATTATGGGATGACGTTTTCAAGGGAGGACAATGCTTTGAAGTGATGGAGGATGTAAGGCCCCAAGACTTCATGAGGCGCGTTCGGGGTAACGGGCGTGCTCAATGGGCATTTGGAAGAGTTCGAGCGCCGTGCGACGAAACAAACGAAACGTCGCACCGTAGCGGCACGGGCGCGTGAGTGTAGCAGAGGGCGGCATGAAGGAATGTTGTGGCAGGCACGTCGCACTTGACCAAAAAATAGCATTGGCAAGGTGAAGTTTATACACCTAACATTGCATCGTAGCCGAGTCAATCCAACGGACGAGTTGGTGAAGTGGCCGACGTGTTGGGCGCAACCGATGCGACACTTCATGGGCGGACAACCGAATGACGGATCGGCTCGGGTCAACCAAGCAACCCACACTTCACTTTGATACGTGTATATATATGGAGGGCATGTGGAAAGTGGAGGATCATCGAAGCATCGAAGAACAGTCAAGTAACAAGAGTTGGAGCACCACGAGCATACCAACAGCTCGTTGGTGAAGAAGAAATAATGAACGGGTGAGTCGGGCCATAGTTGGGCGACTCGCACCACAAACTGGGCATCCGTATCGTAGGTTGGGCGGGTCTGGCCATGAACGATTGGGCACCTCTGAACGAACTAAAGTTCAGTTCGAAAGCGATTTTGGGAGTGTCAAGAGTCGGAATTGAGTGTCATAAATTTCAATAACGTGTGTATCGATGGGCCGCATCCAACCATACAGTTGGGAGGCGGATTGGACACACAGGGAGCTCAAGGGACGGTCTGAACTATTTTGCAGTGTCGATTGAGTGACCCAGGTGACCCGACAGCACTTGGGCAGTTTTGTGCAGAAAATTCCGCAGGTGAAAACCAATGATTGTAAATGATTTTTGTAGGCAAGTTTTATGATTTACAAGCCTTAGAGCTTGGTAAAAAGGAAACTTGTCTTTCCAAGGAGCAGGAGTGGCTTCTGCTGGATTGGAACTCGTAATTTCATATTAATGAAACATATTATCGGGCAGACTCATTATTAACAAGGAGTTGCCCCTCCCTTGTATGTATGGGCATACTTGTGGATTGGTAATGATGTTTATGTTTATTTTTGCATATTGAAGAACATTTGATTAATAACTAACGAATGTTGCTAAAGGCATAGTCTATATACTTGAGTATTTGGAAAAAGAAAAAGTACAGTAGTGCCACACCTGTCTATAGCGTGGTTGCAAGACACCAAAGGTATAGGGGCGTGACAATAGGGAACTCATGGGATGGTCTGAACTGATTTATAGTGCTGATTCGAGTGACCTGGGTGACCCGACAGCACTTGGGCAGTTTTGTGCAGGATATTCCCAAGGTGAAATCTGTTGATTGTAAATGATTGTTCTAGGCTATTTTGATGGTTGAAAAGCCTTAGAGCTTGGTGAAAAGGTAACTTGCCTTGCCAAGGAGCAGAAGTGGCTTCTTCTGGATTGGAACTTATAATTTCATATTTATGAAACATATTATCGGGCAGACTCATTATTAATAGGGAGTTTCTCCTCCCTTGTATATATGGGTGTACATGCGGTTTGATAATGATATTTATGTTTATTTCCACACATTGAAAGAACATTTGATTAATAACTAACAAGTGTTGCTAAAGGTGTAGTCTATATACTTGAGTATTTTGAAAAAGAAAAAGTACGATAGTATCGCACCCATCTATAGTGTGGTTGAAAGACACCGAAGGTATAGGGTCATTACACCCAGTGGGATTCTAGGGATTATGATATTTATAGGGATAGCCAGTGGGATTCTAGCGATATTTGACCCCTTGTCAGGTGAGCACAATAATACTGCAATTGTCAATTCTCCTAGTAAAAAAAAAAAAAAACTAAATCAAACACTAAAGTGATAAGAAATATTTAAATTCTTATATTAAGTAATTTTTTTTAAATATAATATAATATTTTATTGCGTGCATTCTATTATTTTTATTTTTAATGTGAATATAGGACTTTTTATCTCTATGTATATTTTTCTATGTTCATATTAGCATAATTGTTAAATAATGAAACTTTAATATAAATTGGAATATTATGTCTTTCCAGCATATAGAGGTAATCATGTTCTGTGTAATCAATCACTAAATTGATGATAAAATCTAGTTTTCTCTCTTAGGATACTTTATGATAGGTATACATTGGCTAATGATTTAGCATATCCTAATATTTGATTCCAATTTCTTAGTCCATTTGATACAAACCATTTATCAATTTTTATCTTGATTTATAATCTTTTTTGTAGCTATAATTTGTTGCTATCTATAACTTTATTATGCCATAAATTGTCAAAATAATTTTCTTAATGGTAATATTTGTATGAATGTCTACAAGAGTAATTTTTCAATTGCCATCACAATTGAGAAATTTGTGGGTTTTTCATCTTGGAATAGATATTGTTCATACATCTTACAACCAATTTCACTGTAGAAGAGTTCCAAGTATATGTACAATGAAATTCAAATCCCTAATACATGTAATAAGGAACTACCTCAAACTTTTTATCATTAATAGTTACCTTAATAAATGTTGTAACTAACTATAAAAACATATTTGATAGAAATACATCCTATTATAAATGATATACTTATCCTTACAAATCTCCTACAGTGTACAAATACAAACTCTTCACTTTCACTAACAAAGATATCCACAAGTCCCTACACAATATGAAGAATATCTCTTTTAGATAATTATAGCCCTAACAAAAATGTCTATTATAGTTTACATTATGTTAAATGGAATAAATTTAATTTCAAAATGAAGTGAAAAAATGCTTAAAACATTGTGTTTTCCAAATTGAGTCTTGTATTTTGTCAATTAAACAACATTTTCTTGCTCATTCACCCAACCCCTGGTAATAAGTAAAATATTACTAGGTAAAATATAGCAATTCCATTTTCATTCAAATTTCAATGTTTAATTCAACAATTTCACTAATAAAACAAAACCATTTTTAAAATACTTATATTAAGAAGATCAAAATGGAAAATGTTTATAATACATATAATTATTTCAAGGTTGCTCCCTATGCACATAATTCCTCAAACTATATTTTGTTAACTATCCACCTTATTAATATACACTTTATCTATTCTACATGAATTTACTACACTAACTAGTGATATGCTAAATTTAAAATATAATAAGAAAAGATAAAATTTCAAATATAATTTCAATCATTAACTTGTTACTTGCAGACATAAAGTGAATATTGTGAGCATATAGACTTTTTCTAAGTACTTCTAAAGAGAAAAGCTGTGGGCTAACAAATTTTAGCAAATAGTATCATCGACCTTCAAATCCATATATTCTTATGATAGTGTATTTCTCAAAAAGTTGCCAAACCTCTATAATGGTTTCATTTGTTAACTTGAAAATATTCGTGAAATAATTTGTAATTCATTTGGGGCTTTATCAGGAATTTTTTCTTAAATGTGAAACAAGAAACAATCTGGCCTAAATGTTAAAAAGGAACAATATGGAAATTTGACATAAACACCTTGTATTCCCCACAGTAAGATATACTTCAATTGAGATATCAACTTCCTTGACTCTTCCATGCACATATTTAAGGTTTGTGAATATTTCCTTTACAAAAAAAATATTATGAATAAAAAAACAAAACATGATGCATGAACAATGTTCATGCCCGAATAAATATGAAGATGCCATAGATTTTAGGTGGAAATGTATAATCTAAGAAAGATAAACTAAAATAACAATGTTAATTTCATCAGGATTTGGCGTTGGCATTACTTCCCTTACGCACATAAGGGTAGCTTCATCCCATACCAATTCAATGAAATATCCCAAAATAACACTAAAAAATGATATCATTACCTTAAAATGTGGTTTTAGTAGTTTACTAAAACCATTGATAATTCAATTTTTACGATTTAGTAGTGTTTTCCACTCAGCTTTGTGAAAATTTCAATTTTCCATCCTCATCCCAGAATTAAAAATAATGAATTCGTCTTTCTTTTTCTTTTTTTTTTAACTAGTATTCATTCCTTTCACAGGAAACTTCAAAATTTTCACCATAGTTTCCCTAGATTCCCTAGATGCTTCTTAGAAACTGCGTCCATATGTACAATGAGAAATAGTTCGAGTTGATCTTTCATAGTAACTAGCTAAAAGAACTATTATACGAGAGTTGCAATTCACACCCGACAATGTATCTCTTCATAAACCAGTATTTAACAAATAAAATTTTGAGTTATCTAATTTCCCATTCATCTCTAATTAAGATCTAAGAAAATGCATATCAATGTTCCATCCATTGGTATTATATATTTTCCCTAGCATATTAAATAAAATATCATTTTCATCTTTGATAGCCATTCTCATAAAGCATATAACCTACTATTAATGTAATACAATAAATCTCTGAAAAGTTCACTTGTTTCCTAGAAACTAGAATAGTAATATTCTATGCTCACTCAGAGATTGAGGGATAAAAACCTAGTTCCTTTAACAATGCCAATGCAATAAAGCATAAAAAAGGTATGGAAACCAAAATTCTTAACCTAATAACCTCAATCATGGTGAATAATTTTTGTTTAATGTTCACACTATTCCACATTTACACTACAGAATTCATTTAGGTATCAAATTAATGTCATAGTGTTATCGATTATACTACTTTACATATTTTATGATCGCAACATCCCTTCCATATTTAATGACCAAAAATACTTTGATTTCACGATCCACATACAGAGCAAGATCCCACTACAAAAGAAACTTGGCACTCTCGGTTCCACAAGAAAAATCCACCACCTCAATCGAATTTATTTTTTTTAAATATGGAGATTATCCAAATTCACAAATTAAAATACATCAAATCATGAATTTAAAAAGGAATTAACTGCTGTAAGGCACTCGTTTTATTAGGCGAATCTTATTTTGGCTGCTATCAGCGCATTAATGCGGTGGCAGATATACTGCGCACCGTTAGATTTAAACAATTTTAAATCTAACAGTGAGCAGTGTATCTGCCACCGCATTAATGGACAGATAGCAACCGAAATATTGGTTGCCGTCATATGGTCCCCACAAACTCACTTACGTGGTCGTGCCTCATTGGATATCGAACTCTAAAGGAGCCTTGTAAAAGAAACCATTTTAGAAGCCTAAAACTATTTATGGAAACTAGAGAATGAAATATTCTTTCAAAACCATTGATTAATGTTTTTGTACGGATGACGTGTAAAGAAATACAAGAAAGGCGGTGCAATGACACACAAGTTGACTTGACTCAACAAGCAAGGATTCAAATTTTCGCTTGTACTTTCGACAACATAAGGTTTCAACAAAGATGTAATCGTGATTAGGGACTCGCCTTTGTTCTCGTATGAGATCTAAGGGGTAACCGTTCCCACACCTCAATCATCAATAGCTGTAATTAGCAATTGCACTATATGTTGCAAAGAAAATGTTGTAAAGCAGTGATTTAGTACTTTTCAAATTGTAATGTTTTTGTTTTCTAAAATAGGTGAAGTGCATCACCACATCATGATATTAACAATGAAAATCTACATACTAAAACGTAAAAATTTAACAACAATAAACTTTGGATGTATAGAGCCCTATAGTTATATTAAAAATTCTATGAAAATTTTCATACTAAAATGTAAAAATTTAACAACAATAAACCTTGGATGTGTAGAGCCCTATGGTTATATTGAAAATTTGATTATCATTCACTGAAATTTGGAACCATGCCTGCGTTTATTTTTGAAAATATAATCTTAAACATTCAAAAACATAATGAATATTAACATAATTATCTTCATATCTTCAAAATACTGCAATCAAATTGATAATGCATATCACTATAACAATACTTTCACAAGATTTGTTTATTGGCCTTCTCTTCTAACACAAAAACTAATTTTGCTTTTAATAATAAATTTACAAATATGAAAAATAAACTAAAATTAAGTTACATCCATTTTCCTTTTAAATTTTAACTTAATTTAAAGATAATTTTTACAAATCCTCAAATTGCATTTCTTGTCATTCCACATAGACATAAACCACATTCCAATAAAGCGTCCAACAACGCATCCAATTTGAATAGAGTTTCCCATATGTTTATGGAAAGATTGTATTAATTAATTAATCACTGATAAAAAAAGAGACATACCCATAATCATGCAATGTTATCATATTATATATTATTCAAAGCATAAAACACCCATATACATGTTCAAAAATATATATTTCCTAAGATAGCTAAGACAAATATCTGCCATTATTTTGAATAAATTTTGAATAACAGACTTAAACATAGTTGGGCAAGTTCACTATGACAATAATTGGTCACCTTAGTAAGATACACTGAGAAATGGATGACAGAGGAAAGGAGACATACCCATCAGCATGCAATATTACCATATTATATATTATTCAAAGCATAACATACCAATATACATGTTCAAAAATATTTATTTCCTAAGATAGTTAAGAAAAATATCTTCCATTATTTTGATGACAATAACAGACTTAAACCGAGTTGTGTAGGTTGACTATGACAATAATTGGTTACCTAAGTAAGATACATTGCGAAATGCCACCCAGTACAAGAAAGAAAGCATCACATGTTTCGAAAGGGCTAGGAAGGTTAGGCCGTTGTTAAAAAGACATAAAAAACATAAACGTATTATTCTCCGGTTTAGTCTATTCCATAGTTTTAAATCGAGAAATTAAAATCATTAGCTGTTCCATAGTTTTAAATGAAGAAATTCAAATCATTAGCCAGTGTAAATTTTACAACGTCAATCCACAAATAACAACACTAAACCTATATTAATAAATTAATGTTTCTATATTCCATCTCTTCCATTGTTTTAACCGTGAAGGAATTCAAATCATTAACACTACGTGTAACTTTTACAACATCAATACACAAACAAACAAGACAATATTCATCAATTAAAACTCAAACATAGTTTCTCAGTGAAAAAATATAGATTTCTGTTACATAACTTTATAATCTGGTTAATGCATAAATAAACATAGTTTAAAAAGTAATAAAACATTACCTTGAAAGTAATTTAAGTTAATTTTAATAAGAATAACTTTATAATCTAGTTAATGCATAAATAGACATAGTTTAAAAATTATTAAAATATTACCTTGAAAGTAATTTAAGTTAAATTTAATAAAAATAGCCTCTGTGAAAATATATATTCCTATTACATAACTTTCTAATCTCCTTAATGCATATGGCACTTATTTAATGGACATAGTTTAAAGACTAATGTTTAAATTACCTTGAAAATAATTTAAGTTAATTTTAAGAAAAATAGTTTAAAAATCACCACCGTGTATGGAAATTTCTCATAGTAATAAATGTATTTTCTTACAAAATATATTTAAGTTAATTTTAAGAAAAATAGTTTAAAATCCACCACTGTGTATGGAAATTTCTCATAGTAATAAATGTATTTTCTTACATCTTATTGAAGTCAAAATATTATATTGTGTGAACAGTTTGATTCATGTAAGGCCTTTCCCAACTAGCACCCACTTTTTGTATCTCTATTATATAAATGTAAATATTCCTATAATGTGATTTAAACTTGAATCTATCATAAAAGATAAAGTAAGAATTATTTTGAGTTGCTATTCCTTTAATTATGAGATAACTAAACGTATTTTCTTACATAAGGAAATTTCTCATAGTAATAAATGTATTTTCTTACATTTTGTTAAAGCCAAAATATTATATTGTGCGAACAATTTGATTCATGTAAGGCCTTTCCTAACTAGCACTCACTTTTTGTATCTGGGTTATAGAGATGTAAATATTCCTATAATGTGATTTAAACTCGAATCTATCAAAAAAGATAAAATAAGAATTATTTTGAGTTGCTATTCCTTTAATTACGAGATAACCAAATGTATTTTCTTACATATGGAAATTTCTCATAGTAATAAATGTGTTTTCTTACATTTTATTGAAGCCAAAATATTATATTGTGTGAACAGTTTGATTCATGTAAGGCCTTTCCCAACTAGCACCCACTTTTTGTATCTCGGTTATAGAGATGTAAATATTCCTATAATGTTATTTAAACTGGAATATATCATAAAAGATAAAATAAGAATTATTTTGAGTTGCTATTCCTTTAATTATGAGAGAAAGGAATGCATTTTCTTACATATGGAAATTTCTCATAGTAATAAATGTATTTTCTTACATTTTATTGAAGTCAAAATATTATATTGTGTGAACGATTTGATTCATGTAAGGCCTTTCCCAACTAACACCCACTTTTTGTATCTCGGTTATAGAGATGTAAATATTCCTATAATGTGATTTAAACTCGAATCTATCATAAAAGATAAAATAAGAATTATTTTGAGTTGCTATTCCTTTAATTATGAGATAACTAATTGTGTTTTCTTACATATGGAAATTTCTCATAGTAATAAATGTATTTTCTTACATTTTATTGAAGCCAAAATATTATATTGTGTGAACAGTTTTATTCATGTAAGGCCTTTCCCAACTAGCACCCACTTTTTGTATCGCAGTTATAGAGATGTAAATATTCCTATAATGTGATTTAAACTCAAATCTATCATAAAAGATAAAATAAGAATTATTTTGAGTTGCTATTCCTTTAATTATGAGATAACTAAATTTGTTTTTTTAAAATAGGTTGATATTCCTTTAATTATGAGATAACTATATATGAAATGGAGCATGAAGTCTTGTGCCTTTGAATCTACCAGATATTTAAGATGTTTGTTGGCTATCAGATCTTGTATTCCGCCTTTGAATCTACTGAAACATGAACATGTGAAAAAGCACGTGGTTGCAATTTGTGTACTTAAATGTTGTTGAACGCATCGTCAAAACTGCACTTAAATTTTGAGCGCCAGTAGCATCCAATACTCTAACATTTAATTGACATTAAAAACTTAAAAATTTTACTTCAACATATTGTAAACTGAATTATTTCATGGTTATGAATATAAACTTTACTGGAATAAACTGAATTCTTGAAATTCAATTAAAATTTACTATATTATAGTATCTCATGGTTAAGAATATTCAATCAAAATCTACTATAAAATATTATCTCATGATTAAGAATATAAAATCTACTGAAATAAACTATTTACTAAATAATATAGTATCTGAGTTCTTGAAATTCAATTAAAATTTACATAATATAGTATAATATCTCATGATTAAGGACATAAAGTATATTAATATGGAAATATCATAAAAGATAAATTTGCCATAATATAATATAATATCTCATGGTTAAGAACATAAAATATATTAATCTGGAAATATCATAAAAAATAAATTTTTATTTAAGCGATGTGTTATTGGTTTGATGCTTTAAACAAGGAAACAATAAACTTCTGGATACAATTTTAGGATTCACGTCAAAAAACTTATTCAAAAAATATAACAATAAATATAACAATACAGAAATATGTAAAAATTTGGAAATAAAAAAATTATGAATTTAAAAAAAAAAAAAAACCTTTGAATTGGCATGTTGTATTTTGCATGCAAGCCACCTGGCCCCTCGACCTTGCCCAATATCTCGACTTTGAATTGATACACAGGTGCATTTTGCATTGATATATACGGGTGCGTTAAGAGATGCATTTTTGCATTAATATATACATCGTTAAGAGGTACATGTAACTTGGCGAAATAGGCAATGTAAACTAAATATGCTATGTAGAAAGTTGACTTCATTTGTTTTTACATAATTCTGTGTATGTGCAGGCTGCAACTACAAATCTTCCTACAGATAAAGCTGTGACGAGAAAGTGGAGAGAAAATCATGGAGACAGAGGCGGCTCGTGCAAGCCCTTATAGGTATACCTAGTCTGAAATAATTGGAGACGCTATGAAAATTTAATATTATTAGCTGCGCAGTATGGAATCCAAGGGTAGTTGTTCCCACACACAAGAATTTTAGGGCTAGTAATTAATTGAAGCAATACATAAATGAGTTAGACCATAAACAATAGCTAAGGGAAAAAATTAAAATTCTTTGAAATCCAAGTTTCTCTCCTCTCTTATCATGTATTTTACCATTTTACACTATTTTACATATTCCAAATTGATTGTAAAGATAAATATATACTGGAAATTTCCTCCCAATAACCTGTTACAAGTTAGTGTTGATACTACACAACATAAAATGGGCGGCTCACAAATAAATATGTTATTGTTCATAAGTAAACCTATGATTTCTTGGACTTAAGTGTTTTTTCCTATTTTTCTTAATATTTTCCTGTCAATATTTTCCTTGGTTTATCCTGGAAAATTATTTAAATAAAAAGAAATTCAATTGAAATTCAATTATAACAGAATCAGTTGAATGAGTTGAAAGACTAATTTTGTTAGTAAAATTTATGCCATCCACAAGAACTTCTAGCTGTATGAACCAAGCATAACTTCATTGTTTATTGATATTTAACCAAGCATAACTTCATTGTTTATTGATATTTATCTGAACTTCTACTTGCATGCATCAAACATAGCTTCATTGTTTATTGATATTTACCTGATATAGATTGAACTGTCTGCTATCGCATTTTATCCCCTATGGTAATATCGGACTTCGCTTCTCTCGGGTATGCGAACAAGAAGGCTACGAAAAGGAGCATTGGCATGATAAACTGGGAACATGAAGGCTATGAAAGGGAGCACTGACATGATAAACTGCCAACGACATGCTCTGTTTTTCTTTGTTCGCATTCCCTCACTGAGGTCAAAGTTGCGCTCATAAAAAGGACCATCAGAAAAAACCCACCCCAGGAAGAGATGACCCCGATAGGCCAAACATAAAGTAGAAGCCCAAACGACACAGATATAGAGATGCCCTATTCTATCCAGCAAACATATGCATAGAAACTATGCGCAGAATAGAGATCCACCGAAGCGACGAGAGTATCCGATTTTTATTTTTGAAGTGGATTATTTTTAAAATTGTTTTGTTTTTTATGCAACTGATTAATAATAATAGCTTTTAATCTGACGGTATAGAATGTTTCAATCGTCTAACATCTGGATTAATGGTGCATAATGGAACACCTGGCAGTTAGGAAAGTTGTTTTCAAATAAAAACGCTTTACAACGTAAATATGGCGTGAATTGATTTTTTCCATCCTACAACCTTGATAGATCCAAGAGTGGAACACAGAGTTCGAACCCCACTTTGTCTGTTCATGTCACAATAAAAGGGGCCCTACAGCCGAGGTTAGCCATTGATTACAGTCGAATAATCAAAGCCATTGAATTGATTACCAATCATTGTAATCAGTGGGAATAATACCCACTCTTTGAGAGTAAGTGGCGTTGAGCAGGTCATATTCCTTCCATTTGTCATCAACAACTCAAAATTAACATTAACACCTATAGTACCAAAATATTTCCCCTATTTTAGTTCCACAAAGTTTGACCGCAACTTTATAGGTTTTGCAAATAAATCCCTTCATATCTGAAAACGCGCTATCTGTTGCACAACACATCTATTGAAACAAGAAAATATCATATCAATTAGACTGGATGCATTCAAAGAACTAGTCTTCCACAATAGTTTTTAAAACCACGTATTGAATCATCGGCAAGGAACTTTTGGCATAGCCTCTTTGGAACCCGATGTCAAATAAAATAGCCCATATCCATATCTATATAGTGGTGGGGACAAATCCACTGTTGATTTAGAATACTAAATGTGCGCAAAGAGAGGAACATATTGAAGGGACATTCACGCTTTTACAACTACCACAAAGTAATTTCGGAACACAAATACATAATTCTCAAAACTTGTCCAAATGAGATCCCTTGCAATTAAAAAAACAACTCACAACAATCTCATGATTTCATTTGACTCACAAAACCTTGTTCCAATATTCAAGGAATAGGGAACCATATCATGTTAGTTCCATACAAAAGATTATTAAAAAAATAAAAATAAAACCAGTGACATGTAATCTCGTCACCACATTTCTTTATAACCATTAAATATTGATTTATTTTAAAAAATATAAACTACTTTTATTATTCTATTTTGGTAAAATTCACTATCAATTATCATATTCATCTAATTTATAAGATATTGGTTTCGATAAATGTTTAATTTATAGTTTTTACAAATTGAACGAGACTAAGTTTTATAGTTGACACAAGTGAGGCGCACATGGAGGAGTCCAAAGCACCTGAATGCTATCAACAATGGATAATCCACATTGGGCCGTAAAGTAAGAAGCTATTTTACTTTGTCATGTTGCCTCATCTTCAGTATGGGCCCGCTAGTTGGATTATGTTGTGCCACCTTATTGGCCATTGGGTTCTTTGAAGTGTTTTCCAAACTACTTTCTCAAGGCCCAATAACGTTGATAGAATTATTTCTAATTTCATGGTTTGAAAGGAACAAGCTAGGAAGAAATGTGAAATTTAGATAAGGAAATTTTACCTTTGATATAAAAATTGGCCTTTAAATGGGAAGCATGCATGAACGCGATCAAGTAACATACCTCAATTTTTTATTTTTTTTGTTGTTAAAACTAGATTTCATTACATGAATTTTTGGACTGCCCATGAATTTATGAATCTTTGGAGGATGTTGTGAATTTCTATAGTTAAGGGACAAGGGGACAAGGGGTGTGCTGTGAAAAAACTCAATATTAGTAATTAATTTACATTTCGATATTGAGTTTCCCTAAGTAAAACCATATATGGTTCTAATGGTATAGTGATAAAGAAAGGCATAAGGTTGGAACAAATGCCTGCAACTCTGGTATAAAAACTCTAAAAAGCTAGCGTGAGTAATATATATTAACATTTTTTTGGACTATTTTTCACTGATTTTTTTGTTTATCTATTTTAGAAATCGAAGTATCTCACGATTCAAATTTCTCACAGTCATTGTGTAAATTATTTATTATATTAATGGTTGTGACAATTTTTGATTTCCCAATTGTTTGAGTGGTTTTTTATTTTCACAACCATTTATTTTACATGATGAAAGGCATATTAGAACACAGGGGTGAACAAAATATAGTGAGGATGTAGATATAAGCTTCATTAGTTGAGTAGCCAATAGCAACCATGATCCCAAGTTTCTACTTAAATTTAAAATAATACCATATATGTGGAATCAAGTTCCCTCGGCACATTCGTTCTCTGGCGCATTCCCCCTCTTTCAGACATCCTTTATTTTTCACACATATGTGGCTCCATACACATTTTGTTCCTCATAAGTAAAAAAAATTATAATGAAATACTATAACCAAGGGACAGTTGTTCGTGACTACAGACACATCTCCCCCTCACTTACATAAAGGACATGAGAAGAGCACTAACAGTTCTAGGTTTAACAATGCAATTTTCATTGTTACCGCCCTCACGGACTTAATGACCATTTACAAGATTAGTTTTTTTTCATTTTAAAATGATTTTTCAGACACCCAAAAATATCAAAATTAAATTTTCATTCACTGGACGAATTATGTCACGTCAAGGTTCACTTAACTAATGCAAAATTAGAAGTAAAATTAAAAAAAAGAAGAAGGAAAATATTGTCTAATTTATGGAAAAATGTAAATATTCAACGTTTTCTTAAAACTTTGGTTGAGTTCACAATAAATTCACAAAAACTACAAAAAATTACACATACTCAAGCGACTCTGACCATGAGAGGGGATTGCTATAGTCTCAGCTAAGGAAGAGACTAGTTAAGGAAAAAAAATGCACAATCTGTGTTATTTTTAAATAACATGTGGATATTCCTAAACCATATAAGAAACACAACATAGAAAATAAGAAAAAGTTATTGTGGTAAAAGAAAAGAGATCTCTCATATTTACGTTGTAAAGCGTCCTTATTTGAAAACAACTCCCCTAAAGTGCCACTTGTACTATTTTGTACCGTTGATTTTGATGTTAGATGATTAAAATACTGTCGACCATAGGATCGAATATTGTTATTAATAAGTTAAAATAATAAAATGGTTTTACTTAGTACCATGAAATTGGAAGAAATGGCTACGAATCCTTTCGATTTCTTTTGAAGCTTTGAAACCATAGTTTATACCTTCATGTTTTGTGCCTTTTCTTCCTCGATTTCGACATGAGGGAGCTGGATGTCGAGGGACTTGGACGAAGTGGATGTTGAAACCCAGGAAGCCGCTATGTGCTCAGAGTAAGCCTGTTGCAAGCGACAACCGAACAACATCCATTTGCAGGTGATGAAGGTCACAATGAATCTGTGGTCTGCGGTGCGGCGCGAGTTCGTGTCCCCCGAGATTCTGTGAATGTGCTAAGAGAATGGATATACCAAAACATCGACAACCCTTTCGCAACCAAATATTAAAATCTTATTTGAAACCCTCGTTTCAGTGTGTACTTGACTTGATTTGTAACAATTGCTATCCTTTTTCAATGTTTTACAAGTAAACTATAATTAATTTTCCATACATGTTGCCAATCAACTTTACGACACTACAACCTCATCCAGCCAGGATACGATTCAAGAAGCCTAGAAGGTTGTGGCATGCCAATCCTCTTGTGTGGCTCCATCTGTGTGTGGTTCTATGTTTTAGGGCTACAAGAAGGGTAAGATAAATATCGTAGCTACAAGAGAAGGCACATGGACGCTTTAGATGTGCTAGTCATTCCTAGCTTCCCGCTGAAACTTGAATAGGTGGTTAAGCTCAACTATTAGATAGAGGTGCATTTTAAGTGCATGTGAGTGCCTATGTAGTAGATCTCTTTGGTTTTGAAGAGTATCAGGTGAGGCTTTCCATGTTACAAATCTCTGTAATTTAATCTGTTATTATTTCATTCATGTTTTTACTCTGCCTATTAAAGAAAAGAAATGTTAGCTAAGTCATTAGTAGATATCCCTTCTTCTTCGAACCTCAACACAGGATATGTTTATCCTTATGGCAATACACTTCTCAAGAGGAGTAAGAAGAACCACCGAGCCAAATACAAGAAACATTTTCAATCTGTTTATGTTTCTCTAGGTACCCTAACTTTGAGATCAACTTTTATTTATGCTTGCACATCTAGAGAGGCATCAAAATTTCCTTCCAAGTACAAACCCATTTAATTACATTCCTCTTCCATTGAAAATGACGTATATCCATTTCAGAATCATGGTGGCAAACCCTTAGAAGATGAAGTGACACAGAATAAAATTAACAAGTGCTTGGTGTCAGGCCAATTAGATGAAACCCAAGATTTTTTGTTTGAGGTATGTAATAATATTTCAGAAACCCAAACAAAAGGTGTTTGACATAAGGATGGATTAGGAACCATGGATGATTCAAAGAGTGATACGACACAGTTTGGGGTGAAGGGAAGGGATTTGGAGGGGTTTATGTGTTGTGCCGATGTGGTGGGCAGGGTTTGGGAGTCAGTTGAGGGCAGGGATGGAGACAAAAGTAAGGTTTTGCAAGGATTTAAGAGGGCAGACGATGAAGTTAGTGCTTTTAAAGGGTTTACAGGACAGGAACTCGAAGTAATAATTTTGATTTATTTATGGATGTCGCTAGAGACCAAGGGAGTATTAATGAAAGGTTTCAAAATCAGTTTGGAATAGAAAGCATGGTTTTGCAAGAGCGTGTTTTGGAGAAAGATTGTCAGCGAAGTAGAAGTTGTTGTCAGGGAGATGGATGCATTGGACATTCATGTGGATGGGTACTGTGAATCGTCTATTATTAGGATGTATATTGATCTGGGGATGCTTAAGAAGGAATGGGCATGGTTTGAAAGGTTCCATCTTGTTGGAGGAATGAGCTGTGAATGCTATGCTGCCAATATTGATGCATAAGGGGAAAAGGGTTGTTGGTTAGAAGCTGAAAAGGTGTTTAAGTGCAATCAAGAAAGAGGTGAGGGTCAAACTCTATTAGAATTTAATGTTATGATTAGAGCCTATGGAATTGAAAAAATCCATGACATGGTTTTGAAGTTGTTTGAAAGAATGGAAGTTCAAGGGTTTTTTCTTGACAGATGCACATATGCCTCATTCATTTAGACACTTGAAAGTTTAGGACTTCTAGATGAATCAAATTACTTCATTAGAAAAATGCAGGAAGGATGGCTTATGCCTAACTGTTCATCATTCATTGTTTTCCTCACAGAAGGATTATAGCATTGCATGCTCAAAATGACAATATTGATAAAGAATTTTGTTAATTCATAAAGATGAAGGAAGCAGGACTCGTTCCTAATATTGTGGGTTGTTGAACTATTTTATATGCATTCTGTATTAGACACATGGTTAGTGAAGTAAAATATGTTGTCAGGGAGATAGATGCATTGGACATTCATGTGGATGAGTACTCTCAATCAGCTGTTATTAGGATGTATATAGATCTGGGGATGCTTAAGAAAGAATGGACATGGTTTGAAAGGCTCCATCTTCCTAGAGGAATGAGCTGTGAATGCTATGCATATGGGGAAAAGGGTTATTGGTTAGACTATGAAAAGGTGTTTAAGTGAAGTCAAGAAAGAGGCAAGGGTCAAACTGTATTAGAGTTTAATGTCATGATAAAAGCCTATGGAATTGAAATATTCCATGACAAGGTTTTGAAGTTGTTTGAAAGAATGGAAGTTCAAGGGGTTTTGCCTGACAGATGCACAGATGCCTCTATCATTCAAACACTTGCAAGTTCAAGACTTCTAGATGAATCAAATTAATTCATTAGAAAAATGCAGGAAGCAGGGTTTGTGCCTAAATGTTCATCATTTTGTGTTGTTATTCCCGCCTATGGAAGATTAGGTCGAGCTGCAGAGGCGGAGAATATGTTTGAAATTTTTTTTAAAGCATGTGTGGAACCAGAATTTTACTATGGTGCCTTCATAAATTCTTCTCAGTTATTAATACTACCAAATAATAAATTTTCTAAGCGCAAATAAACCAAGTATTCTCAAATATCCAAGTTAAAACACACATAAAAAAAACCAAAATCTCATATTATATGCTGGAAATATTGATGCATATGGGGAAAAGGGTTATTGGTTAGAAGCTCAAAAGGTGTTTAAGTGCAGTCAAGAAAGAGGGATTGTCAAAATGTATTAGAATTTAATGTCATGATCAAAGCTTATGGAATTGCAAATTTTCATGACAAGGTTTTTAAGTTGTTTGAAAGAATGGAAGTTCAAGGGGTTTTTCCTGACAGATGCACATATTCCTCTGTCATTCAGACACTTGCAAGTTTAGGACTTCTAAATGAATCAAATTACTTTATTAGCAAAATGCAGGAAGCAGGTTTTGTGCCTAACTATTTATCATTTTGTGTTGTTATTTCCACCTATAGAAGATTGGGTCGACACTCGAGCTGTAGAGGTGGAGAAGATGTTTGAAAATATTATTAAAGCAGGTGTGGAACCAGATGTTTACTATGGTGCCTTGATAAATTATTATCAGTTATCAATACTACCAAATAATACATTTTCTAAGCGTAGATAAACCAGACATTCTCAAATATCCAAGTTAGAATGCACATAAAAAAACCAAAATCTTATATTATTGTCACTTTCTACTTGACGATTAAAATTGTTCTATTTGAAAATTTTCCAGAAAACTCCTAATATCCATATGAGTTTACAATATATTTATATTTGACTTTTTTTCTTGTAATTTCCCCTTTCCAAGATTATATCAATGGAAGATAATCAGACTTACCTGAAATTCCAAAATTGACAAAGACTATTTTTAGAAAAGTAATCTGGGATCTTTTAGCATATGCATATTCTCTTGGGAAAATTATGGCTCTCAGATGACCTTGTGTTATGCTATAAGCATCCCGTGTTTTGTGTGTGGCTTCAAATATGTCTTCAAATGTCCATCTACATTCTTCATTGTTCAATTCAAAGTCATGACCATGGTAAATTGAGCTAGAGGAAGAAACTGTTTTGGCCCAAATAGCATAAATTTTCAATAAATCCATGAACATAATGATACCCAAAAGGATTAAACTTAATACAATTGCAACTGAGATTCCAGCAACTGCTCCCTTTGTTATTTGATTCCTTCTAGATCCTGAAGATTCCAAAGAAGCCTGTGAGCAGGTGTCTAATGGACTTCTGCAGAGTCCAGGACTTCCCACAAAATATATCCAATGCCATTTGGAAGCACTCAATGGAAACTGTCCTTGGAGAAAATTGTAGGATAATTTCAACTCATCCAAGCTTCTAAGATCCCCAATCTCATCAAGAACCTGACCGCTAAGTTGATTATTGGAAAGATTGACAACCTCGAGAATCATTAAATCCCCAAGTGAAGAAGGAATACTTCCAGACAACAATTTGGCACTCAAGTCTAGCATGAATTGTAAATTACTCATGCTTCCAATCTCCGTTGGGATTGAGCCTGGCAAATAATTGTCCGAGAGCCTCAAGTCATAAAGCTTTTTACATATTTTGATAGAAGAAGGGATTGGTCCAGAAAGGTTGTTCTTATGCAAATAGAAAACATTCAAAGCAATGAGGTTTCCGAGCTGACTTGGTAAATTAATCCAAATCTTATTATTGTCAAGAGAAAGAATGAATAAACTGGTACAATTCCCAAGCTGGGATGGAATTGTTCCATTAAATTCATTAAAGGAGAGTTTTAGCTCTCCAAGCCCATGGAAATTGCCAATCCAGGTAGGAATGGGTCCAGCGAGATGATTAAAATTGAGATCCAGATGATCCAGTTGTGTGAATTTGGCAAGCTCTGCAGATAACGCAAAAGTTCTCTTATTCCAAGATAAGTCCAACAGATTGAGCTCCAACATTTGGAAAAACTATTTAGGAATGCTGCCATTCAAGCCATTCCTACCTAGTCAGAGACGACATAAAGCTCTGGAATCACCCAATTGGGAAGGGATTTTTCTTGAAACACTATTATTTTTCAAGTCCAATGTTCTGAGAAAAATTGAACCAAAAATATGAATGATGCTTCCATTCAATTTCTTTTTCGAGAGACTGACATTAGTCAGGTTTTTCAAATTAATCATGCATTTAGGAAGAAGTCCTTCAAGGGAATTATTATATAGAAAAAGCATCCACAAACCTTCAACCATTCCAAAAGTTGGTGGTATCATTCCATATAGATTATTCTTTGCCAAATCTATTACTTGAAGAATTTTGCAGTGTCCCAAGCTTGGAGGAATTTCCCCGTCCAAGTTATTTTTCCTTAAATCCAGAAAAGCCAGATTTTTAAGCCTTCCAACAGTGATTGGAATGCTACCTGTAAAATGGTTTCCAAATAAACCTATCTCAGTTAGACTAGAATAATTGCCCAATTCTATAGGGATGTTACCAGATAGCTCATTTTCATAGAGAAAAAGCAAGTTTAGGTTTTTCAATTTTCAAAGTTTAGGGGGAATCGTACCAGTGAGCAGATTGTGATACAAAGAAAGAGTTTAGGGGATGCTTAGATTCCCTAGTTCAGGAGGGAGGGGTTCTGTTAAGATGTTATTATGAAAGTACAGATCAGACACACTCCTCAAACTATCTAAATTGGTAGGAATTAGACCGTACAAGGCATTATTGGAAAGATCTAATTGTTGTAGGTTCCAACAATGCATTAAACCTAGAGGAATGATACTTGAAATATTATTTCCAAACAGAAAAAATGTTCCATAGTTTTGCTTTTAGCACATAGAGTATTTGGAATAGGACCCACTAGATAATTTTTAGACGAAACCAAGAACTGGAGGTTTTCAAGTCTATCAAATGTCTCAGGAATGGTTCCTGAAAGGTTATTTGCCGACAAATACAACATCTGCAACTACCAAAGCTCGCTAAATTCTTTAGGAATTTCACCATCCAGGTGATTTCCTAGTATATTCAAGTAGATCATTCTTTTAAGCCTCCCAAGCTCTTTAGGGATATGTCCAGAGAGGCTATTGTTGGATGAGTTCAAAATCTGCAACGTTCTCAATTTTCCCAATGTCAAGGGGATTGCACCTTGGAGATCATTTCTGGCCACAATAAAACATTCAAGGCTCTTGCAATTTCCTAACTCAACAGGTATTGAGCTACTCAAAAAATTATCTTGTAAATTCAGAAATTTCAACTGTAAAAGCTGGCCAAATGTTCTGGGTATGGATACATTTAAAGAAGAAGAAGCAAACCCCAATACTCTGAGCTCTCTACATTTATAAATCCCCTCTGGAATGGGACCCGTCAGCATGTTATTCCCAACTCTAAGAAATTTCAACTTCTCTAGAAGCCCAATTTCTCTAGGGATGGTTCCAGAAAGGTCATTGGAATACAGCAATATCTCTAACAAATTGGAGAGATTTCCAAGTGAAGGGGGAATTGTATCATTGAGACAGTTCTAAAAAAGAGAGAGGATTTTGAGATCATGAAGGTTGTTGCCCAGTTGAGAAGGAATGGGACCTTTCATGTTATTAGATGACAGGTCTTAAATTTTGAGAGATTGAATGTTAGCTAATGCAGGGGATATGATACCAGACAATTTTGATCCTGACAAGTTTAGACCCACCACTCCAAATCCATCTCGACTGCAACTTACCCCAATCTAATCACAGATGCTTGTTCCCTCAGACCAGTTATCCAGGACACCTGATGGGTCCTGCAAATCATGTTTCACATGAAAAATCCATTTTTCATTCTCTGAAAGAGAATTTGCAACTTCGTAGATGCTCACCAACACCATTATCACCATCCAGTACATGCAATGGTTTCCCATCATGGCCCTGAAATCTTCCATGAAAATTTCAGTGTAGCTGTGTTTCATGCACAGTATGTTTGATTTATTTTTCCACCTATCAAATATTTGATTCAAACATGGTAGAAGAGATAGAACTCAACCTGTATAATAGTGAATGCAGTTAACATCTTGTTGAGCTCACCACTGATATCACCATGGAATTGAATAGAGTTTTCTGAGAAGTAAAAATCTATACAAAGCTATGATGATTCATTGAATATTTGAATTGTAAACTTCTCTACTGCTTACACTCCTGACAACATTCTTCATGGATAGGCGAGATGTTGAATGCCACGTTGCAGACTGAAGTCTCATAAGTCAGTAATATGTATCAACCTGTCCTCTATCCAATAATAAGTGGTTGGTGAGGACCTCCTGGTTAGTTCGAAAATGTTGATCACCGACGCAAACTTACACCAAAGAATTGTGTGGGTTATTATTGGTTGGAAAGGACCTCCTGGTTAGTGTGAAAATGTTGATCCCCAACTCAACTCACACCAAAGAATTGGGTGGGCCTAGCATTTCAACGGGATTATCTTGCCAAGTCATCAGAAAAGAGAGTGGAAATGGTAGTGATAGAGCCAAGGAAAATGGTGACAAAGGTAGTGATCAAGCCAAGGAAAATAAGATAAGATGGGACCCTGAAATTGGGCAGTTAGCCTGTTTTTTTATGTTTGTTCCATAGTAATGAAATGCCTCATTGGGACATTATCATGGTGTAATTAAGCATATATTAATTAAGATTATATATATATATATATATATATATATATATATATATATATATATCTGTGTGTGTGTGTGTGTGTGTGTGTGTGTGTTAACTTCAAGTTAGATTAGTGTTACTGTTGAATGGATGAATGATTTTATTTTTCTTATTTGTCGGGACGTTGTTTTTACTAGGTTGAACGAATTTTTATGTGACTGTTTTTATTCAAACAAGTGACTCACAATATCAATCTCTCTCCATGAGATTTCTCAATCTCTCTATGAGATTTGAATCTACAATTTGATGGAAATCAAACTCCACACAAACCAACTAGTTTACATCTTATAGATAACCAAACTCTACACAAACCAATTAATTTATATCTCATAGATAATTTCTATATAAAACATATTCTATCTATTCTATGTTTTGGAGCTTTATTTTGTAGAATTTACCTAAATTTTTACAGGAATTTGTTGGAATAGAAAAATTTAAATATGAACTCTGCCCAATTTTAATACTCCATTTTTTTTAAGGTACTGAATCTATTTATACATTCATAACCGCATTATAAACAATATAACTAAAGTATTATTTAACCAAATTCATATCAAAAACTCCAAATCATAAAATAATTATACAACACTATTAGTATACATATCCTAACAAAAATAACATATGCATAAAAAATAAAAATGATAATAACACGCCCTTTATATATCATTTAAAAATAATAATATGACATCCTTTTGGAAATATGAAAGGTTAATCTTGGAAATATGAAAGGTTCGTCTTGGAGATTGAACAATGATAATAACACGCCCTTTATATATCATTTAAAAATAATAATATGACATCCTGCTGGAAATATGAAAGGTTAGTCTTGGAAATATGAAAGGTTAGTCTTTGAGATTGAACAATTTGCTGGCATATCCGGTACATTCATGCTGTTGTGTCTTGTGTATTTTAAGATTTTGTAAAATTGTAACATGTTTTTTTTTGGGAAATTTAAATGTAGGGTCCTTGTCATGTATAGAGAAATTGGGGATAAAAAGGCATTATTAGCTTCTTTAGTGTATAGTAAAAATGTAAATTAAAAGATATTTTATATCAGTCATTCCTTCCAATATAAATTAAGGCTTTGAAGACAGACTGCAAGCTTTGGGTTTTTGAAGTGGGACATTTTGATGCTTCTGCTTCACAATAGTACGATTAATTAGGGTTTTGATATTTTAATTTGTATGAAAAAATAAGAGATAGAGATTATGGATGCTACTATTTTTGTTTAACTAGAAATGGAAGTTATGGATGCTATTATTGTTGTTTGACTAGAAAGATAAGTACTTTTATTTGACGGATACTAAACCTGACAAATTTTCTCTTCATATTCTGGTCAGAGATTAGTTTCATCTCATTCACCATAAATCATTTCCCAGTAATGGCTTCGTTAAGTATAAATTAAGGCTTGAAGACAGACTGCAAGCTTTGGGTTTTTGAAGTGGGAAGTTTTGACGTTTCTACTTCACAACAACGAAAGTATTCAGGGTTTTGATTTTTAAATTTGTATTATAAAAGAAGTGATGGCCATTATGGATGCTATTACTGTTGTTTCACCAGAAAGCTAGGTATTGCATCAATTTAGCAAAGTAAAGTATACAATATTTTGATGCATATGTTGATGGTGGTTTAGGGTTATTGTGACATTTTTTGGGGTTATACTTAATTCAGAATCTAAGCATACTATGTGCACCTACAATTTTGCAAATTTGTTACATCTGCCATGTGGCTCATAGTGCATAATCAGACATCATTATGAAAGGAAGAGCCTGCCTAGGTTATAAAAAACCAATTTTTTTATTCAAACAATTCCCCAAACCTATAACTTCTTTTAAATAAAATAATTCATATTTATAAGTTAAATATTCAATTAAATCACATAACATATCAAATATTTTTTCCTCAATACTACTATTTCCTATGTTACTGCATTACAACGTTTCCTTTGCAACATATGGTGCAATTGCTAGTTATGTTGTAATGCATTTCCAATTGAGAAAAACTCCCTAACCTTCCATTATGTGCCAATCTACACCATCTGATAAAATATTATAAAATTGACTATTTTTAAGCTATTGGATTAATAGTTAGTAATAAAGAGAAAACTAATAATAAAGGAATGTTAAAAATCAATCAAACAACTACATTTTGCTTAATGGTTTCTTCAAAAAAAGGGATACTCTTGCAGAGATTGGAATTGAACAATATTTAATATTAAAAATAATATTAATTAATAATATTTAATATTAAAAATAATATTAAATAATATTAATAAATTTTAATTTAAGATATTCTTTAATTATTATTATTATTATTTTATGACTATTATTAATATTAATATTAAATAATAAATTTTAATATTAATATGATTGACATTAATAACATTGAATATTAATAACATTTTAATATTAAGTTTTAATATTATTTATTAATATTAATTTCAATATCAATTACTAATACTAAATTTAAAATTCATTATAGACTATAATATATAATATAAATTTCAGTTTTTTTAATATTGATATTAATATCAATATTAACATTAATATTAATAATAATTTGAATAATAGTTACTAATATTAATACAAATTAATATTCATAAAAATATTAATTTTAATTTTAATATTATTAATATTTATATTTATTTTAGTGTTAATTAATGATGACGATGATGGTTAACGTCTACTCAGACCAATCTTTGGTTTATCGGACCTAAAGAAAAGAGTTATTTAGTTTGATTTAAGACTTTATTCCTATGCTCAAAAAGCTTGGAGAGAAGCCTCCCGAGCTCACTATAATTTTGACATCTTAAAAGGCTAGGAAGGTCAGTATTGTAACAAAGATTATGAAATTGAGCTCTAATGTGTTTGTACTCGAGGCACTCTAAGAGGAAGTGATTTTCATCGTCGATGTTGATATTCTCACAGAGATGGCAGATCCTTTCCATCCATGGTGTTTTAGGAACTGTCCAACGACCTGTTTCACTATGGAGCTCATGAGCATTCATTCTAATCTTGGCTATATTACTTTTCTTCTTTGAGCAAGTTAAAACAGAGAGATAATTTTGATCTTCTAGGGTGGGGTTGATGACCTCCTTATAATATCTTAATTTTCTTTTAGCTTCTAGATCTTTCTCACACCACATTTTTTCTTTGAACTTAGAAGTAAATTTTTTTTAATGTTATTAATGTTTTGTAATGCAACATTCTTGTCGATCTCCCAATGGTTTAACCAGGCCCTGGTGTCTTTATACCAACCTTGTTTAAGCCTTAGGTGGTTTTGGCTGGAATTTAAAGCTATCTTAGGAAGTCTATGGTCTCTTATGCTATTGAGCTTGTGCTTGTACAATAGAAGCCTAGTCATACCTAGGCTCTCGATAGGGGAAATATCCACTTCTATAAGGAAAATAGGATAGGGTGTATTGCTTTTAATTTTAAGGTTATAAGTCATAACATGCTTCTTTATTTGCTCAACCTTTCTTGAGGATTCTCTAGAGATGCTGCAACCCCAAACGTCACATCCAGATAAGATAACAGGAGTGACTAAAGTTTCAAAGGAGAACTTCTTTCTATCCCACATTACAAGGTTTGCCGTTTTACAATTATTTTCAAGACCAAAATAAGCTTTCCACCCCCCATGTATCCTTTTCTGAATGTTATAGTTCCAGTTGAGCTTGTGAAGAATATTAATTCCTAGGTACTTGTAAGAAGACACTTCCTCCAAGTTACTATTGTCATACATAAAATTATCGTAAGTGTACTTATTGGATTTGATAATCATAACTTTTGTTTTGTCAATGTTAACAGACATACCCATGGTAGAGCATAAATCCTTAAGAAGTCTAAGTTGCTTATCAAGATCAGATGGAAAGCTTGCGAGAAGAACAATATCGTCAGCATAGAGAAGAAGGATGATGACTATTCTAGCTAAGATTGTGCCAGCACATCCTGCTTCCTCTAAACAACCTTCTAGCTTGTCGCTTTAAATGCTAAATAGAGTATGGGAGAGGGGGCAACCTCGTTTAACTCCGATATTACACTTAATATCTCTTGACCACCTCTAATTTCTCTTTAACTTGGCAATTGCATTCTTGTATAACCTTATAGCAGCCACTCTTAGCTCGAAAGGAACATTTAGCTCTTCTAATCTATTCCATAGGTTGTTTCTAGGAACCGTATTGAAAGCCTTTCTAAAGTCCACAAAGCAACAGAAGAGATTGGAATTATCATTGTGGCATTCCTTCGCAATAATCCGAAGCGTAACGAGGTGGTCCGTTGTTGAGTGCTCCCCTCTAAAACCAGCTTGGCCTTTGGCCCACTTGCCTTCACTTTCAAGCCAAATGCTCAACTTCCTTTCCAAAATAATACCATATAACTTGGCTAAGAGAGGGTTGATCATAATTGTCCGATAATTACAAGTGTTTATTTGTATCCCCACTTTTAAAAATAGGGATAATGATGCTCTGAGTCCAAGGTTTAGGGAACCCTTGCTTGACCACCTGGTTGAAAATCTTGTGGATGTGGGGGATAAGGACAAGACCTCCAATTTTTAAGATTTCCACTTGGTAACCTTTAATGTCTTTAGATTTCCCATTTGCCAAGCGTTTAACCCCAAAATCAATGTATTCTAATGAGAAAAATTCTTTCGTTGTGAGGAGGGTTTCAAAATCCCTGGCATTTGGAGAGTCATAAAGCTTTTTAAGATAGGAATTCCAGTCATGTAAAGAAATTTTGTTATTATCTTTACTTTTCCTAGTTATAATCTGCCTCCAGAATTTCTTAAGAGCCACCTTAGAGAGGTGAAAGAGATTCTCTTTCCTTTTACGAATATATTTCTTATTTTTCCTTCTAGTTAGGGCTTTGTAGATTTTTATCTTGTCAATTTTGAGAGATTCATCAACAACTTCCTTAATTTCTCTCCTCGCACTTTTACAATCTTTGTCATACCATGCGTTCATTTTGTTATTTATTTTATTACTTCAGACTTCAATTGAGAACTTGTTAATCGAATATGAGAGGGCTATAGTAAAATTATGATATAGGTCATCTATGTTGTCTATACTAGATAAAGGAAGAAAATTAGTTTTTAATTCATTTAGAGAGAGATCATTTTTATTTCTATCAAAGATTAAGTTATTTTGACTATAATTATTATCTTCTATGGGATCTCTATGCAGGACAAAATTGAGAGTTATGAGTAAAGACCTATGATCAGAGTCAGGCTCGTGGTCGTCTAAGATGTCAAAATTTATTATTTCGTTGTATAAAGGGAGATCAGAAATAACATACTCTACCACGCTGCTTCCAAGCCCATGGATGCAGGTCATCTGGCTAGAATTGGGCCATCTCTTTAGACCGTTGCAAATTATGAGATCCTCAACACTATAGAGATTGACTAGCTCCGACCCAAACAAATTATCTCTGAGGTCTTCAGAGCTCCTTTTGTACCAGCTAGCCAGAGTAAGGTCTTCGTCTAACCAAAGAGGATTGGGGTTGGAATGATTGCTTAGAATAATATATTGGTGTCTTGAAGTTCGAGCATTAAATTCACCCATTAAAAGGATATTACCTTCATTCCTTAGGCTAGAAATATCATTCTCTAAACCATTGTAAGAATTATTTTTATCTAGATTATTTTTCTTATAGACGTTAGAATTAATGGGGGGGAAATAACAGATTTATATGTAGGTCTTTTTATCATTAATATCAGTAATCTCAATACAAATATATTGGTTGTAAGGGTCATTTTTATAAATCCTAGCATGGGGGGAGATGTTCTTCTTAATGTAGCAAGCTATGCCCCAAATACCTGTATGAGAGGATCGCTTGTTCCAAGTAGACCATAGTGAAAAGCCATCTATGTTAGGGACCTTAGATTCTTCCTGCTCCCAAGTTTCAACCAGCAAAATAATATCAACATCATTTGAGATCCAACTTAGCTTGGGGCCTTTGTTCCATGGAAAGCCCCGACAGTTCCAAGAAAGAATTCAGAGAATTTTGAATTGCTATTTATTACTATATTTTTGGTTTCTATCTCGAATAACAACTTTTTTATTTCTAATTATTTCCCGTTTTCCTTCCTTCCTAGCTTCTTTTACCTTTTGAGCCTCCTTTCTTAATTCTGCTTGATCTTTTGGAATAAGATCTTCGTTTATAAATATTCTTGTTCCTTTTAGACTTGAGATTTTACTAAGTATGTCATATTTATGGTCAGTAGAGCTCAGTTTATTCGGATCAACCTTCCTTTATTCTCAATTAATTTCCCTAACCTTGTTGCTTCTGTGAGACACGTGGTTTCAATTTGTAATCTATTATAATTTATAATAATAATAATAATAATAATATTGTTATTAAAATTTACATCAATAATCTACATAATATTAATATTAAGACTCATAAATAATATTAACAACATTTAGTATTATTAATCGTTATAATAAATTTTGATTTAAAATATTTATTATTATTATTTTTTAATTTTTTAATATGATTAATACCAATATTAATTAATATATTTTAATATTAATTTTAATATCAACATTTAGTATAATACATTTTTATTTTAAATATTTATTAATTTTTAATTTTTAATTTTTTTAATATTAATAATACCAATATTAATTAATATATTTTAATATTAGTATGTTAAAATTAATAATGTTAAATATTTATAAAATTTTAATATAAAGTTTTAATATTATTTATTAGTATTAATTTTAATATTATTTATTAGTATTACTTTTGATGATGATGATGATGATGATGATGATGATGATGATGATGATGATGATGATGATGATGATGATGATGATGATGATGATGATGATGATGATGATGATGTCCATTGAGACCGATATTTGGTCTATTAGACCTAAAGAAAAGAGTTATTTAGTTTGATTTAAGATTTTATTCTTATACTCAAAAAGCTTGGAGAGAAGCCTCTCGAGGTCACTATAATTTTGGCATCTTAAAAGGCTAGGAAGGTCATTATTGCAACAGAGATTATGAAATTGAGCTCTAATGTGGTTGTACACAGGGCACTCTAAGAGGAAGTGATTTTCATCCTCGATGTTCATATTCTCACAAAGATGGCAGATCCTTTCCATCCATGGTGTTTTAGGAACTATCCAATGACCTGTTTCACTGTGGAGCTCATGAGAGTTTGTTCTAATCTTGGCTATATTAATTTTCTTATTTGAGCTAGTTAAAATAGAGAGATACTTTTGATCTTCTAGGGTAGGGTTGGTGACCTCCTTATAATATCTAAATTTTCTTTTAGCTGCTAGATCTTTCTCACACCACATTTTTTCTTTAAACTTAGAAGTAACAATATTTTTTAATGTCATTAATGCTTTGCAATGCAAAATTCGCATCGATCTCCCAATGGTGTCCTTATACCAACCTAGTTTAAGGCTTAGGTAGTTTTGGCTGGAATTTAAAGCTAGCTTAGGAAGTCTATGGTCTCCTATGTTATTGAGCTTTTGCTTGTACAACAGAAGCCTAGTCATAGCTAGGCTCTCGATAGGGGAAATACCCACTTCTAGAAAGAGAATAAGATAGGGTGTATTTCTTTTAATTTTAAGGTTATACATTATAAAACACTTCTGGATTTGCTAAATCTTTCTCCAGGATTCTCTAGAGATGCAACCCTAAACCTCACATCCATATAAGATAAGAAGAGTGAATAAATTTTCAAAGAGGAACTTGTTTGTATCCCACATTATGAGGTTTACCATTTTACAATTATTTTCAAGACCAAAATAAGCTTTCCACCTCATTAATATTTTTCTGAATGCTATATAAATCAACATAATAATAAATTTTTATTTAAAATATTTATTATTATTTTTTTATCTTTTTAATATTATTAATACCAATATTAATTAATATATTTTAATATTAATATCATTAAAATTAATAACATTAAATATTTATAAAAATTTAATATAAAAAAATAATATTATTTATTAAAATTTTCAATATGATTCTTATATAAATTGTAAAACTAGTGTTAGATGCTAAAACTAGAATTACTACCATCTATATATAATCGGTCAAGTGTGTTTAATATTTTGATATGTAGATAGAACTTGATTCAATAAAAGATGTCATGATGTGTGAGGAATATATGAAGTTTCAAATTATTTTCAATATATATATGAAATTTCAAATTATTTTGAATAACATTTTATTTTGAATTTGACCATATTGTAAAATCAAAACGAAATTAACTTTTTAAATTTAAACGTATCATTATCTTGAAATTCAATTTTCAGTACTATTAGTTGTCCCATGAATTTTACTATAGTTAATATTAACTACTGTACAAATGGTTTACGTTTTGAAACCGTCATTCAGCTATTTGAATACAACCGCTTAGATAGGGTTAATATTCAAGCACTCTAGTTTTATTTGTTTTTATTCATTCTTCGAGATTAGTTTGTTCCCAAGTTTGGATGAGTGTTTTTAAGAAAATTGTAAAGTAAAAATGGTTAAAGAATTGAATTTATTTGTATATTTAAAGCTATAATTTAAAAATACAAAATTACAATTTTTTATAATATTTATAAGTATTTATAACTTTTACATCACTATTTATAATTATTTTTAAAATGTTTTGGAAACAAGAATAATGTTTATAAAAATTATTTAGAGCTAACAAAAATTATGTGTAATCATCATTGGCAAAAAAAAAAAATATTGGTTTATTTTCTATACACATTTTTATTTACGTGATACATTTTTTCATGTTATTAAAAATTAGCATTACACATTGACATATAACAATATATATTATTTGATAGGTAGGGAGAAAGTATATTATATGTGAGAAAAATGACATAATATATTGGAAATATGTAAGGGTAAAGTGTTTTTATATTAGTAGGTATAAGAAATGGAATTCAAAGTTAATGGAAAAAAGGATATAAAAATTGTTAATGAAAAAATAGATACCTATAATATCTAGTGAAAGTAGAGGTTTTTAAATTGGGAAGGTGTATAGCTAGTTAAATCATGTGATTTTTAGAGGTGTTTTCCAATATGTATTCAAATTAGAGGTATTGTTTAGTATGTCGCGAATGCACATGATATGTCATAGGTTTATTGAGTGGAGCCAGGGGTTCCATTTCTTGATTTCTTCATCTAGGATGTATGTCTCCACCTTAGTGTTCAAATATTTCTCCCATACATATATCATAGACTTAACTTTGAGCCATAGTACTGACCCCATATGCATGCAATAAATTTTGCATATTTTCTTGGTATGTTTCCCTTCCACTTCTGGGTTGAGGGTTGCTTGTCGACGCTTCCTATGTCATTTATTTCTCTCTCATTTTCTTACCACCGTGTCTTACATTGTATTTACTTGGTTGTGCCTTTACCATTTTCCTCTTTCCTGGACCATCCATCATACATGAATTCACTCGAATCCACACCAGAGTTACCACCCTCTGTGCAGCTTGAGTGGGCCTAATGGTTAAGAGCATGTGTTTCCTCCTAAGAGTTCATAGGTTTAAAAATGAAAGAGGGGTAGAGTATGTAAGCCTTCTTAGACTTAGCAGTCAAATCGTTGGGTGGAGGTGGGTCCCTTGTCCCACAAGAAAGGGTGTTTCATACACCAATTTGGTGGCTCACTTGGCTGTGACCTTTAAATTAGATAATAATAATAATAATAATAATCAGAATAATAAAGCCAGAGAGATATGAGTCTAGACGGACCTGTAATGTCAAAACAAACATGATTGTTTATCCCTTTCCAACATTTCCACATTTTCCTCTAGGATTTCACCCAATTGGGCTTGCATTACGGCTCTACCTCGATACATCTACTGCTATGATTGCAGATATTTGCATCTCTCAAAACCCATATGCATGAGCATTCCAACCCTGATTTGGTCCTAAGTAATCTCAAAAACCAAACATCAAGCCATATGGAACCACAACAACCAAAACTACCAGAAAAACTCCCTTTCACACTTAGTGTGATATGAAGCAACGTTTTGAACCATTTTCTTCAATAATTATTATTAAATAATTCCAAAAAAACCATATATACATTAATTATTATTATTTATGATTCACATATTAACCATTTCTCCACTATTAATAATTTAGTTCACATACAATCTATTTCGCAACTATTAATATCTTAGTTATATAAAACAAAAATAACATATTAACCTTCTTAAATTTATTTAACTCAAAAAAATATACATTATATATTCGATCCAATTGCCTTTATAACCTAATATATTAATTTGTTTAATAAAAAAAAATTAATTATTATCAACCATTTCACATAAACCCTTCATCACTTTCACATAAACCCATCATCACTTCCTTAGTTATTTAAGGATATACCATGATCAGTTTTTCACATTCTCTTATATCTTGATAATGAACTTTGAAACGTCAATTTCTAAAACAACAACCCTAGTTGTGGGTTTGAAACGTGGATCACAACGTAAATGAGATGAATTCAGAAAATACAATATCTCAAATTATTTTTTATTTAAAAAAATAATATGAATTTTTTATTTTAGATCATCTTATTTTCAAAAATAAATTAATTATTTTTTACAATATAATTTTATTATTATAAATTTATAATAATATTATTATTATGGAGTATATACAAATTCATTTTTTTTATTTACTTTTTATTTTTTTGCTTATTTGGATTTATGAATATTATGTATATGTTTTTTTTATTCCAATTTAATATAAAGATAAAATTTAATATAAAATACAAGAGTGGACAATAGAAATCAAAATGGATTAATAATAGGTTTGATTATTTATTATCAACAATTTAATTCTGAATAACTAGTATTTAGTTTAAACATTCATTTATGTAGAGTAAAAATAATGGTATTTGTATACCCTTTAGCAAATGTTGGTATGCATCATAATCCACATGTACTCTCTTATGGCCAGTTTTTCTTGTAAATTATATGTTTTTTAAGTGGAGAATTGTGTTTTTGATTGTTTTAAATATGTTTTTTATTTTGTTATTCATAAAATGATATTATGTTTTAATTTTCTTAAAAAAGAAATTGTAGTTATTTTAACAAGTTTATGTATGAAAGAATAATAGTTTTATTATAGAATATTTTCATTAGAGGCAATAAATTGTGTCTACTAAATGAATCATGTATATTTATGGGTTCTTGGGTTTTTGAATAAAGTGTGATTAGATGTTCTTTTAAGGTATTATTCAATGTTGATCAGATGCTTTGCTAAGGTATTTTTCAATGTAAAGTCACTGATATAGTTTTTGTTGCATTGAGTTCATGTTGGTTCAGGATGATATATTTGAATATGATGATGAAGATGTAGTCCCACCTAATTTACAAAAAAAATTGAATTGTATTCACTAAATAACAGATTAATTATAATTATTAAATTCACTCCATATAATATTTATATAAACTATAAGTAAATGATACAATTAAATTTTCTCCGTATCATTATAATGTATATACTCCATTAAATTCGATGTGATTCTTATATAAATTGTAAAACTAGTGTTCGATGGTAAAACTAGAATCACTGCCATCTATATATAATAGCTCAAGTGTGTTTAATATTTTGAAATGCAAATAAAACTTGATTCAATAAAAGGTGTGATGATGGGTAAGGAATATATGAAGTCTCAAATTATTTAGCTCAAATGTGTTTAATATTTTGATATGCAAATAAAACTTGATTCAATAAAAGGTGTGATGATGGGTAAGGAATATATGAAGTTTCAAAATATTTTCCATTTTTATATAAGAACGATTTACGTATATCTATATATATATATATATATATATATATATGAAATTTCAAATTATTTTAAAAGAACATTTTATTTTGAATTTGACCATATTGAAAAATCAAAACGAAATTAGATTTTTAAATTTAAATGTATCATTATCTTGAAATTCGATTTTCAGTATTATTAGTTGTCACATGATTTTTACTATAGTTAATATTAACTACTCTGTACAAATGGTTTACGTTTTGAAAGCGTCATTCAGCTATTTGAATACAACCGCTTAGATAGGGTTAATATTCAAGCACTCTAGTTTTATTTTATTTTAATCATTTTCGAGATTAGTTTGTTCTCAAGTTTGGATGAGTTTTTGGTAAGAAAATTGTAAAGTAAAAATGGTTAAAAAATTGAATTTATTTGTATATTTTAAATTATAATTTAAAAATATACTAGCAATCGTATCACATGTTGCAAAAGAAACGCCATAAGAAAATAGCATAGGAAAGAGTAGTTTAGAAGAAATAACATGTTGCAGAGAACGAGCCATTGTGGAGGAATGAAAATCAAAATTTTCTTACATGGAAGAAGGTAGTGAAACCTTAATGCGATACTGCTTCTTTGAGCCTTACAAATCATCAGGCCTATTTTGAAGTTAAGTTAAATACCTTGTCTGATCATGCAAACATGAATGTCTCATGAATAAAGAAATAGGTCATGATTTTCTACCTTCAAAATAAAAGGTTGTTTTGGTGCAGTTCCACCTCATTTAATCTTGATCAATTCCTATTGAGTCACCTATGTATTATTTCCTTCATGATATTTGAAAATATTCAAAATATCACATTTTTATTTACCACTCATGTCCCTCGTGTCTGACATGTTCTTGTTTTTTCAGTATCGCTGATATGAAGTTGGTTTTTTTGTTCTTTGTGCAGATAGTAAAAAATATATGGAGAGGTGCCTTTCACCACTTCAAGAGCAGTAAAAATAAGGCGATTAAGAAAATCTCTCCAACACCGAGAGAGATTTGGTGGAATTTATGGAGTTGGCGAACATGTCTTGTTCTGTGGTGTTGGCTACTCCGCATAGCTTTCTTGATCTTGTGTAAAAGAAATGAATTTTTATTTATCTTATAGTACATTAACCATGAAATTTCCAACATTAATGGTACACTTTTCATCACATTTGTAGAGAAAATTATAAGAGAGTGTCACACTTTTCTTATCAGAGATAAATGCTCATGTATGTAACAACAATGAATTTCATCACTTAAGAGCTGTAAAAAAACAAGTTTATTGAGAAAACAACTCTAACAAATTTGTAGAGAAAATTATAACACTGTATCACACTTTTTTTTTAAGATCTAAATGCTCCTATATGCAGCAACAATTGATTTCATCACTTAATACCAGTAAAAACAAGTTTATTGAGAAAACAACTCCAACACATTTGTAGATAAAATTATAACATAGTATCACACTTTTCTTATCAAATCTAAATGCTCCTATATGCAACAATGATGGATTTCATCAGTTCAAGAGCAGTAAAAACAATTTTATTAAGAAAACAACTCTAGCACTGAGAGAGATTTGGAAGCAACTGTTGAATTGGTGAACATGTCTTGCTCTATGGTGTTGGATATTTAGCATATATTTTTCAATCCTGTATACAAGACTGTAAATTTTCATGTAGCTTATACTGCATCGATCACGAAATTTTCAACATTTGGGGCACATTTTCCATCACATTTGTAGAGAAAATTACAATAGAGTATCACATTTTTCTTATCATATCTAAATTTTCCTATATGCAACAACTACCTTGTGCTTCATAGTTTAAATTCATGTAAGGAGGAGAGGAGGAGTGTCAAGGTGAAAGCTATAATATCAAGAGAAAGAAGAATCTTGTTTGGGACTTGATATAGACTCATTATATGCACATATAGAGTAAAGCTTAATAAAACAAAACTCATGAAGGGGTAGAGTATCTAAATTCCATTACCCTTTAAGAAGCATCTGCAATTGTTGTACCACCTACCTCGACATCCAATCTAGACATCTTAGGTTATTCTAAATTGATCAAGAGTATAGAAATTTTAGGGTGGTGTCATATGTGCACTAAAATTCCGATGAGGTCCATCACTATGTATGGGGTTCATTGCAACCTTGGATATATTCTTCAGTTGTTGTGATTTTTTTCTTGTGGCTACAACTTAGTTTTGGTCGTCACCTAGTTATCATGATTCAAAACTTTGTTATCATCTCAGATCCTTATAGCATTAGATATATTTTGTGAGCTACTTTGATGTTTTGTTTCTCACAATGATTCAAAAAATAGTTATTATACCAAAATATTGACTTTCTCGTTGTTTTTTCGGTTTATAAAACATTTAAAAAAACCACAAGAACATTTGATTTTACACTATGATCTCCCCAAAATGGGTGGGGGTTTCAAAAATTGGAGATTAAATTGAGCGGTTGTTGTTAGAAATTGTTGTATAAGATGGAAAATTTGGATGGTTTGTAGACAATATGGATGTTATAAGAGATATCTATTTTGAATTTTTTAGTGTCATTGGCCACCATGCATCTAATAAGATCCATTTCAACTGAGAACATTAATAATTCATTGTGCGAATGATAAATTGTGACATCTCTAGCCATTTTCTTTGATTGTGGATCAAGTTATAAACTAATAAATTGTGAAATCTGTAGCAATTTTCTTTGATTGTGTATTAGGTTACAAACTACAATATACTCTCTCTTCATAAGACTCTACAATATATATATATATATATATATATATATATATATATATATTTGTATGTTTGGTAGTACCTTTCATTTTTATCTTCTCTCACTTTATCTTTTTTTACTCCATCTTCATCAACATGTCCAAATACATCACCCCGATCCGGGAAGGGAATTGAACATATGATGAGCGCTATAGCAACCCACTCATCACCATTTAACCAAGACCCCACAGATGACTCTACAATATATATTGGATAGAGGGAAAGGTTATGATAAAACATGTACAAAAAACCCCTTAGGGTTGTCTCAACTTACTCTATTGTTAATTACGCAGTGTCAATTTTGTAAAACTATAATCTACAGTAAGGATCGAGAGGGTTTTTTGTTTTATAAATTTTGTTTGGAATTGAAAAATTAAAAAATTATAAAGGCTAAAACTATGTAGTGAAAACTATGTTTAAAATTTCAGAATAAAAATTTGAGTAAGTTTGACATCATATAATATGAAAATTGTTTATGATTCTAAAGTAAAAGACATGTAAGATTTTTTAGCTACAATTAGATAATTAAAGATATGTATATATTTTTTTTTGAACGAAAGAAATTTGATATTCATTAACAAAAAAAATCCGAAAGAGTATGTATGTAGTTACAAACTGTTATGTAGTTAGAAACTATTACAATTAATGTTATGTTTTGTTTGTCACAATGATTTAAAAATTAGTTATTATACCAAAATATTGACTTTCTCTTTATTTTTTTGGTTTATAAACCATTTTAAAAAAACACAAGAACATTTGATTTTAAACTATGATCTCCCCAACATGGGTGGGGTTTCAAAAATTGGAGAGTAAATTGAGTGGTTATTGTTAGAAATTGTTGTATAAGATGGAAAATTTGGATGGTTTGTAGACAATATGGACGTCATAAGAGATATCTAATTTTATTTTTTTAGTGTCTCTGGCCACCATGCATCTAATAGGATCCATTTCAATTGAGAACATCAATAAATCATTGTGTGAATGATAAATTGTGACATCTCTAGCCATTTTCTTTGATTGTGGATCAAGTTATAAACTAATTACTTGTGAAATCCCTAGCGATTTTCTTTGATTGTGGATTACGTTATAAACTAGAATATATTGTCACATCATAAGACTCTACAATATATATTGGATAGAGGGAAAGGTTATGATAAAACTTGTACAAAAAACCCCTTAGGGTTGTCTCAACTTACTCTATTGTTAATTATGTAGTGTCAATTTTGTAAAACTATAATCTACAGTAAGGATCGTGAGGGTTTTTCCTTTTGTAAGTTTTTTTTGGAATTGGAAAATTAAAAAATTATAAAAGCTAAAATTCTGTAGTGAAAAACTTTGTTTAAAATTTAATAAAAAGTTGACTAAGTTTGACATCATATAATATGAAAATTGTTTATGATTATAAAGTAAAAAACATGTAAGATTTTTTTAGCTGGGATTAGATAATTAAAGATATGTATATAGCTTTTTTGAGCGGAAGAAATTTGATATTCATGAACAAAAAAAAGCGAAAGAGTATGTATGTAGTTACAAACAATTATGTAGTTAGAAACTATTACAATTAAGTAATTAAAGGTAAATTTAGTGTTATTTAACAAATGAGAATTATGAACATTCATTATTATAAGTCATGTCCTATGAAATAATTTGGAAATTTAAAAAAGATCATATATTTAAAAAAAATTCATTATTAATTTATTTTTCTATATATTAAGAAATATTACTCATGTATAGTAAAATAGTTTTAACATAAATAATTTATAACAAAAAAAACTATTTTTGGAATAATAAAATAGTTGAACATAAATAATATATAACAAAAAAAACCATGTATTTTTGGAATAATAAAATAGTTGTAACAAAAATAATATAGAACAAGAAAAACTATGTATATTTGGATGTATGAAAATCTAGATACATTTTATTATATAAAATTTTAAAATAATAATGGTTATAAACATTTCAAAATACTTTTATTAAATAATTAGTTTAGATCTATATTATAGCAATTATCTTTTTACTCTAAAAGATGTTTGCATATCAAGACAACATATGATCCCTCTTGGCTCTTGGTAGACGCCGAGTTAAGATTGATGTAGGCCATCTTAATTTCTCTCTTTAAATAAACTACATTCCACATGAATACCATGGGTCAATACCATTGGCTGTTTTTATAGTTTATTATTAGTTTATTTTTTTATTATATTTTGACCTAGTTAAAATGTTCTTTTTACTCTAAAAGAGGTTTGCATATCAAGACATATGATCCCTCTCGGCTCTTGGTAGATCCAGAGTTAAGATTGATCTGGGCCATCTTAATTTTAAATAAACCAAATTCCACATTAATACCATGGGCCATTACCATTAGTTGTTTTTATAGTTTAATATTGTTTTTATTTTTTATTGTATTTTGACCTAGTTAAAATGTTCATTACATTATGTTGATTTTTTTAATTTAATTTACTTTTATTTTTATTTTTGTGTAATTTGACATAGTGAAAATGTTAAATTGAGGTTAAAATCTAACAAATTTCTAATAATAACATTTTAACTTAAAAGTCACCAAAACTTAAATTCAATCTAACTTACTTAAAAGAAAAAATGTAACAATATAAAAAAAACATATAAAAAACTATTTACTTGTGGATCTAATGGCCTAAAACATTTCAATTATCTAACATTTAATCCAATGACTCAAACATAGACATAGTGGCAGCTAGGGGAATTGTTTTCAAATGAAACGCCTACGAGGTAAAAATTACAATTTTATATAACATTTATAATTATCTATAACTTTGACACCACTATTTATAATTATTTTCAAAATGTTTTGGAAACAAGAATAATTTTATAAAAAGTATTTAGAGTTAACAAAATTTATGTGTAATCATCATTGACAAAAAAATATTGGTTTATTTTCTATACACATTCTTATTTAGGTGACACACTAAAATCCAATGATTTTTTTTTTGCATGTTATTGTACCTACCCCCAGTCGGTATTATGTGTTGGGTTTTTTGTGATGTTGACATTAATTTTTCTATTTGCAATTTTTTTTTATAATTTTTTATAGTTAAACATTAAAATTTTTTATTGTTTATTTATTTAAATTATTTAAATTTATTTTTCTGATTTCTTATTGGTCTAAACTTTGAACTTATTGGAAAATGCTTTGTAAGTTGTGCTAAAAATGCATGCATATTAAAAAACATTTAATACACTCAGCTTAAAAGCTATGGCCACCTCGAAGACAAAGACACCGTAGAAATACTGAAGATACCAGAAATACGAACTATGAATCAGCGTTAACCGCAGCTAAAATCTCAGGCCATATTTACGATACGTTACGTGGCTAATTATTCTAGGAGTTCACAAATTTTTACCTTAGTTTCATAGAGTGATTACGTCTAACCGCATCTACCGTACGCCACGTGACAAATTTTTTTTCTGAGTTAACCTTTCATATTTATCATGGCCACCGACGTTGAAAAAAGTAAGCCCCATTACTGCTTCCAAACTTAAAGCCTTCAGAAAGAAAAATTAGAAATTCAAATTACTTTGAAAAGGGGAATTTTCAAAATTAGAAATTCAAATTACTTTAAAAAGGGGAATTTTCAAATTACTTCTTGTTTATCGTGTTCAAGAACATAATAAACTTTGAAAATATAAGTTTAGGTAAGCTCCAAGTGTTTAACGAATATATTGATAACGAATATTTTGATAAATATTAATATTGGCTTTGATCTATGTTTTAATAATAGTATTGAATAATGAAGAAAATGAATTATTATCCAGACTTACTTATATTTATATTTAGTTTTTAAATACTAAATTCATCTAATACAATGTACTTTTACACAATATTAAATTTATCACATAATTCATATCTACATTACCTTACCACTATATTGGACTATCTCTTATTTCACTTTAAACCTTTTGTTTTTCCATATCTACTTAATCCATATTTAATTTACATTATTGATGTTATATGAAAATTGGAAATGCATTCACTATCCATACTTCAATGTATTTGGATCTCACCCCAAAATTTTTATCCATGATTTATTAATGTAAATTGTAATGACATTAAAAACTTGTTAGTAATTTAACTACAAATATGTAGTTTAATGATAGTTTTAAGAGCAAAGAATATAGAAATGAGGTCATCTCTCTTTTTTCATGTTCACATACTTTATCTCTATAAAAATATCTAACATGTCACTTAATAGATATTTTGTTGCATTGGTAATGCTATGTGTCTATTTGTAATCACCCATGTCATGGTTATAACATTGGTATTTCAATTAAGTCTAGCTCTGGTGAGTGAAATGAGTGTTATCATTCCCATCTAAGTTGCATTCCTCCTCAACATATATATATATATATATATATATATATATATATATATATATATATATAGCAACAATTTATGGTCTCTAAATGACCATATGTTACATATTTGGACAAAGCCCCATATATCTCTTTCCTAGTCTTTTACACTCAAGATCAGTGAGATTATCATTTGTAGAATTAATTGTTGTAGTTGTGAGCTAGGTTGTGGAGAATATATCATAATTGTTTTTATAATAGAATATATGCATTAGGGATTTTACTTTAACATCCACTCCAACACTTTTTTTTTCATGGTTTGAGAGAGAAAGTGAACAATCAACATCTACAATAAAAATAACATACTTTGTGGTTTTGATTAATAATGCTCTTTAACTTTATGAATATATAGATCTTAGAAAGCTCCAAATCTTAAATTTAACCTAAATAATAAACATTGTATACAATCATGTTAGATTAGCATGTTCCCAAACACATATAAAACAAATAAGTTCTTTTCATGGTTTTTATAGATTTTAATAAAATTATCACCCCTCAAAAAAAATATTTATTATAATATATTTATTTTTAAAAACATTTACATTACCCATATACTTGGAAATTTAAAAAATATTAACTTTTATTATTAAACATGATTGTTATATGCTATAATGATGACCATGATTAATATATCAATTTTGATTTCTCAATCATAATAATTCAAGGTTATATATATATATATATATATATATATATATATATATATATAATTTTAAATTTAAATATTTATTTATTAATTTTTAAGTTACAATTTATTTGGTTATTGTACCTGCCTCTAGCAGGTATTATGCATTAGGTTTTTTGTGGTGTTGACATTAATTTTCCTATTTGCAAATTTTTTTTATAATTTACCGTAGTTAAACATTAAAATTTTTTATTGTTTATTTATTTAAATTATTTAAATTTATTTTTCTGATTTCTTATTGGTCTATACTTTGACCATGTTATTGGAAAATGCTTTGTAAATTTTGCTAAAAGTACAATGCATAATTAACAAACATTTAATAACCCAAATACAAATTTACTTAATAAAAGTACTTGAATTTCTCAAGAAAACCATGACAAAAAACTAAATGACCCTGCACGACTAGATCTTTCCATGTAATGACAACCAAGGGAAGAAGGCACGGGAAGAAGCTTCCACCTACCGATGTTTTTTTCAAGTTTAGATAATTAATTTAAAAAATAACTCTTCACAATGTCTCATATGGATGCAATCTAATTAATAACCCTGAGAGTCAATATTAATAGTAATTCTATGCAATTTTTCAATGGATGCAATGTAATTAATAACCTTGGCATAATCCGATGCAATGTTTCAATGGATGCAATGTAATTAATAATTCTCCGCAATGTTTCAATGGATTCAACATAATTAATAATACTGAGAGTTGTAATTAATAACTACATCTGCAAATAAAATTTTTGAAGCCTACAACTGATGTTCTATTCATACAAATTGTTTGATTTACCATTAAGTTATTTTCTTGATAATATCTCTATTTATTTAATTAGTAGATTCCTTACACAAATACTTTTATAGGACAACTTGGCAGATATTGTGTACAAAGGAGGAATATAAACTAATTCAAATAAATGATTGTAAGGAAGGTTTATTAAAGGCTTGCTTTAAGTTAAATTTGTTTTTGATAGAATCTTTTTTTGAATCATTTTTCAAGGATCGAAATAAGATATTATGTATGATAACGCAAAGAGTGGAAACTACTTCAAATATATACATTTCCATGAGGACGTATAGTTATTAAAAATGAATGTTCTAAAATAAATTCATTTTAATATATTAAACTGGTTTGATAATAGGTTTTGTTGATTATGGATAAAGGTTAATCTTTCAAAATTGTTAGAAACTCAATTTAAACTTCATATATATATTTGGGTTATTTATTTAAATTTTATATATTTAATTAAAGCATTTTTATTTTGTGTTAAGGTATTTTATTTTATATAATATGGAATTTGTAGATATAATATTTCAAAAATATATATAGTATCAGGTTATTACTATGCGTGCCTAATTTTTAATATAAAATTTAATTAGTTTATATATTTTTTAATTTTATTGATTAAAAATTTATAAACTCAACACTAAAATCTATTACCCAATTTTTTAACTTTTTTTTTTTTAATACCACATTACAATAATTAGATCCTCAAACCAAAAAATTTTGTGTATTTTTTCTCCTAGGAGAGATATGAAAACTCTATATGCCATTTTAAACTTACAATCAATAAAGCAATTTACCAAGAAAAAACACAACAATCCTTACATTTGAATTATATTCTTATTATTGAATAGCAAATATATTACTGAATTTTAGTTCTAGTATAGCATAATTTTTTTCTATATAATATTAGCTCATGGTAGAGTAACAAAAGCTATTTACAATTCAGATTTTTCCATAATAATTTAATCTTAAATTTCCATGGTTAATAATATTATTTAATGCATATATTAATTATTTTTATAATTAATTATTTTTTAAATGTGAATTGTATTAAAATGACTTTACATTATATTTTAGCTCATTCTTAAAATAAAATAAAATTTATATACTATATAATTAACTTACTTTTACTTAATTGTACATTTTTTTTAAATTCATAAATACATGTATTATTTTTTAAAATAATTTTTTAGAACATGGCTGAGTTGAAATAAATAAACAAGTTAAATATTAATTACATTTAACCAATACTAATTACATAATAACAATACAAAATAAATTAGTAATTAAATTAAACTAAGTAGCAAGAACTAAAAATAAAATTAAATATTTATTTAAAAAAAATTATAGTATAGAAGATGTATAAATATTATGCAAATTAAATTTATAAGAACTTCATCATACCTAAATATTATACAAAAAATTATTGATAATAATAATTTAAGTGGAAACTTATTTTAAAAAATAATTTATTATATTTATTTATCATAATTTACTCAATTTACATTAATAAAAATTATATAAATTGAGAATATTTTGCAATTGCAGTTCAATATTTAATAGTATAAAATAATAAATAAACGTAATAATATAAAATAATAAATAAAAAAACTATTAGCACAAATAATTTAAAGAGAAGTGGCAGATTGAACAAAATAAATATCTACTATATATATATATATATATATATATATATATATATATATATATATATTAAGTATTAAATTATAATTAATGTAAATAAAAACTGATTTTTTTAATTATAATATATTTATAATTAGTTAATCTATGATTGAGCATTTTAAATGTGATAGATTCCAATTTTAAAGTGTTATCCATCATAAACATACTCAAACTCAAATTGTAACATTTCTATATTTACATTAAGGGGCAGGTAGTCGCTACTTGTAGCCTTGTTAAAAATTAGTATGATGCACACATTGATACATAACAATACATATTATTTGGATGAAATCTAGGGTTCTCGCCTCTGCGTTCAATCGAAACCCTAGAACTCACGGCGGCCTGCTCGCACTGCACCAATACTGACTACGCAGACCATCTCTGGCAGCGCCGGCCTGCATTTCCGCATGGAAATAGAGACGGGGGGGGGCACCAAGCCTCCCCCTGCAAATGACGCCGGTCCAGAAGTTTGCATGAAGGAAAAATCTGACAACAACTCGACAGCTGAGATAGAACCGAAATCTACCCCTGAAGCAAGGACGGAGGCGCAACAGGCCACCTCATCCACCTGTAAACCCATTGCATCAGAACGGCCAAAAATAGATCTACCTAGTCATCGAATCAATGCAAGGATTCAGTACATGAAGGACCATGCCCTCATTGGGAAATTTGTAGGGTTCTGGCCAACGGAAAAAGCTCTCCAGGGCTGGATAGCGTCCAAATGGAAGCCAAAAGGGGCAGTCTCACTGCAACTCGGAGCAAAGGGCTTCTTTACTGCCACTTTCAACTGTTTGGAAGACAGGAACAGGGTCATGGATGGTGGCCCATATTTTTTCAACTCTGCAGGCTTATATTTGAGAAACTGGGTGGAGAGATTCAACCCTGACAAGGAAAACTTCAATTGGGCGTCGGTCTGGATCCGACTCTACTCACTACCGCTTGAATATTGGGACGAGGAGACCCTGCAGGCAATCGGATCAGGATTAGGAGAGTTCATAAAAGTTGCTGAAGAAACTAAGCTCCGAAGATACACCTCCTACGCCCGAATCTGCGTTCAAATGCACCTGGACAGTGCCCTACCTGATGCGGTAAGTATCTTTCATGATGACTTTGAATGGATCCAGCCTTTGGACTATGAATATGTGCCCTTTAGATGCAGACGCTGTCACACTCATCGACAGCTTTACAGAGACTGCCCTTTAACAGTCCAAGCCTGAAAAGCGGAAGAGCAAGGCAAAGCTCAGGAGGATGGATTCATTAAAGTTTCCTCCAGGAGAAGAGGCAGCAGAAAACCTGCTGCTGGAAAGAAACCTAGCCCCTCAGCTTCAATCCCGTCTACCAGCAATAGCTTTGCAGTGCTTAACCACTCTGACCCCTCATCTGACCCCATTCCCTCCTCCCCTAACCCTGCTGGCCCCTCCATTCCTCCCCCTAATCATCCCAACCCCGTCTTCCCTTCGCCTACCCCTCCTTCTGCTTCCTCTATTGAAGCTTCTGACCCAAACCTCATTCTCAAGCAGAAACAAGTCACATGGGACCCAAATCTCTCGTTCTTGGAGGGACCCACCCCTCCTGTAGCCTCAGGAGACTCATATCTGCATCAATCTGAACAAACAATCGAAATGGAAGAGGACACTGAAGGCTTAACCATTGACGAGCTGGACTTAACGGGTCTTGAAGAAGCATGCGAAATAAAGGAATTCGATAGAATTAACCAAAAACAGATTGATTCCCTTGAGGCGGTCCTAGTCAAAGTTCAACAGCACAAGAAACTGGGCATCCAGCCCGGCAGCCGTTGGGACAGTTTGAAGGTGATGAAAGAACCTAAGAAAAGAGGAAGAACCCCTGACTGGCAGCGTACCATCGCTCTAGGTCAGCTTCTGGTGGATTCGGGACAATATCCCAAGCTTACTAGGTTTTTCAAACCTCTCCCCAATAGTTCTCAATGAATCTAATCTCTTGGAATGTACGAGGACTTAATGGTCCCGGAAAGTACAGAATGATAAAAAATTTGATACAGAAGGAGAACCCCCATTTACTCTTCCTTCAGGAAACTAAGTGTAACAGTCAAACGCTGGGCTCCATCTTGACCAGAGCTTGGCCCGGCAGCAAATCAGTGGCAGTGGACGCTGAGGGGTCTTCGGGAGGCCTAGCAATCGCATGGAATCCTCAAGCCCTGCAGGTTGACAACTTCCATGCCTCACACAATCTCATCCAAGCCACTTTTCACCCTATCGGCACCAATATCCACGGACATCTGTCCAATGTTTATTTTCCTCAAGACTTGGCTAGTAAAGTGGCGCTTCTGAACACCCTTGAGCATCTCAACTCCAACAGAACCCACCCCATTTGGATTCTAGGTGGAGACTTCAACATGATCACGAGGCTGGCTGAAAAAACTGGAGGCAGAACCAGACTGGACCAAGACAGTGCCCACTTCAAGGACTTCATTAGCAGCAACTGGCTTATGGATGTTCCCTTTTGCAACGGCCTGTTCACGTGGAGCAATCGCAGAACTGGCCGGCAACAAATAGCCTCTAAGCTAGATCGTTTTCTCCTATCGGATAATGCAATCCATGTAGGCGGAGACATCACTGGGACTATTCTCCCTATCCCAGGCTCTGATCACTGGCCCATAATGCTCCAATGGCAAAGTATAGGCTTTCACCTCAAAAAGCCTTTTAGGTTTGAAGCTTTTTGGCTCTCGCACCCCTCCTTTTCAGACCTTGTTCACTCCATCTGGAAAGGATTTGCTCCGCCTAAAGGCTCCAAAATGTACCAATTCTAGCAAAAACTCAAATGGGTCAAAGCGCACATTAAAGATTGGAACCACAACATCTTTGGCAATATCTTTGCAGAAAAACGGAATCTGGAACAACAGATGAAGGACGTGCAGCAGGAGATCATCAATGTGGGTAGAACAGATTCTCTAGCTTCCAAAGAAGGCGAGCTACAACGAAGGCTGGAGGAAAGATATAAGTAGGAGGAAATCCTCTGGAGGCAAAAATCCAGAGTCCGTTGGCTAAAGGAAGGAGAAAGAAATACCAAGTTCTTCCACAACACGACCATACAAAGGCGAATGCAAAACAGAATCAGCCACATTACCACTCAGCAAGGGGAGCGCATGGAAAGGCACGAGGATATGGAAAGAGAGTTGGTGGGATACTTCAAGGATCTTCAAAAGGAGCAACATGCCAACCGACAGCCACCCATTGATCAAATCACACATCTCATTCCCAAATTAATCACTGATGATCATAATCAAATGCTGCTTCGACCCATCTCCCCTCAGGAAGTAGATGTTGCCATGGCACAACTCAAGGATGGCAAAGCTCCTGGGCCAGATGGCTTCACAGCCAATTTCTTCCACCACTTCTGGAATCTTATCAGAGAAAAGGTTTGGCAACTGGTAGAGGAATCTAGAACAATGCATTGGATCCTGCCTTCCCTCAATACTACCTTTGTGGCACTGATACCAAAGGAGGAGCAGCCCAGCAGGCCTGAAAAATTTAGGCCCATTGCCCTTTGCAATGTTATCTACAAAGTCATTACCAAAGTCATTGCCAACAGACTCAAACCTCTTCTTCCTCTCCTTATCTCACCAGAACAAACGGGCTATGTTGAAGGACGTCAAATTCTGGATGGCATTATCCTTACTCATGAAATCATTCACTCCCTAAAAGTCTGCAAGAAGCCAGGTATGCTACTCAAAATTGATCTTTCCAAAGCTTTTGATAAGTTGAACTGGACTTATATCCAGCAAATGCTAAGCGCTTTTGGATTTGATTGCATGTGGGTTCGTTGGATCATGAATCTTGTCTCCTCTTCCTCCCTCTCCATCCTTCTTAATGGTTCTCCCTCCCTCCCTTTCCGTCCCTCTAAGGGCATCAGACAGGGGGACCCCCTCTCTCCCTTCCTCTTCGTTCTTATGGCTGAAGGGCTGGGTAGACTCATTCAAAAGGAAGCCTCTCTTGGCCATCTGCGCGGTCTTGCCCTTCATGGAGCTCCCACCTCGACTCATCAACAATTTGTTGATGATAATATGCTCTTTGGTCACCCGTCGGTTCAAGAAGCCCGCTCTTTCAAAGATGTCCTTACTCTCTTCTCTCAAGCTTCTGGGTTAACCATAAATGATTCCAAGTCTCAGATCTTCCTCTTTCATACTCCCCATCCGACTCAAGTCAACATTGCCCGTATTCTTGGTTTCTCTGTGGCCACTCTTCCTGACAAATATCTTGGAGCCCCCCTCACTGACTCTGCTATCAAGCACTCTTCTTGGAACCAGCTCCTTGAGAAACTAGAATCCCGTCTCTCCTCTTGGACCTTCCGTGCTCTCAACATGGTCAGTCGTCTCACTCTCATCAAAGCCACTTTACAATCTATGCCCCTATATCTTTTTTCTGTTCTTGCAGCCCCGAAATGGGTCCTCAAACAGATCAAAACTCTACAAAGATGCTTTCTCTGGGGTTCCTCTGGGCACAATCGCAAATGGGCCCTTGTGAACTGGGGCATAGTCTGTACTCCCAAAGCGGATGGTGGTCTTGGCTTAAGAGACCCCTTGCACAGCAATGAAGTCATGGCAGCTCGAGTCTGGTGGAGATGGATCTCCAAGCCTCAAACACCTTGGGCTCAACTTTGGACTGCAAAGTATGCTAACAACAGAACAGCTGCAGATCTGGTTCGGTTAACCCCTCTCAACTCGGGCTCCTTGATCTGGAATGCTGCTAAGCAGCACTATGTGCTTATTCAACAGCATAGCTTCTGGGAAGTGCACAATGGACAATCAGTAAGATTCTGGACAGACTCCTGGCAACAAGAATCCAGCCTTCTGGAAAATTTTCCTCTTAACAGCCTTGGAGACCCCAGAGCTGGATTAGAAGGGAAGATTCATGAGCATTGGATGGACACAGACAGCAATGGGTCTCGGCAATGGAAGCCATCGCATCACATAATAGCTCAAGCTCAGGATTACTTATACAGGGACCTCGACCAGGAATTACAACGAAGACAAATCAGAAGCTCTCTAGATCCCGACATCCTCAGATGGGGTCACACCACCACAGGTATGTTCACAACCAAGGAGGCCTTCTCTCTGTTGCATCCCTCCCCTCTCCCTCGTGATCCCCTTTGGCAAATGATCTGGAATCCCCACACCTGGCCGAAAATATCCACATTCCTCTGGCTCTTAAGTCACAAGCGTATTCTCACCTGGGATAATCTTGTCAAACGAGGCTTCATCGGCCCCTCTCGTTGCCCCAACTGTGCTCTTAGCCCTGAATCTATTCAACACCTTATGCTGCATTGCCCTTTAGCCAACTCCGTTTGGAATAAATACAGCTTTCGCTGCAAGAAACGCAAGCCCTCTGGGGATATCACCTCTATCCTTAGATTTTGGCCTAAACGCCCCTATGAATCAGCCCTCCTCAATACCCTCTGGCAGCTCCTCCCTGGCATGATCTTTTGGACTCTTTGGAAAGAACGCAATAGACGTATCTTCAAAAATCAATCCACCTCTTTAGACACTTTATGGCTTTCCCTCACTGGCAACCTTCAGGAAACTTTGGCCATTCACTCTTGGCAAGAAGAAGATCTCCCCAAGCAGCAAAGCGAAATCCTCATTTGGAAAAACTGGAATCTTAAATTGGGGATCACTCTGAAGACTCAAAATAAGAAGGCCACCAGCAAGCCTTCAATCTGGACTCCTCCCTCCCCAGGAGTATTCAAATTAAACTTTGATGGTGCCTCCAAAGGGAACTCGGGGCAAGCAGGCTATGGAGGCATCATTAGAGATTCTACTGGAGATGTTCAGCACCTCTTCTTTGGGGCTATAGGCTGGGACACAAATAATTCAGCGGAGCTTGAAGGCCTTTGGCAAGGCTTGAACCTGGCGCGTCAGCACAATTTCTTCCCCATCATTATAGAAGGGGACTCTCAGATCCTCATCCATATTTCCAACCAGCTTCTTTGGGGAGCCGAACCGGCCAAGGTGTCTCACAGTTGGCGTTTGGCGGCCCGGATTGCTAAGATAAGTGATTGGCTTCACCACAATCGAGCCATATCCTTCACCCATGTTATGAGGGAAGGAAACAAAGTCGCCGATCTCTTAGCCAATTTCGGCATTGACAGTAATAGCATGATGACTCATGGCTCTCTCTCAATTATTGATGATGAAGACACTCAACAGAACTGCATTTCCCTGGTGCACCAGGACCGCCTCTCACCGGATGCGGCTGACCGAGCGAATTAATGGGCCACCGGCACCCACGCAGCTCCCAAGGCTGTTTGCGTGCCCTGCCCACATGGCCTCGCGTGTTCACAGTCCTCGCGACATTAATTTGCCTTGGATGAAACACTGTGGTATTAACTACACCTCCATTCTCAGGTTTATGGCGTTGTTTTTGGCATTCGCTTTCATTATGGAAGGGGGGCAGAGAGACGGACGCCATGAGAGAATTCTGCTCCCGCTGAGCAGCGCTTGCCCCCCTGGTGCGGCAACTTCCAGCTGCAAAACGAATACGGGGCGTCACTGCAGTGTTTGGGCTTGTCTAGAAACGGTGCCGGGCGTTCACTTCTCCAACAGCCCTTTTTGCAGAGCTTGTGCCTCTTCTGGTTATTCGAGCGTCACCTTCACAGGTACTCCGTCTTTATCCAATCTCAATTTGGATTCTCAGGATCTTAGCCCCACTGGTAATCGCACTCTCAGCTCTTCTGCTATTCTGCATAGTCAGAGTCGCCCTGGTGGTGTCCTCGCCTTCTCCCCTTCTCCTGAACCCTTTTCAGGCAGGCCTCGTCTGCGCCATTTGTTGTTAGCCATGCCCAGACTTCGTCAAATAATGCGGCCACGACGTGGTGTGAGTCGAGGCCGCACTTCTGGCACTCCTCCTCTGCCCCTCTCTGAACTCAGCTCCTCGTCGGAAGGAGACGACCTCACTCCCCCGCCATCTTCACGTGGTGGCAGACATAGAGGCAGAGGCAGGGGTATCCTCGCTGGCAGAGGACGCGGACGTGCGCAAATCATTATTGATGCTTCTGGCAATCCTGTTGCTCATTCTGAGCCTCCCGGTCTTTCCTTTCCTCCGAATATTCCTAATCCTCCCTGTCAACCCCTTCCCTCAGCTGCTACCGCCTATCCCGGTCAGCCCCCTCCTCCAATCAACAGGGTTCGTGGCTCCACCATCCGGCAGACCACTCAGAATGCGGAACTTCGCTTCCACTGTTCTTCTTTTGACTCCATCATCACTGCCCTCATCACGGTATCCCTTCGTGAGGAAATTCCCCTTTATGCTGGCCCCCCCCTACACTTGACCCTCGCTCCATTCCTTCTCTTCACGCAGAGGTCAGCACTGAAGCTGAGCACCAGAACATGAAATCTGACAGTCAGGGTGGAAAGGAGGACAGCAGCACAGGAAATGAATATGCATGCAGAGTTGAAGAGGAACCGCTGTCTTCTGAGGACAAGAGCTGACTCCTTGGGCTCAATTACAGCTGGTTTTATCATGATTTACTGTTTTAGTCGCCCACCTGCTGGGCATAATGATGTCTCTTGCTTTTTTTTTAAAGTTATTTACATGTTTTGTATAAGTCTCTGGCCGGTTTCCCTTCTATGGGCGGCCCAACTACTGATGTTTAATGGGTCGGTTTCCCACTCTGGGCGGCCCCAACTTCTTAAGGACATCATAGTCAATCAACCCAGACTGTCTGGCTCTCACAGCAGCAGTCCTGGCAGTTTTGTATCAGTATTTTCATAATTAATAGAATTAGTCCTATTTAGAAAAAAAAACAATACATATTATTTGATATGTACGAATAAAATAAAACAATATAGATACATTGGGTTTATTTGGAGAGCAGACTCGTGGGTTTATATTGAGGGATATATATTGAGGAAGCATGACATAATATATTGGAGGATATGTAGGGGTAAAGTATTTTTATATTGGTAGGTATAAGAAATGGAGTTCAAAGTTAATGGAAAAATATAAATGGGTATAAAAATTGTTAATGAAAAAATGGATAACTACAATATCTAGTGAAAGTTGGGGTTTTTAAATTTAGAAGGTGTATTGTCTTAAATAATGTGATTTTTAGAGGTATTTTCCAATATCTATTTAAATTAGAAGTATTGTTTAATATGTCGCGAATGCACTAGTTTGGTAGGATTTATATCTAGTATGCAATAAATTAATTGTTATATGCTCATAAGAGATAGTCTAATTTCCTATCATGTAAAAATTACGTAAATTATGAAATTCAAGGATTAATTTTATTTTTTCGAATTAAAGAAAATAATTTAAAATTATGTGTTAGAATAATCATTAACAATTATATAAAATGACATTATTCGACAATCTTATTATGTTTTAATAAAACGTTTACTAGAAGATTACGTTTTCATTATACTACTCTGAAATGCTACCTTAACCTATGTTTGCAATATACTACTACTCACTGATTGTCTAACCTTGTGATTATTAGCTAATCCCTATTTTGATTTAGTTATACATTATAACAACAATCATTATTTATTCATATGAATATAATGCAATATTGTATACGTTCAAATTAGAGTATCAACATGTTTGAAGCATTAAAAAACTCTAAATGTTGAGGTGTAAAGAAAATGAAGGTTCTTAAAGTTTTCAAAGACCACTGGAAGAGGCTAAAAGAGAGTGTACACGAGTTTTTTTTACAATTGAAAACTCCAAATAAAACATAAACCTCGTTTTCCCAATTTTGTTGAAGAAGTAGAAAAAGGAATTGAATACTCTAGAAAAATATAGAGATGAAGGCTCTATAGAATCCATGTGTATAAAATTGATTGTAAGTTTCTCTCACGGAATTAGAAATTCTTATGAAAAAGTGTAAAACAAATTATAATTTTTGCTCTTATATGTTATTTCATTTTATTTTGTTGCCTTCCTTTTTTAGTCTTCTCTCTATAGTGTATTTCAATATTGAAGCTCTTCTATCTCATAGTTGATTTGGAGTTTACATCAAATTTTTGGATTGTTCATGGTCGTTTATAAATTTTAATATAATAATTGGTATGAGAGCACCAGATCATTCTTTTTCATTTTTTTTTTGTGTCTAGTTATTGTTGGGGAAAATTACAAGCATGGATATACTGACATTAAGTGATATGGATAAATTAGGCAGGGAAAATGTGTCCCTGTGGAAGGGACCAATGGAGGGGGAGCATGAAATCCTCCATTGATGATGGAAAAATAAAGGAATAAATTGGATAGAAATGCCATGAGAAAAATTCATCAGTGTCTCTTGAAGAACATATATTTTAATGTTGTTGGAGAGAAGACTCCATAAGTTCTATGGAAAAACTTCATAATCTATATGATAAAAAGATGACATCAAATAAAATTTTCTTGATGTAAAAGTTGTACATTCTCAAGATGAAGGAAGGTGCTTTAGTGGCAAGGTGTTTAAATGAGTTTAATATAATTAGAAGTCCTCTTTCCTCTATCGAAGCTATTTTGGATGACTATATTAGAGGCATTTTATTATTGTGCTATACGCTATATAGCTTAGAGAAATTTATAGTAGCTATCAACACTTAAACACCTACAGGGACCATAAATTTTGATGATGTCAGCAAAAATTTAATGAACGAGGAGCTACCTCACAAGTCAATGGTGGAAAAATAGGGAGGAAAATCTATAAACTTCACTGATCGTGAGTCCGAGGTCAAGTGGTAGATCAAAATAAAAGAAATGGATAATCACACACTTTCATTTTAGTAAGTTAGTACAAGTGAAAAAGGAAGGTTTAATTTTGGAGACGGGAGGAGAAGGAACATAAATTAGAAATCAGCTAGCACAAATGAAGGTGAAACCACTATTGTAGCTTCATGAAGTGATGTTTTATTGATGGTTTCACTTGCATATGCAAGATTGTATACCTTTAGTTCTAGCATTTATTGGATCATTTATTTTAGGGAATCTCATCATGTAACTCAAACTAAAGATAATCTCATAGCATGTGAGATTGGTTATTATGGTAGAATACATATAGTGACAATCATTTCTGTAAAATTTTTGGAGTGGGAAATGCTTTGATCAAGACATAGGAAGGATATGATATTTTGTTTAGAAAAGTCAAGCATGTTCCAGAAATGTGCTTAAGCTTAGTCTCCATGGCATTACTTGATGATGGAGGCTACATCACAAGCTTTAGAAAAAGTGGCTGGAATATTTGTAAAGGTGCATTGATCATGGATAGAGGATCAAAGATACGAAACATGTATACATTGAGGGAGACAACAAAAAAATCATATGTTGTTGTTTTTACAAAAGAAGGAAACCCACTATGATTTATGGCATAAGTACTCAAGTGACATGAGTGGGAAGGGTCTAAGAATACTCACCAACAAAAAATTTATTTTAAGTTTGAAATCTTGTGATCTTGACTTATATGAGCATTATATATATGGTGTCGAATGAAGGATTTCATTTCTTAAAAATTCCATAAATGAAAGAAAAAATGTTAGAATTAGCACAACTTGATGTATTTTGGAATGTTAATATTATGTCACTAGGAGGAGCCTCATACTTTGTTACGTTTATAGATGAAGCATTCGAGAAAGTTTGGGCATACCCCATGAAAACTAAAGGAGAATTATTTGAAAATTTCCAAAAGTTCCATGTTTGTGTTGAAAGGGGAACTAAAATATTGTTTTATTTCTTAATATTAGATAATAGTAAATAATATTTATCAAATTCCTTTAAGGCTTATTTTAAGAGGCCTGGTATAAAGAATGAGAATATTTTTCTTCCTACTCCTCAACATAATGGTGTTTCTCAAATGATGAACCACACTACAATGGAGAAGGTTTGGAGTATGTTATCAAATTTATGTTAGAAATCACTTTTGTGAAGAAGTTGTAAGGATAATCTATTACATCGTAAATCGACCATCTTCTACAACATTGGATGGAGGCGTCCTTAAAGAAGTTTCAACCTAAAAGAAGGTAAACTATTCTCACCTCAATTTTTTTTATATGAAGCATTTGTTCATATTACCAAAGAGAGAATAACTAAGTTGGATGATAAATCCATGAAATGCATTTTCTTGGGATATGTTGAAGGTGAGTTTTAGTTACCAACTATGGGATCCAGTTAAAAGTAATTACTAAAATAAGTGATTCCATATGTAGTGAATTATATATTCCTAAGTGGTTTGTAGGAAATATGGAGGTAAATATGGCTATTGACAAGATATTAGAACAACAAGAAAATGTTCACGACCAGAAGAAAATCAACATGATGAATATTAAGATGAAGAAGAAGGACAAATTTTTCAACATCCATTGTAAGAGGTCGAGCTACAAGAACCATTGTATGTGGTCCACGTGCAACAACCATTGCAAGAGGTCTAATTGAAAAGAAGTATAGCATAGCTTGTTCACAATTATATATTCATCATAAGCCCTTAAAGAAGTATCATCCCTCAAACTATATTTTGTTCACTGATTAAGGAGATCCTAACTATTTCCAAGAATCTTGTAAATATTATCATAGAAAAGAATGCAAAAAGGTTATGGAGAAAGAAATGGACTCCCTATTATAAAATAAAACCCAAGGGTTGGTGATGCTTCCAACAGAAAGAAGTTCCCCACATATCAAGTGGGTATACAATATGAAGCACAAGGGTGAAGAAAAGATGAAGTACAAGAAAGGCTACTAGTAGAGGGATTTTCCCAAAAAGTAGGTGCCGGTCTTAATGAAATATTGTCCCCTCTTGCTAAGATGTCATCCACTAGAGTCATTCTTCTTGTTGTTGATGCTTTCGATTTAGTATGTGAATAGCTAGATGTGAAGACTTCTCTCCTTCAAATTGAATTGGGAAAGTATATTTATATGGTGCAACTTGAAGGTTTCAAAATAAATGGTAAAGTTAATATAGTTTGTAGATTGAATAAGAGTCTTTATGAGCTTAAAGAAGCACCTCGCGAGCGGTACAATAAATTTGATTAATTCATGTTGATGAGTCATTTTAAAATACTAGAATATGATCAATTGTGTCTATATAAATAAGTATGATAATCAAAAGTATATGATACTACTACTATGTGTGGATGACATGCTCATTGTTGGAAATTAGAAGATAATAATTAACAAGTTAAAAAAATATTTGGGAAAGCACTTTGAAATGCAAGATTTGGGTCCAACACAATATATATTTCGAATAAACATGAATTGTGATAGAAAGAGAAAAAAAATATGGTTGTCACAAGAAAAATATATTGAGAAGGTGCTTCATAGTTTTAACATAAATGATCCCAAGCTAGTCAATACTCGTCTTCAATCCTAGTTGAAGCTATGCATTAATTTATGTCCTTGTGATGACAATGACAAAGAAGAAATGAGTAGGGCTCATTTTCCTCCTGCAGTTTGAAACCATATATTGAACATGCAATGGGAGTAATTAGGAGATTCCTTTCTAATCCAAAAAAACAACATTGACATGAAGTAAAATGAATTTTCAGGTATCTCAGAGGTACTAGTCATTATTTTTTTTTATGTTTTGGAAATAATGATATTGTGCGGGAAGGATTTATAGATGCATATATGGTTGGAGATGTGGAAAGTAGAAAATCAACCACTAGTTATTTGTAAACATTTGCACATGCAACAATGTCTTGGGTATCTAGGCAACAAAAAATAGTAGCTCTCTCCACAACTATGGAAAAAATGAATAGCTAAAACAAAGGTTTGCAATAAATGTTGTGGATGCATATTGGAAGTAACAAGTCTTTGATGAATGGAAATTCAATTTGAAAAATACTCATAGAGCTAAGAATATTGCTGATATGCTTACCAAGATATTTCCAAAAGATAAGTATGAGTTATGAAGAATCTTGGTAGGCCTCATAGTAACATAATGCATAGGCTCGGAGTAAAGATTGTCTACATATGCTTTCATTTAGCAGCCACTGTGAGAAGGTTGAGACTTGAAGCAAATGAAGGGTCTCGAAGTTTCTAGAGACCGTTAGAAGAGGCTGAAAGAGATTTTCGATGAGGTGTCTTTACCACTGACAACTCCCAAATAAAGAGTAAACATTTTTTTGAAGCTCACATTCCGGACATAGTTTTGTGGATATCTCATTTGCCTAATTTTATTTAAAAGGTAATTAAAGGAATCAAATATTCTAAAGACTCTAGATAAGCTATGTCTATATAAACAAGTGATTATAAGCTACTCTCACCAAATTAGTAAGACTTGTGAAAAAGGGTAATAAAAAATATTTTTTGTCCGTTATGTTTCAATTTTATAATTTTTTTTACATCTTTTTCTATAATGTATTTAAATATTATATCTCTTCTATCTGATAATTAGAGTCTGCATGCAATTTTTACAGTCATTCATTAATTTTAATTTAAAAGTAAGCACAGCAGATCTCTATTCCAAAACAAAGTAACAATAGAAAACTATATCCCCCGAGGAATGCGCCATTTTCCATGTTAGAAAAGAATTAGCTTTTGTTTTATTGCCTCCCATTAAATGTCCCCATTCCCAGAAGTACAAAGGAATCAGATTTTCCGCGAAGCTGAATAAATGATTTCCCTTATCATAGAGACATAACAGATCCCATATGAGATCAGTTAATGTGGAGACATAACAGATGCCATATGAGATCACTTAATGTTGTCGCTAATACCGATCCTTCTAACTTTATGGTTGATTCTCGTACTCCTTAATGCGTATCAAACCATCGTCCGAACAATCAAATCACCCAAAAAATTTATAAGCGAAACTGATATTAAAAGTAAGATGTGGTGTAGAATAGAATATTTTTATTTCTGGAACATGTGTAAGATGAGTATGAAATCTTATAATGACTAATAATAATTTGCTTGCCTTTTTTTTTAAATAATTATGAAACCTTATAATGAGCTATAATAATTTACATTTGTCTTCATTTAATGAAATATGTTTTATGCGTTGAATGATGATAATTATATTTTTGTGGTATTTTAAAATAGCTTTAATATTTGTTTATAACTTAAATACTTTATAAGTAATAAATATTACTTATATTATTAAATTGAGTGTTATGTTTAAATATAATATAATGAGTTAATATATATATTATTTTTTAAAGTAAATATAGACAATGTGTACATAGTTTCTCTCCATGCCATTATTTTATTTATCTAGTTGTAAGTTTTAAAATTATTACATTACAACGTCGTTAAGTTAGATTCATTATTAGATAGCTGAATTCGCTCTTGTCGTTGTTTCTCTTCTATTCAGTATATAGTCATGCTATGGAAGAAGTGATGGGTTATGTAAGAAAATACTAAATTGATGATATAAATTATTTTAGGATATCCATAGATTGTGTAATGATTTATTTTACATATCTTCTTGTTACTTAATTATGATTTTATAAAATATTTGATGCAATTAGTTTACCAATTCTTATTTTTATTTTCAATTTTTTTTACAGCTATAATTTCATTGTGTCCATAAGCTTATTTTCATAAAATATATCATAATTTAAAATAATATTTCTTCTTTTAAAGGTAACATTTGTGTCAATGTCCATAAAAGTGATTTTTGAATTTTGATTTTTATTAATAAATTTTAGAGTTTCTTTTAGAGAGTGTTCATGCATCCTATAACTAATTTCACTCTAAAAGAGTTCCATTTATATCTACAATCAAATTCAAGTCCCTAATACATATAAGAAGGAACCACCTCAAATTAGTCATCATTAATCATGATTGTTATATCCCTATCACAAATGTCTATTACAATTAACATAATGTTTTATACATCAAATTCCAAAATTAATTAAAATGAATTATTTTTAACATTGTGATGTCTTCCTAATTTAGTTGTATATTTTTTCAATAAAAAAACAATAACTGCCTTGTTCAACCAACCACTTGTTAACTGTTTCAGCGTTACAAATACCTAAACTAATGTTGAAAAAAATAACAATTCAATTTTCATCCAAATAATATTGTTTATTCTTACATTTCTACTAGTAAAACATTTTTTTTTAAATCCTTATTTAAAGAAGATGAAAATGGTAAATTCTTGTAATGCATATAATAATTTAATACACATAATTCCTCAAACTATATTTTTCCTATCTACCCAACATATCAAGATACACGTTCTTTATTCTAAATAATTATTTCATCCATACATATAAATTATGCCAAGGTAATTTCCCACTTAAAAAAAGGGGCTTCATTAATAGCATTTAGGTAAACTCGTTTCTAATTATATATGATGCAATACGAAAAACCGTGAAATATATAGCTTCCATCAATTAAAGAATTTCAAAATACCTCATTAATATCTCATTTGAATGAGATATATTAGAGTCAAATGGAACATCACAAACATATTTATTTTTGGGGGATTTTTTTAGCGTTTGGATGATAGGAGAAACATCCCTAAAAGTAGTGTTACTGCAAGAATCACGCTAGATTTAGGGAACTAAGGTTGTGTTATTGTATTAATGATACTATAATTTTAGGGAATATGATTTCTCTTATATTTTTTAATTATAGTCCAATCTTAAATATTATGAAAATTACGTGTTGTTTAAGTGTAAATAAGCCACACTAGGGAAGTTCTACTAAAAAACTTGTGTAAATCGAAGTGTTGTGATCAAAGTGATTCAAATTCAAATTATCTTGACTAACTGTAAAGGGAATAAGTAGGCATCTAGAGGTTATAGTGGTAGTAGTTTGCGTCGACCTAATATCAGGGGAGTATGAAATTAGCTTAGTTGTTGGTTCTCCTAGTCACAAAAAAAGGTGTGAATAAGCCCATATATTTTCATATACTCAAAAAATAATTATTACTTTTCTTCTACCCAGTGAAAATGATAAGACCACATTCTATCACACATTTTTCAAAATCTCATCATGAATATCATTTGTATGGAATTTTCTGTACATGCACCTTGTTTACTATTATGAGTAGTATTCTTGATAAGAGTTGGTATCCTTTTATCAAATACCACAAACATGGTGATTTCGATCCTCACACTCTTGAATGCAACACCAAAGTGCAATGGAAAGGAGGAGATGGTGCTAACACTATTCAGGGTGATTTCACTCATACTTTAGATTGCTAGAAATTGTCAAGTTATATATGTGTGTGTGTGTTTTAGGATCAGTGATTTTGTTTAAAAATATTACAATTTATGCTAGAAACATTGGATTCTCAATCTAGATTGCAACAATATATAAAAGTCCATAGTAATAAATTTCAATATAAAATAGTTATATGATGGGAAGAATTCCATGGTTTAAAAAGCCATGTCATTAATTTTCATGTTTAATTCAGAAGATATCAGAGAAAAAAAATTATATATTCTAGAATTCTTTTCAAATTATTAGAAATTCGAATAATATTATAGAAGTATAATCAAATATTTTATAATTGACATTTTAAAATTTTTCCAAATACTTGGCAAGACTACATCTTCATCATGTCAAATACATCACCCAATATGGGGTAGGACAACAAAAAATTGACATCAAGGAGTTCCTTAAAAGAACACCGGATCATTTTCTATCCAAGACCACATAGACCAAAATTTCTATACTTTAATACAAGTATAAATCCTTAAAATTTTCCAGCATATCCACGTTCAAATATATAATAATTTTAAAAATAATATTTCAACAATAATAAAATCTTCCTACTAAACACATGATTCTTAATATGTGATATGTACATCTTATAATTTGACACTTTAAAAATACATATTTTTACATGCCTCTCTTTGAGACAAAGTTGGTTGATTTTGTGTTATGAAAAAAAAAAAAATACAATGTTTATTACTAGTTTTATTAATATAAAATCTAACAACTAAAATTTAAAGTATCTAGTTTTTTTTGTTTAAATAGTTAGTTTATAATTTTATTTTTTTTAAATTTGCAAAAAACTAATAATGTACTATACATATTATTTCAAAACCAAGTTAAGTTATATTTTATTTCTATTTTTCATGATTTAGAATTAATAGCAATTATACTTATGATCACCATAACCAAAATTATATTGGTTAATTCTCTATACACAGTTTTGTTCATAGGATATTCTGAAGTATGATAAATGTTATTAACAATTAGTACAATTCTTGCACGAGATACGTAAAAATATATACTATTTAATATATACCAAATAATGTACAACAATATAGATCAAATATAATTTTTCTGTATTAGATAAAATATAAGTTTCTATATTTCATATGTAATATTTTATAATTTAACACTTATAATGCCATTATTCAAAAATATCATTTTTAATATAAAATTTATATGATAATTATATTTCCATTACACAACTACCCAGTGATATCTTAACCTATGTTTGCAATATACTCCTACCCAGTAATATCCTAAGCTTTTGACTATCAGCTCATCCAAACTGCGATTCAGTTATTTATTGTAATAACTATCATTATTCATTTGAATATCATTCAAATTCGAATATTAACATGTCCGGAGGATTAAAACATTCTAAACACAGCACGTAGAGGAGTTTCAATGTGACTGCCTTATGTCATTGGAATATTAAATACTTTTTCACAATATTTTGATTATGAAACAAAGTAGTCGTAGAAATCTAAAGCTATTCTCACCCGGACCCATGAGGAATCTGCCATTTTCCATGTTAAAAGCGAATTACTTTTTGTTTTCTTGTCTCCCATTAGATGTCACGAGACCCAGAAGTACAGAGGAGTTGGAGTTTCCATGAAGCTGCAACCAGAATTCCTGGCATCACAGAACACTAAATCCTTTATTGGACGGATACTAGAGATTGACCTGCCAAAATGTGTGCTCATAGAGACATAACAGATCCCGTGTGAACTTAAATGTTGTCGCTAATACCAGTCCTTTTAACTGTATGCCTGATTGATGTACTTTATAATTCTTATCAAAACAGCGTCCTAACAATTAGATCATAGCCAAACAAATTATAAGCTAAACTGACATAAAAAGAATATTTGCTATAGATTTTTGAAAGATGTGCGAGCTGATTATGATATCTTATAAAGAGTGACAATAATTTACATTTATCTTCTTAATATAGTTATGAAACCTTATAAAAAGTTAAAATAGTTTACATTTTTTTTTAATGAAATACGTTTTTTGTATTTATATTTTGGTTGTATTTTAAAACATTCTTAATATAAGTTTGTATTTCTTTTGTTTATAACTTTAACATTTAAGTCATAAGCGTTATTCAATTTTTTATATTAACATGACCTTTTTTTTTTTTAAATAATATAATATTTTATTGCATGCACTATATTTTTTTTGTTTTTAATGTGAACAAAGATAATTTTCTCTCTATGCATATTTTTCTATCGATATTCCTCTATGTCTATATTAGAATAATGGCTAAATAATGGTTATCACTTTTCACCATATATATTTCTCACTGAGGTAATGATGTGTTTTTTTTTAAGAAACCACTAAATTGAGGATGAGAGGCCATCACTAAATTGATTATTAAATGTCATCTTCTCTGGGTATACATTGGGTAATGATTTATCTAGCCTATCCTAACATTGGATTCCTATTTATTAGTTTATTTGATACAATTAGTGTATTAATCGTTATCTTGATTTATAATCTTGTTTATAGCTATAGTTTTTTGTTACCTTTAAGTTTATTCTGATAATATATGCTATAAATTATTTGTGGCTATCTTTAAGTTTGTTCGTCTTTCAAATCCTTTAATACCATTGGAAACTCTCTCAAATAGGTTAAAGATCTGGTGAACCCTAGGCATGGGAAATGTGTCTACATCATTCCATGCTCTTGTGGGATGCCGTGAGAGGATTTGTGAACATGCCATTGAAATTGAGCATGGAAGATCTCGCTCCTCTACTTTGGTGGAGCATGCAGAAAAGACTAACCATCATATCTGCATCAAATAGGCTAAGGTTATTGCTAGGATTTACCATTGTCATCACCGTAAGTTAAGGGAGGCCTCATAGATTGAAAAAATACCAGTCAATCTCAATAGATATGATGGTTCTAATATTAGCATGTGTTGGATCCCTGCTCTATATTCCTAATTGTTGTTTATTAATATTTTTCCCTTTCCTTCTTTCTCATTTTTTCCTTATTTTTTATTTTATTTCTTTTGGACTCTATAGCAATTTAGGGAGTATGATTATAATTAATGATTTAAGTAAAAAAAAAATTGACCTCTCCTTTCCATAAAAAAAACATATATTTAACATAGAATAATAATAATAAAATTCCTAAAATTATAAATTGATTTAATTAAAATAATACAAAATTATTTAATATATTGAATTTATTAAAAATTATATAAAAAAATAATAATGTAAGTTTAAAATTTGAAATTAAATATAATTAATCTTTTTATTATTAATTTAAAAAAATGCTTCCTAGTCAAATTAGTCATCTTTCCAATAGCTAGTTTGGCCTTCTCTACATATATTTAAGCTCAATATTTCGATCTAGTCTCTCATCTTGTCTTGAATTTGGTTCGAAATGCATCCACAATGTTCTATTTCATGTGATTATTAACAACAAAAATTCTAAAAAATTACTATGAATCACACAAACCTCAATTCAAAAAAATGCCATGAATTGTCAAAATATCTCTCCTAATAGTAACATTTGTGTGAATATCCATGAGAGTAATTTTTCAATTTCCATTGCAATTGAAAAATTTGTGAGATTTTAATTGTGATAGAGGTGGTTGATGCATCTTACAATTAATTTCATTATAGAAGAGTTCCAAGTATATGTACAATTATATTCAAATGCCTAATATGTGTAATAAGGAACTAACTCAAACTTTTCGTCATTAATTTTTTCCTTTGAGAAGGTTGTAACTCACTATCTCAAACTTTTCATCATTAACCATTTCCTTAGAGAAATATGTAACTCACTATAGAAAATTATTATTAGATAGAAATGTATCCTCTTTCAACATGATATACTTATACTTGACAAAGCTCCTACTAGGTACAAATACAAACTTTTCACTTTCAATAACAAAACTATCAGCAAGTCTAAACACAAGCTAGAGGAATAGAAAGTATAATTATTTTAGATCCTTATATCTCTAGAACAACTACATATTACCATTTACATTATGTTAAATACAATAAATTTCATATCAAATTGAAGTGAAAAAAATGGTTAGAACATTTTGTTTTCCAAATTTAGTTTTATATTTTGTCAATAAAACAACATTTGCTTGCTCATTGGCTCAACCCCTTGTTGACTCATTTAAAATTGCACATAGATTAAATATTATTAGAAAAAATATATCAATCTCATTTTTAATAAATATTAATATTTACTTTAATATTTTGACTAATAAAACAAAGCCCTTTTTAAAATACATTATAAAGAAAAAAAAGAAAAAAGAAAAAATGTTTATAATAAATGTAGTTATTTCAACCTTACTCTTTATACACATAATTCCTCAAACTATACTTTATTAACTATGTACCTTAATATATTCTAATTATCTATTCTGCATGCATTTACAGATATAATATCCCACGAGGAATGCGCCATTTTCCATGTTAGAAGAGAATTAGCTTTGTTTTATTGCCTCCCATTAAATGTCCCCATTCCCAGAAGTACAAAGGAGTCAGATTTTCCGCGAAGCTGAATAAATGATTTCCCTTATCATAGAGACATAACAGATCCCATATGAGATCAGTTAATGTTGAGACATAACAGATCCCATATGAGATCAGTTAATGTTGAGACATAACAGATGCCATATGAGATCACTTAATGTTGTCGCTAATACCGACCCTTCTAACTTTATGCTTGATTCTCGTACTCCTTAATGCGTATCAAACCATCGTCCGAACAATCAAATCACCCAAAAAAATTTATAAGCGAAACTGATATTAAAAGTAATATGTAGTGTAGAATAGAATATTTTTATTTCTGAAACATGTGTAAGATGAGTATGAAATCTTATAATGACTAATAATAATTTGTTTGCCCTTTTTTTTAAATAATTATGAAACCTTATAATGAGTTATAATAATTTACATTTGTCTTCATTTAATCAAATATGTTTTATGCGTGGATTGATGATAATTATATTTTTGTGTTATTTTAAAATAACTTTAATATTTGTTTATAAATTAAATACTTTATAAGTAATAAATATTACTTATATTATTAAATTAAGGGTTATGTTTAAATATAATATAATGAGTTAATATAGATATTATTTTTTAAAGTAAATATAGACATTGTTCTCTCATGCATGTTTTTCTATGTCTAGATTAGTCTAATTGTTAGATGATGAGAATTTAATATAAATTGACAAATTATATTCCTTTTCAGTATATAGACATGCTATGGAAGAAGTGATGGTTTATATAAGCAAACACTAAATTGATGATGAAATATCATCTTCATTGATAAATTATTTTATGATATGCATAGATTGTGTAATGATTCATTTTACATATCTTTTTGTTACTTAATTATGATTTTATAAAATATTTGATGCAATTAGTTTATCAATTCTTATTTTTATATTCAATTTTTTTTACAGCTATAATTTCTTTGTGTCCATGAGCTTATTTTCATAAAATATATCATAATTTAAAATAATATTTCTTTTTTTAAAGGTAACATTTGTGCCAATGTCCATAAAAGTTATTTTTGACTTTTGATTTTTATTAATAAATTTTAGAGTTTCTTTTAGAGAGTGTTCATGCATCCTATAACTAATTTCACTCTAAAAGAGTTCCATTTATATCTACAATCAAATTCAAGTCCCTAATACATATAAGAAGGAACCACCTCAAATTAGTCATCATTAATCATGATTGTTATATCCCTATCACAAATGTCTATTACAATTAACATAATGTTTTATACATCAAATTCCAAAATTAATTAAAATGAATTATTTTGAACATTTTGATGTCTTCCTAATTTAGTTGTATATTTTTTCAAAAAAACAACAATAATTGCCTTGTTCAACCAACCACTTGTGAATTGTTTCAGCATTACAAATACCTAAATTAATGTTGAAAAAAATAACAATTCAATTTTCATCCAAATAATATTGTTTATTCTTACATTTCTACTAGTAAAACAATTTTTTTTTAATTCTTATTTAAAGAAGATGAAAATAGTAAATTCTTGTAATACATATAATAATTTAATACACATAATTCCTCAAACTATATTTTTTCTATCTACCCAACATATCAAGATTCATGTTCTTTGTTCTAAATGTATTTACACAGATATTATAAAATTAATTATTTCATCCATACATATCAATTATGCCAAGGTAATTTCCCACTTAAAAAAAGGGGCTTCATCAGTAGCATTTAAGTAAACTCATTTCTAAGAATATATGATGCAATAGGAAAAACCGTGAAATATATAGCTTCCATCAATTAAAGAATTTCAAAATACCTGATTAATACCTCATTTGAATGAGATATATTAAAGTCAAATGGAACATCATAAATATATTTATTTTTGGGGGATTTTTTTAGAATTTTTATTATAGGAGAAATATCCCTAAAAGTAGTGTTACTACAAGAATCACACTAGATTTAGGGAACCAAGGTTGTGTTATTGTATTAATGATACTATAATTTTAGGGAATATTATTTCTCTTATATTTTTTAATTATAGTCCAATCCTAAATATTATGAAAATTGGGTGTTGTTTAAGTGTAAATAAGTCAATCCGGGGAAATTCTACTAACAAACTTGTGTAAATCGAAGCGTTGTGATCAAAGTGATTTAAATTCAAATTATATTGACTAACTGTAAAGGGAATACGTAGGCACCCACAGGTTATAGTGTTAGTTTTTTGTGTTGACCTAATATCAGGGGAGTATGAAATTAGGTTAGTTGTTGGTTCCCCTAGTCACAAAATATGGTGTGAGTAAGCCCATATATTTTCATGTACTCAAAAAATAATTATTACTTTTCTTCTACCCCAAAAAAATGATAAGACCACATTCTATCACACATTTTTCCAGATTTCATCATGAATATCATTTGTATGGAATTTTCTCTACATGCACCTTGTTTACTGTTATGAGTAGTATTCTTGCAAAGAGTTGGTATCATTTTATCAAATACCACAAACATGGTGATTTCGATCCTCACACTCTTGAATGCAACACCAAAGTGCAATGGAAAGGAAGAGATGGTGCTAACACTATTCAGGGTGATTTCACTCATACTTTATATCGCTAGAAATTGTCAAGTTATATATATGTGCGTGTGTGTTAGGATCAGTGATTTTGTTGAAAAATATTACAATTTATGCTAGAAACATTGGATTGTCAATCTAAATTACAACAATATATAAAAATCCATAGCAATAAATTTCAAAATCCATAGATATAAAATAATTATATGATGGGAAGAATTCCATGCTTTAAAAAACCATATCATTAATTTTCATCTTTAATTCAGAAGAAATCAGAGAATATATATATATATATATATATATATATATATATATATATATATATATATATATATATTCTAGAATTCTTTTCAAATTATTACAAATTCGAATAATATTATAGAAGTATGATCAAATATTTTATAATTGAAATTTTAAAAATTTTCGAAATATTTCAAAGTTTTTTTCATGCTTGGCAAGACTACATATTCATCATGTCAAATACATCACCCCAATATGGGGCTGGACAACAAAAAATTGACATCAAGGAGTTCCTTAAAAGAACACTGGATCATTTTCTATCCAAGACCACATAGACAAAAAATTGTATCCTTTAATATATATATAAATCCTTAAAATTTGTATCCTTTAATACATATTTTTGCATGCGTCTCTTTGAGACAAAGTTGGTTGATTTTGTGTTATGCAAAAAAAAAAAAACAATCTAGTTTTTTTTGTTTACATAGACATTTTATAATTATTTTTATAAAAAAATTCCAAAAAATAACACTGTACTATACATATTATTTCAAAACCAACTTATATTTTATTTATATTTTTATTTTTATAAATGATTTAGAATTAATATAAATTATGCTTATGATCACCATACCCAAAATTATATTGGTTGATTCTCTATACACAATTTTGTTCATAGGATATTCTGAAGTACAGTAAATGTTATTAACAATTAGTACAATTCTTGCACGAGATACATAGAAATATATACTATTTAATATATACCAAATAATGTGCAACAATCTACATAAAATAAATTTTTTCTATATTGATAAAATATAAGTTTCTATATTTCATATGTAATATTTTATAATTTAACAGTTATAATGTCATTATTCAAAAATATCATTTTTAATATAAAATTTATATGATAATTATATTTGCATTACACGACTACCCAATGATATCTTAACCTATGTTTGCAATATAGTCCTACCAAGTAATAAGTTGAAAATAATTATATTATTTTGTATTAATGGAGAAAAGTTTACACAAGTTGTAACGTATCTCCTTAGTTTAGGATTTGTTCCTAGAGTTTAGGGCTTTGGTTGCAACTTCTTGATTTCTAGTAATGTACTTAATGATGTAATCTTTCATTCATGAATGTAGAGGGTACGAGAGTGATCTCTCGGTTCTGAGTGTAGTCTCTAGGTGTAGTACTCACCTGTGAGCTACAACTCCTTTTCAATTCTGTGCATATTTTATCTTGGTATCGGAGCTCAGATTGGGTGAGCCTGATATTTTATCGCCTTTGTGGCTGGAGCGCCTTTGTGGCTAGTTTTCCTTTGTGGTAGAAGAGTTGTGTGCTAACAGACCTTTGTGCTCGACCGAGCAGGTGGACTGCAGTAACACCTGGCTCACGGACTTAGATGATTTTTTAATTTTTTGAGCAGAAGGGGGTTGGCACACTTTTCGCGCTGACAGCCGTGCCGAGAAGCGCAACTGGCGCATCTATTTGGCTCATAATTGCACCACCACGCCAAAATACCAGATTGGCATGGTATCGCACGGAAAAATCGTGCCAAGTGATTTTCCTTGCATTGTTTTTATCTGGGCGTGGATTTTTCGCTCGGGAGGGCGCCAACTCACCTTCAAGGGGATCTGTGGGAAGCCTCACCTTCACTGGACAATTTGCGAGAGGTGCAGATTGGAGAAGATGCGGATCTATCTGGCAGAGGCAAATCAGATCAGTTTTTTATCAGATCGGTTTTGTGGTTGTATTGGAATACAACAGATTTTCTCATTGGAGCAAGATTGAATTGCAGAATTGTCAAATATTTCTGGATCTGAATCGAAGATACAATGGGTGGATCAGGAGACGAGCAGATCAGTGGTAGAGCAGTGGCAGATCGGGTGACAAGATCTGACAAGTATTCATTTTTTTTTCTGAATAAGTTGGGTAGATTCATTTATTTGTAGATCAGTTCATAATGAGTAATACGATGGAATTTTATCTCCACGAGTCTGGCAAACTCAATGGATCTAACTTCACAAATTGGAAGTTTAAGATTCAGACCTTGCATGGTCGATAGTTACAGGTGATGAGAAGAGGCTGAATTCACACAACGAGGCGAATACACAGGAGCAAGAATGGGATAAGCAAGAAAACAAGGTGAACGTCTTGCTGAGGATGTCCATCAAGGACAACATTATCCTTCATATCAGAGACTGTAAAACGTCCGCGTAGATCTGGACGACCATCAAAAGTCTGTATCAAACCCAAAATACAAGTCGAATTATGGCACTCAAAAGAAAGTTGTCCTCAATGAAGGTGGACGAAAGCGAGACTGCTGCTGCATTCATTGCGCGAATTAAAGATGTGAAAGACGGATTGGGGGACATCGGGAAGAAGTTGTTTGACTCTAATCTCGTCACAATCACACTAAATGGGATGTGAGATGAATTTCAAATGTTCATCACTGGATTGGCAGCAAGGGAGAAAGCGCCTACATTTGAAGATCTGACAGGGATCTTGTTGCAAGAGGAGGAGCGGCGACAGAACTTGAAACCCTAGAGATATGATCTTGCTCTGATGGCAAAACGGTAACCATTCAGAGGGAAGCAGCCACAACAGAAATCATAGTCGCAACTGCAGCAGAGAGGAGGTACATCGCAGAAGAGTCTGTATAAAGGTATGCCTGTAAATCATCTTGTAAAAAAATGTTATTATTGTGGAAAGAAGGGTCATATACAGAGTGAATGCTTTAAGAAGCAGGCAAATGATGCAAAGAAAAGTTGGCGATGGTGAAGCACAGAGGATATTTTGTTGAAGAAGATGTTGAAGAAGATGAAGATTTCAGTCACGAATTTCGACTGTTCACAGCTAATTGTGCCCTTTCAGCATCCAATGAGGACAACATCTGGTATGTCGATTCTGGTGCATCCTCTCACATGACAGGTAAACAGGATTTTTTTGAAAATATTGAAGAAAGTACATATGGATCAAAAAAAAATTTAGGATATGATAGTGGATACGAGATTAGAGGCTATGGGGATATTCTAGTAAAGCTACCAAATGGTAAAATCAGTCATCTTAAAAATGTGTTATATGTACCTGGAATTAAGAAAAACCTGATATTTGTATCCACGATAACTGATCAAGATATGCAAGTCAAGTTCTTGAAGACTCATTGTGTCATAAAGGATTGCAGGAAAGAAATTGTTGCAACAGGTGTGTGCATTGGAAGCCTATACATATTGGATGTAAAGAGTATACCACAACGAGCCATGGTTGCAGGTGGATCGACAGCCGAACAACTCTGGCATCAGAGATTCGGTCATTTGAATTTGCAAGACCTCATGCTATTGCAGAGAAAAGGTATGGTTGAGGGACTCCCTGTCTTTCATAATACTCAGTTAAATTGTGATGGATGTGCCTTAGGTAAAATGCATAGAGAACAGTTTCCTGTGCATGATTGAAGGAAGGAAACATATATTTTAGAGCTAGTGCACACTGATATATGCAGACCTATGTAGACAAGGTCGCTAGGTGGAGCATATTACTTTCTGTTATTTACTGATGACTACACTAGATATTCATGGGTTTATTTTCTGAGTAGAAAGAGTCAGACTTTCCAGTACTTTATAGAATTTAAAACCTTGGTGGAAAAATTGTTTGGAAAAAGTATAAAAATTCTTCGGTCTGATCAAGGGGGAGAATATAAGTTAGGGGAATTCATGAAATTATGAAAATCTCACGGGATTGTACAACAATTTACAGTGCCACACACACCACAGCAGAATGGAGTGGCAGAGCGCAAGAACATAACCTTAGCAGAGTGCGCAAGGAGCATGTTACAAGGTAAGGGTCTATCTAGTAGTTTTTGGGCAAAGGCTATTAATACTGCTGTATATTTAAAGAACAGAAGTCCTACCAGGTATCTTGGCTTCAAAACTCCTTTTGAAGCTCTATATGGACTCAAAACAATAGTAAATCATCTAAGAGTATTTGGGTCAAAAGCATTTTCCCATATACCCAAAGTTGATAGGAAGAAATTAGACCCTAAAGCTATTAAATGCATCTTTGTTGGTTATGGCACAGAATTTAAAGCATATAAGTTGTTCAATCCTAAGTCTCATAAGATATTTGCAAGCAGGGATGTAGTGTTTCATGAACAGGTTCAAGACGGGAAAGATGACATTGGTGATGATTGGCACATTCCATTGTTGATGGATGAAAGCAGTGAGGATGAAAGAGAACAGGAGCAGAAACATGAGAAGAAAGAAGAGCAGAAAGAATAACAGGAAGAAGGTGATAATGCAATCCCAATTAGATCTGAAGAAAACAAATTTGAGGTAAGTCCCCTACCAAGGAGATCAGGTAGGAAGACTCAAAAACCATTAAGATTGAAAGAATATGCTTTGATGTCAAATATTTTGAACATTGTAGAACCCACTAATTACAAAGAAGCTAGTCAATTTGAGGAATGGAGGGCTGCTATGAATGAAGAGATAGAATCTATTTTTAGAAATAACACTTGGGATTTAGTTGAACTACCTAAGAATAAAACACCTATAGGATGTAAATGGTTGTTTAAACCAAACATGAATGCAGATGGAAGTATTGAAAAACTAAAAGCTAGGCTGGTTGCAAAGGGGTACTCACAGTAGGAAGGCATAGATTTTGATGATACCTTTGCACCTGTAGCAAAGTTAAACACTATCAGAATGCTTATCTCTCTAGCAACTAAACATAATTGGGAGCTACACCAGCTCGATGTCAAATCTGCATTTTTAAATGGTGAATTAAAAGAGGAAATTTACTTAGTACAGCCATAAGGGTTTGTAAAGCACGGGCAGGAACATCTTGTTTGCAGATTCAAAAAGACGCTACATGGATTAAAGCAAGCACCCAGGTCTTGGTACGAAAAGGTTGATTCTTTCTTTTTAGAGCATGGTTTCCATAGGAGTTTAAATGACCCAAATTTGTATACCAAGTACAATAAGCAGGGGCAGATTATTTTGATTTCTTTGTATGTAGATGACATGATTATAATAGGAAATGCAGATAATTTAATCAAATAAATCAAAAGGCAGATGGCACAAGTTTTTGAAATGAAACATCTCGGAAGTCTCCATTACTGTCTGGGATTAGAAGTATGGAGAGATATTGGGCAAAATTTTCTTACCCAAGTGAAGTATGCTAGAAATCTGTTGGAAAAGTTTGGCATGGATCAGTGTAGGTCAGCAGTGAAACCTTTGCAGCAGAATTTGAAGTTGTGCAGTGACGATGGCAATAAGGAGGTGGATGCCACGATGTATAGACAGCTGGTTGGGAGTTTGATATATCTCACAACAACCAGACCAAACTTGGCATACTCTGTTAGTGTGTTGAGCCAATTCATGTCAAAATCGCTTGAAAGTCACTGGGTAGCAGCAAAAAGCGTGTTGAGGTATCTTTGTGGTACTGTTAATTATGGAATTTTATACACTGACACATCTGATGTTATTCTAGCAGGTTTTTCAGATTCAGACTGGGCAGGTAACCTGGATGATCGAAGGTCTACCACAGGTTACACATTCAACATAGGATCTGGGGTCATAGCATGGAGCAACAAGAAGCAAAGTACTGTAGCACTGTCTTCATGTGAAGCTGAGTATCAAGCATTGTGTGCAGCAACGTGTGAAGCGATCTGGTTGAGAAGGCTTCTCAATGATGCAGGAGAAGAACAGAAGAACTCTACTTCCATCAAAAGCGACAACTAGAGCACTATTAAATTAGCATACAATCTAGTGTTTCATAAAAACACCAAACATATAGACACTTAGTTCCATTTTTTCAGAGAGAAACTACAGTCAAAAGAAATTATTGTTGAATATTGTAAAACTTGTGACAATGAGGCTGATATTTTTACTAAGCCTCATCCACGTGTGAAATTTGAATTGTTTAGAAGGATGCTAGGAGTTCAAGACAATCCTTTCTCCATTAAGAGAGGGAGCTAAAAATAATTATATTATTTTGTATTAATGGAGAAAAGGTTACACAAGTTGTAACGTATCTCCTTAGTTTAGAATTTGTTCCTAGAGTTTATGGGTTTGGTTGCAACTTCCTGATTTCTAGTAATGTACTTAATGATGTAATCTTTCATTCATGAATGTAGAGGGTACGAGAGTGATCTTTCAGTTCTGAGTGTAGTCTCCAGGTGCAGTACTCACCTATGAGCTACAACTCCTTCTTTTCAATTCTATGCATATTTTATCTTAATATCCTAAGCTTTTGACTATTACCTCATCCATACTACTATTTAGTTATTCATTGTAATAACAATCCTTATTCATTTGAATATCGTTCAAATTAGAATATTAACATGTCCGGAGGATTAAAACATTCTAAACACAGCACGTAGAGGAGTTTCAATGTGACAGCCTTATGTCATTGGAATATTAAATAGTTTCTCACAAGATTTTGATTATGAAACAAAGTAGTCGTAGAAATGTAAAGCTATTCTCACCCGGACCCATGAGGAATGCGCCATTTTCCATGTTAAAAGCGAATTACTTTTTGTTTCTTGTCTCCCATTAGATGTCACGAGACCCAGAAGTACAGAGGAATTGGAGCTTCCATGAAGCTGCAACCAGAATTCCTGGCATCACAGAACACTAAATCCTTTATTGGACGGATACTAGAGATTGACCTGCCAAAATGTGTGCTCATAGAGACATAACAGATCCCATGTGAACTTAAATGTTGTCGCTAATACCAGTCCTTTTAACTGTATGCCTGATTGAAGTACTTTATAATTCTTATCAAAACAGCGTCCTAACAATTAGATCATAGCCAAACAAATTATAAGCTAAACTGACATAAAAAAGAATATTTGCTATAGATTTTTGAAAGATGTGCAAGCTGATTATGATATCGTATAAAGAGTGATAATAATTTACATTTATCTTCTTAATATAGTTATGAAACCTTATAAAAAGTTAAAATAGTTTACATTTTTTTGAATGAAATACGTTTTTTGTATTTGTATTTTGGTTGTATTTTAAAACATTCTTAATATAAGTTTTAATTTCTTTTGTTTATAACTTTAACATTTAAGTCATAAGCGTTATTCAATTTTTTATATTAACATGACTCTTTTATTTTTAAATAAAATATAATATTTTATTGCATGCCCTCTATTCTTCTCGTTTTTAATGCGAACATAGACAATTTTTTCTCTATGCATATTTTTCTATTGATATTCTTCTATGTCTATATTAGAATAATGGTTAAATAATTGTTTTGACTTTTCACCATATATATTTTTAAGTGAGGTAATGATGTATTTTTAAGACACCACTAAATTGAGGATGAGAGGCAATCACTAAATTGATTATTAAATGTCATTTTCTCTTGGTATACATTGGGTAGTAATTTATCTAGCCTATCCTAACATTGGATTCCTATTTATTAGTTTGTTTGATACAATTAGTGTATTAATGGTTATCTTGATTTATAATCTTGTTTGTAGCTATAGTTTTTTGTTACCTTTAAGTTTATTCTTATAATATATGCCATAAATTATTTATGGTTATCTTTAAGTTTCTTGTCTTTCAAATCCTTTAATACCATTTGCAACTCTCTCAAATAGGTTAAAGATCTCGTGAACCCTAGGCATGGGAAATGTGTCTACATCATTCGCCCTGAGAGGATTTGTGAGCATGCCACTGACATTGAGCATGGAAGATCTCGCTCCTTTACTTTGGTGGAGCATGTAGAAAAGACTAACCATCATATCTGCATCAAATAGGCTAAGGTTATTGCTAGGATTTACCATTTTCATCAACGTAAGTTAAGGGATGCCTCATAGGTTGAAAAAATACCAGTGAATCTCAATAGAGATAATGGTTCTAATATTATCATGCGTTGGATCGCTGCTCTATATTTCTAATTGTTGTTTATTAATATTCGCCCTTTCCTTATTTCTCTTTTTTCTCTTATTTTTTATTTTCTTTATTTTGGACTTTATAAAAATTTAAGGAGTATGATTATAATTAATGATTTAAGTAAACAAAAAATTGACCTCTCCTTTCCATAAAAAAATACATATATTTAACATAAAATTATAATAACAAAATTCCTAAAATTATAAATTGATTTAATTCAAATAATATAAAATTATTTAATATATTGAATTTGCTAAAAATTATATAAAAAATACTAATATAAATTTAAAATTTGAAATTAAATATAAGTAATAATTTTATTATTAATTTAAAAAAATGCTTCTTAGTCAGACTAGTCATCTTTCCAATAGCTAGTTTGGCCTTCTCTATATATATTTAAGCTCAATATTTCGATCTGGTCTCTCATATTGTCTTGAATTTTCTTCGCAATGCATCCACAATGTTCTATTTCATGTGATTACTACCAAAAAAATTTATAGAAAATTACTATGAATCACACAAACCTCAATTCAAAAAAATGCTATAAATTGTCAAAATATCTCTCCTAATAGTAACATTTGTTTGAATATACATGAAAGTAATTTTTCAATTTCCATTGCAATTGAAAAATTTGTGAGATTTTAATCGTGATAGAGGTGGTTGATGCATCTTACCACTAATTTCATTATAGAAGAGTTCCAAGTATATGTACAATGAAATTCAAATGCCTAATATGTGTAATAAGTAACTAATTCAAAGTTTTCTTCATTAATTTTTTCCTTCGAGAAGGTTGTAACTCACTATCTCAAACGTTTCATCATTAATTGTTTCCTTAGGGAAATATGTAACCCATTATAGAAAATTATTATTAGATAGAGATATATCCTCTTTCAACATGATATACTTATACTTGACAAAGCTCCTACTAGGTACAAATACAAACTTTTCACTTTCACTAACAAAACTATCAGCAAGTCCAAACACAAGATAAAGGAATAGAAAGAATAATTATTTTAGATCCTTATATCCCTAGAACAACTATATATTACCATTTACATTATGTTAAATACAATAAATTTAATATCAAATTGAAGTGAAAAACATGGTTAGAACATTTTGTTTTCCAAATTTAGTTTTATATTTTTATCAATAAAACAACATTTTCTTGCTCATTGGCTCAACCGCTTGTTGGCTCATTTAAAATTGCACGTAAATTAAATTAAATACTATTAGAAAAAATATATCAATCCTATTTTTACTCAATATTAATATTTACTTTAATAGTTTGACTAATAAAACAAAACCCTTTTTAAAATGCATTATAAAGAAAAAGGAAAAATATATATATATATCTATAATAAATGTAATTATTTCAACCTTACTCTTTATTCACATAATCCCTCAAACTATATTTTATGAACTATGTGCCTTAATATATTCTAATTATCTATTCTGCATGCATTTACAGATATAATATCCCACGAGGAATGGGCCATTTTCCATGTTAGAAGAGAATTAGCTTTTGTTTTATTGCCTCCCATTAAATGTCCCCATTCCCAGAAGTACAAAGGAGTCAGATTTTCCGCGAAGCTGAATAAATGATTTCCCTTATCATAGAGACATAACAGATCCCATATGAAATAGTTAATGTTGAGACATAACAGATGCCATTTGAGATCACTTAATGTTGTCGCTAATACCGACTCTCGTACTCCTTAATGCGTATCAAACAATCGTCTGAACAATCAAATCACCCAAAAAATTTATAAGCGAAACTGAAATTAAAAGTAAGATGAGCTGTAGAATAGAATATTTTTATTTCTGAAACATGTGTAAGATGAGTATGAAATCTTATAATGACTAATAATAATTTGCTTGCCTTATTTTAAAAATAATTATGAAACCTTATAATGAGTTATAATAATTTACATTTGTCTTCATTTAATGAAATATGTTTTATGCGTGGAATGATGATAATTATATTTTTGTGGTATTTTAAAATAACTTTAATATTTGTTTATAAATTAAATACTCTATAAGTAATATTACTTATATTATTAAATTAAGGGTTATGTTTAAATATAATATAATGAGTTAATATAGATATTATTGTTTAAAGTAAATATAGACATTGTTCTCTCATGCATGTTTTTCTATGTCTAGATTAGTCTAATTCTTAGATGATGAGAATTTAATATAAATTGACAAATTATATTCCTTTTGAGTATATAGACATGCTATGGAAGAAGTGATGGTTTATATAAGAAAACACTAAATTGATGATGAAATATCATCTTCATTGATAACTTATTTTATGATATGGATAGATTGTGTAATGATTCATTTTACATATCTTCTTGTTACTTAATTATGATTTTATAAAATATTTGATGCAATTAGTTTATCAATTCTTATTTTTATTTTCAATTTGTTTTACAGCTATAATTTCGTTGTGTCCATAAGCTTATTTTCATAAAATATATCATAATTTAAAATAATATTTCTTCTTTTAAAGGTAACATTTGTGCCAATGTCCATAAAAGTGATTTTTGAACTTTGATTTTTATTAATAAATTTTAGAGTTTATTTTAGAGAGTGTTCATGCATTCTATAACTAATTTCGCTCTAAAAGAGTTCCATTTATATCTACAATCAAATTCAAGTCCCTAATACATATAAGAAGGAACCACCTCAAATTAGTCATCATTAATCATGATTGTTATATCCCTATGACAAATGTCTATTACAATTAACATGATGTTTTATACACCAAATTCCAAAATTAATTAAAATGAATTATTTTGAACATTGTGATGTCTTAATTTAGTTGTATATTTTTTCAATAAAAAAACAATAACTGCCTTGTTCAACCAACCACTTATTAATTGTTTCAGCTTTACAAATACCTAAACTAATGATGGAAAAAATAACAATTCAATTTTCATCCAAATAATATTGTTTACTCTTACATTTCTACTAGTAAAACATTTTTTTTTTAAATCTTTATTTAAAGAAGATGAAAATGATAAATTCTTGTAATACATATAATAATTAAATACACATAATTCCTCAAACTATCTTTTTTCTATCTACCCAACATATCAAGATTCACGTTCTTTGTTCTAAATATATTTGCGCAGATATTATAAAATTAATTATTTTATCCATACATATGAATTATGCCAAGGTAATTTCCCACTTAAAAAAAGGGCTTCATCAGTAGCATTTAGGTAAACTCGTTTCTAAGAATATATGATGCAATAGGAAAAATCGTGAAATATATAACTTCCATCAATTAAAGAATTTCAAAATACCTCATTAATACCTCATTTGAATGAGATACATTAAAGTCAAATGGAACATCACAAACATATTTATTTTTGGGGATTTTTTTAGCATTTGGATTATAGGAGAAATATCCCTAAAACTAGTGTTACGGCAAGAATCACTCTAGATTTAGGGAACTAAGGTTGTGTTATTGTATTAATGATACTATAATTTTAGGGAATATGATTTCTCTTATATTTTTTTAATTGTAGTCCAATCTTAAATATAATGAAAATTGGGTGCTATTTAAGTGTAAATAAGTCACTCTGTGGAAGTTCTACTAACAAACTTTTGTAAATCGAAGTGTTGTGATCAAAGTGATTCAAATTCAAATTATCTTGACTAAGTGTAAATGGAATAAGTAGGCACCTAGAGGTTATAGTGGTAGTAGTTGGGGTCGACCTAATATCAGGGGAGTATGAAATTAGCTTAGTTGTTGGTTCCCCAAGTCACCAAAAAAAAGGTGTGAATAAGCCCATATATTTTGATATACTCAAAAAATAATTATTACTTTTCTTCTACCCCATCAAAATGATAAGACCACATTCTATCACACATTTTTCAAAATTTCATCATGAATATCATTTGTATGGAATTTTCTGTACATGCACCTTGTTTACGGCTATGAGTAGTATTCTTGCAAAGAATTGGTATCCTTTTATCAAATACCACAAACATGGTGATTTCGATCCTCACACTCTTGAATGCAACACCAAAGTGCAATGGAAAGGAGGAGATGGTGCTAACACTATTCAGGGTGATTTCACCCATACTTTGGATTTCTAGAAATTGTCAAGTTATATGTGTGTGTGTGTGTGTGTGTGTGTGTGTGTTAGGATCAATGATTTTGTTGAAAAATATTACAATTTATGCTAGAAACATTGGATTTTCAATCTAAATTGCAGCAATATATAAAAATCCATAGTAATAAATTTCAATATAAAAATAGTTATATGATGGGAAGAATTCCATACTTTAAAAAACCATATCATTAATTTTCATGTTTAGTTCAGAAGAAGTCAGAGAAAAAATACATATAATATTCTAGAATTCTTTTCAAATTATTACAAATTTGAATAATATTATAGAAGTATGATCAAATATTTTATAATTGACATTTAAAAAAAATTCCAAATATTTCAAAGTTTTTTTTCAGGCTTGGCAAGACTACATCTTCATCATGTCAAATACATCACCCCAATATGGGACTGGACAACAAAAAATTGACATCAAGGAGTTCCTTAAAAGAACATCGGATCATTTTCTATCCAAGACCACATAGACCAAAATTTGTATACTTTAATATAAATATAAATCCTTAAAATTTTCCAGGATATCCACATTCAAATATATAATAATTTTAAAAATAATGTTTCAACAATAATAAAATCTTCCCACTAGACACATGATTCTTAATATGTGATATGTACATCTTATAATTTGATACTGTAAAAATACATATTTTTACATGCCTCTCGTTGAGACAAAGTTGGTTGACTTTGTGCTATGCAAAAAAAAAAAAAAACAATGCTTATGACTAGTTTTATTAATATAAAATCTAACAATTAAAATTTAAAGTATCTTACATAGTCATTTTATAATTATTTTTATAAAACAATTCCACATAAAATAATAATGTACTATACATATTATTTCAAAACCAACTTATATTTTATTTCTATTTTTATTTTTACAAATAATTTAAAATTAATAACCATTATAACCATTATACTTATGATCACCATCACCAAAATTATATTGGTTGATTCTCTATACACAGTTTTGTTCATAGGATATTCTGAAGTACGATAAATGTTATTAACAATTAGTACAATTCTTGCACGAGATACGTAACAATATATACTATATAATATATACCAAATAATGTACAACAATATAGATAAAATATAATTTCTCTATATTAGATCAAATATAAGTTTCTATATTTCATATGTAATATTTTATAATCTAACAGTTATAATGTCATTATTCAAAAATATCATTTTTAATATAAAATTTATATGATAATTATATTTGCATTACACAACTACCCAGTGATATCTTAGCCTATGTTTGCAATATACTCCTACCCGGTAATATCCTAAGTTTTTGACTATCAGCTCATCCATACTGCGATTCAGTTATTCATTGTAATAACAATCCTTATTCATTTGAACATCATTCAAATTAGAATATTAAAATGTCCGGAGGTTTTAAAGCATTCTAAACACAGCACGTAGAGGAGTTTCAGTGTGACTGCCTTATGTCATTGGAATATTAAATAGTTTTTCACAAGATTTTGATTATGAAACAAAGTAGTCGTAGAAATCTAAAGCTATTCTCACCCGGACCCATGAGGAATGCGCCATTTTCCGTGTTAAAAGCGAATTACTTTTTGTTTTCTTGTCTCCCATTAGATGTCACGACACCCAGAAGTACAGAGGAGTTGGAGTCTCCATGAAGCTGCAACCAGAATTCCTGGCATCACAGAACACTAAATCCTTTATTGGACGGATACTAGAGATTGACCTGCCGAAATGTGTGCTCATAGAGACATGACAGATCCCATGTGAACTTAAATGTTGTCGCTAATACCAGTCGTTTTAACTGTATGCCTGATTAAAGTACTTTATAATTCTTATCAAAACAGCGTCCTAACAATTAGATCATACCCAAACAAATTATAAGCTAAACTGACATAAAAAGAATATTTTCTATAGATTTTTGAAAGATGTGCAAGCTGATTATGATATCGTATAAAGAGTGATAATAATTTACATTTATCTTCTTAATATAGTTATGAAAACTTATAAAAAAGTTAAAATAGTTTACATTTTTATTTTTATTTTTTTATTTATTTTTTTGAATGAAATATGTTTTTTGTATTTATATTTTGGTTATATTTTAAAACATTCTTAATATAATTTTTTATTTCTTTTGTTTATAACTTTAACATTTAAGTGATAAGCGTTATTCAATCTTTTATATTAACATGAATTTTTTTTTAAAATATAATATAATATTTTATTGCATGCACTCTATTCTTCTTGTTTTTAATGTGAACATAGATAATTTTCTCTCTATGCATATTCTTCTATTGATATTCTTCTATGTCTATATTAGACTAATGGTTAAATAATGGTTATGACTTTTCACCATATATATTTCTCAGTGAGGTAATGATGTTTTTTTTTTTTTAAAGAAACCACTAAATTGAGGATGAGAGGCAATCACTCAATTGATTATTAAATGTCATCTTCTCTGGGTATACATTGGGTAATGATTTATCTAGCCTATACAATTAGTGTATTAATTGTTATCTTGATTTATAATTTTGTTTGTAGCTATAGTTTTTTGTTACCTTTAAGTTTATTCTGATAATATATGCCACAAATTATTGATGGCTATCTTTAATGGTGCCCAGTAAAACCCACAGTCCCAATTTTTTTCAAATCTCAATCTCTGAGTGTGTATAAAATGCCTTCACATTTTATTGCCCAACCAAATCCACCATTTGGGCAAACTCACACTGTTCTGATTTCTTGGACTGGCAATTTAAATAAGGCGGAAGTTCACTATTTCCTCAAAGTTTAATAAAACCCATACAATAAGGCCTCACTCTCTATGGCCGAAAGCCCATCAACCTTACCTTTAAGGTTTCCAATCAATTGGCTTCGGGGACTTTACTATTAGTCTGTGGTTGTAAAACTATGGACAACCCACGTATTAAAAGGCCAACCAATACAAATTGGAACCCCAATCTACGCTCTTCCATATACACTAATGTATATTCCCACAACATGAATCAACCCAAAGGTAATTATTTATCTCCGCCTTATAATATTATAACCAATGTTTAATAAACATTTACCAAGGTAAGGCGCTGGCCATAATTTCATTTACGCCTGTTAACAAACCTCGACTTCGAATTAAAGCACAGACCATTAGACCTTAAGGTTCGCCGGTCCCACAATTCACATGAACGTACCTTGGATTAACTATCGAACGAATCTAAGGGTCGACAGTTCATCGCGTCCCAAAACCTGATCGAATGGATCTAAATGGAATTCGTGTTTTTTCATTGCCCGAGCGTTAACGCTTAAAAGAACGCGATGGGGGCGGTTTTTGTAATATTCCTAATTAGCGACAGCTAATTGGAATATTCTATTTTGTTTAGTTTGTCGTCTATAGTTTGTAAATAAACAAAAAGTGAGTGAAGAGGGTCTAACTCACTTAAGTGAAATAAGACATCCACCTAGTAGCACAACGTTGTGACTTAAGTGGGAGTCAAGGGGGGGACCCAACACCACGTGGAGGAGGGGGCCTATGTACACTCTAGAAACTTCTAGAAGCTTCTGCGCATATAAGGATGAGGATGTGGAGGAGAGAGAGAGACTATGTTGGGTTTTGGATGGAAACCAACATTATAAAAGACAGAGGAGCCTCCTCATTTCATTCATGCTTGAGTTGTTGATTGTTGAGTGAGACATTTGTCGTCTTTGGCACGCTGGCTATTTAGCCTGTCTTGTGCACTGTTTAGTGCACTGAGTCTCTCCATGCGGAGATCTCACCCTTAGCCCCGGGGGACTTCGAGTGCCTGCTCGGGCAAGGTTAGTTTTTTAGCATCATCCTCCAGGACAATGTTATTGCTGCAGCATCATAATACTGTGTTGTAGGGTGTTGCCGTGGAGTCGTCACGACACCGCTTCCTTCTCTTGTTTTTCAGAGAGAGAGTCCTTCTTTCCTTTGGAGGATTAGATTGGGAGACATTGGAGCTTATTTGCATATCTTGGCATCAGGCCAACACTTATTCTGTCCCTACTGCGCAGTCCCTCTCAGTTACTCTGTTATTTTCATGGTATATCTGCAGTGAGGGTTCGCAGGTTGATTTGAGGGGAAGATCTCAAGTGTAAGGATTTCCACTTTGGAGATCTATTGGAGGAGGTCTACTTCAGTTGCTCATCATCTTCAGACTTCTCTATTGAGTTTCAGATTTGAGTTGTAGTAGTTTCCCAGCAACTCCGGCATTCTTGCCATTTTGTGTATTTCAACCAATCCCTTCGAGGATTGAGATATTATTGCTTGTAAGGGTTAGAGCTTTGCTCCCCTATTGTATTTTGGCCATATATTGTCATATCTATGTGTTGAAAATATTTTGGAGCAGCATTATATCATTGAATGCATTTTTCATAGCCTGGTTTTATGCAGAAATAACAGTGTTCTTCATGTTCATGTACATGTGTTGTCGAGGCTTGTATTGCTTTTCTTGAGAGGCTGTTTCCTCAAGACTTGTAAACTCTTTTACTACTATACATTATTCTGGCTATATCTATTTATCTTCTTGTCTCACATCTACTGGAGAAAATGCTGAAGGGTTTCTGGATCATTCGCTTGTCTTGCGGCACGTCAATCTTCAGGGGTTTTCTATGTAAAACTGTTGTTTAGCCTTGCTTAATGCCCATGCCACACTCCTAAACCATTCTTTGATTGCTCATAGTGTTTTACATACTATTTCTTTAGTAAAAAATGTTGCCCTTGCTTCACTAAAATTTTTCAAACTCAAAGTAATGGGAAATCAGGGTTTTTCTTGACTAGTCGGGAAGGAGGAACTGTTTAACATAGAAAAACGCTGTTTTTTAAGATAAAATTCGACATGGAAGTCCCTCTTGACCTAATATAACATATTCCAGAGTCATTTTATGCATATTTTCTTATACACTCATTTTAGGGCCAAAATTCTCACTTTTCCCCACCTTTTTGCCCTTAAAAGCTGAGTAAAGGTTCCTATTGTTATTTACTTTGGTTTCTGAGCATTTTCAGACATATTCTATGATATCTGAAGCCATCATACCTGAAGAATGCGTTTTTCTAGCATGAATTGCTAAGAAATCCATTTTGGGAATATTATAGTCTGCTGCACTATTACTGTATGGGTGTTCTAGTTCTATACCACTTGGTGTGTTTATATTTCTCTCCTAGACAGAGCCTGGAAGGGCAAGATAGCCTCTGGATCTCGTTCTCTCTTAGAGGCGACATATCCAGTAAATGCCCTCCCAGTCAATGTCTGGTTGGAGTTTGACGTGTTTTAGAGATATCCCCAAAACGGGATATTATAGTGGTATCAGAGCATAGTTCTGGCTCAGCCTGTGAAGCTAGTTATCTATGGAAAATATGAGAATCTCACATTAGCATGATCATATACCCTTTGGAGATTATTTCCAAGAATGCTAGTCCAAGGGGGAAGACTTCAAAGCAGCTTTGCCCTTCAGAGATTATTGTCAGCTCAGGCAGGATGAAGGAGGAAGGAACAGAGGATTTTCTACCATGCAGAGTTCAAAATTGTAGCGTACCACTGGCATATCACCTTTTGCCATGAATGAGGGATCCACTAGTCCGTGTGAGTCTAAGCCCAAGAAGAAGATGAGTTTATTCTCATCCCCTTTCAGATCCAGAGGAAATGCATCCACCTTTTAGGAGGTCAAGAAGATTGAAGAAAAATAAGAGGAAGTACCATGCACTTCCTATTCTCATCAAGAAGAAGAGATCACATCACCTCTTGAGGAGGCTTGTGATAACGCTGTCCCACTCATGGAGGAGCAGCCACATGCATCAACAGTTGGGGCAGCCAACACTTTTGAGGAAGGGACTCTTGCCGCCCTACAAGAAGTTCCAAATGCACATGAAGAGCAGCTTGGTTGCACTGCGCTGTGCAACATGGAAACACTCAAGAAGGAGTCAAAACATCATTCTTATGATCCATTGTTGGATTGTACATCACATTGGAGGTTGGGGTTTAAAGCCTTGAAGATTGATGGTAGACATCTTGGAGTAATAAACCTTTTCTCTCTTCAAGATGACACCTTCTCAATGAGCTCTTCTCAGCTCAAAGAGGAACTTCTACTTTCAGATCTAAGACCTCATTGGTTTTGGAAGACTATGGATGAAAGGGAGATCTCAAGGAGATATCTCATTGGAGATGCACTTCGACACACCATGGGATGCAATGAATTTCTTCCCTTCTCACAAGAGTAGATAGAAGATGGAGGACATGTTAGGATGGATAACATCTCTCATGCTTGTGTTGGACATCCCTTGAGCCATACACATCATCATGGGAGGTTTTTTCCTACCACCTATTTGATTCTTGATAGGGTCTCATTGATCGTTGAGAAGTTTATATTTCAAAATCCCATGAAGTGCAAAGTCAGGAATTTGATTTGGGAGGATGGTAGCTCTCATAGGAGGAGTACCAGAATGAGGAGAAGAAGGAGGCGTCCACAAGTGATTGAGTGGATGTGGATGATGAGCAAGGAGCTAGGGAGCTACCTACAGATCTATGATACCGGGCAGCAGGAGGCTTCGCTGCACTGGTTACTCTTGAAGGAGTTTGGCCATCACTTGTACTTGCAAAAATATGATACCGGGCATCAGGAGGCTTGGCTGCGCTGGTTATCTTGAAAGAGTTTGGCCATCACTTGGCACACACTCTTCCTAAGAGTAGGAGGATGGAGGAAATATGGCTGGATACTTGGATCATTGAGCAGCATAGAGTATGGATGCATGGTGTTGATATGATACTCATATCATTCATTATGTCTTCATCACATGATTGGTATGATGGAGGTATGGGGAGGCAACACAATGTCTTGTTGCTTTGTTTTTTTTTGGGAGAGCAAGGGCAGATTTGCTCTCACACTTTGTATGATGTTGCAGGAAGAGGGGATGGCACTATCTCCTTGGTCTTTGATGATAATTGGGAAGCACTTCCAACTTGGGAGGTATTCCACATTTGTTGCAGCATTATTAGAGGAGTCTTTGACAAGGAGCATGTCAAAGAACCAAGCTTTGTATTGACCAGAGCTTATTTGCATGAGCTCACAGCGCTGTCACTTTGGAGCAGAGACTTATTGACGAAGTGTTCCCAACAGAGATATGGTGGATCTATAACCCATAGGTCCCAGGATCACTTCGTATTTGTTGCATGTGATGAACAAAGAGGAGGTAATGATGATAGAGAAATCTATGGAATATTCTTCTTGACTTGGATTTCCAAGCATCAGGAGGATTATCTTTTTGCAGCACATGGTTCAGTCTTCTTCATAGCATGCCAACACACTATGGAGGACTCATTTATGGATCCATGCACCATCTTACTTACAGCATATGGTAAGGAGGTTTTTTATAAATCCATTGATTTTCACATTCCTACCATTCTTATGCAGTGCATTGCTTCACAAGAGGGCAAGCCGGTCAATTTGCTCCATGAATTCTATTCGGCCAATATACATGATGGAGGAAGCCATCTCTTTTGTGGCCTTGGGAAAATGTTTTATCACCACATGTATGTTCATTTTCTGCACTATATCATGTATCATATGAAGACATGTATGATTAACAGAAACATTTCGCCATGTACTCTTATCAAGCAGCAACTTGTAAGACTGCGCTGTCACTACGGGGAAAGCTATTGGTACCTTCTTGCATTACTTGTAACCTTCAGCGTTTTATTTATTTTTCTGCTGATCATGTCTCCATTTGCTGATATAGATCAGATTTGTATGGGAGGCTTGATTATGAGGGAGACACATGAGCTGGATGTGTCCGTGACTGGGAAGAATTCTCACAATTTCTACACTACATGTTCTAATGGGAGCATGGGAGGAGATATGGCCACCAGAGCAAAAATTTTGTTCTCTTTTGAGGTGGGCCATAAGATTGATATTCATCCATTTTACAGCCATGGGCAAGTGCTTGATCACGTATTATTTTTGTTACATTCAGCCATTTACTATCCTTTAGTAGATGTGATGAATCATGAAGATTGCTTGCCATGTAATTTTCTGAAGTTGTAGTGGATGAGACTGCACTGTATCATTGTGAGAAAGTGTTTGCATCATGCACCATCATGTAAAACCTTTAGAAAACCACTCATTAGGATGTTCCATGATTACCATGTCCTATTCTTCATGGATAGATTGTTTTGGGCCAGTTTTTTCTTCATTGTTGGAGGAACCTTCTTTGGAGGATTTTTCTTCACTTTGCCATCGGAGGGCAATAATTTTGCAGCCCAGGATCAACATACACTCTACACTTGTTATGAGTGGAGAGAAGGACAACATGGGGTAAGCTATGATGCTTGCCAAGTTCAGATTTTCAGCCCACCTTAATTACCGGAGCTTGAGGTGGAAGGAGATTTTCAGGATTTGCCTTGTTGGGAGGTGGCTCATTTTGTTCGGATGATTGCTTGGAGATGGAGGATCCACATGAGCGAGATGTTCCTCATTATATTCCAGACTCCATGCCTTGATTGGAGAGAGGTGATGAGTTGGTATACAGTGACAACTACATCACAGAAGGGGTCATGGTCTTCATCAGTCATAGCCAGAGGCAGTGCGCAGTCTGAGCCGTGGGAGTTGGGCTATTATTGGCCATGGTGGCGATGGGATCTGGGAGGATTTTTGGTTGGCTGGTACTGTGAGAGATTGGTTTGGGATACTAGCATTGAGATATCCCTTCATATCAGGGTGATGCAGAGGACATGAAAGATTCAGTGGCACATCTGGGACCCAGGCACATTTTGCAGTGTCGGTGGAGAGCATCAGCTAGTAAGGAGACTTGTTCAGGAAGTTGCTTGAGGGCAAGCAACATTTTTCTGGGGGGGACTGTAATATTCCTAATTAGCGACAACTAATTGGAATATTCTATTTTGTTTAGTTTGCCATCTATAGTTTGTAAATAAATAAAAAGTGAGTGAAGAGGATCTAACTCACTTAAGTGAAATAAGACATCCACCTAGTAGCACAACGTTGTGACTTAAGTGGGAGTCAAGGGGGGGACCCAACACCATGTGGAGAAGGGGGCCTATGTACACTCTAGAAACTTCTACAAGCTTCTGCGTAGATAAGGATGAGGATGTGGATAAGGATGAGAATGTGGAGGAGAGAGAGAGACTACGTTGGGTTTTGGAGGGAAACCAACATTATAAAAGACGGAGGAGCCTCCTCATTTCATTCATGCTTGAGTTGTTGATTTTTGAGTGAGACATTTGTCTTCTTTGGCACGCTAGTTGTTTAGCCTGTCTGCTGCACTATTTAGTGCACCGAGTGTCTCCGTGCGGAGATCTCACCCTTAGCACCGGGGGAATTCGAGTGCCTACTCGGGAAAGATTATTTTTTCAGCATCATCCTCCAGGACAACGTTATTGCTGCAGCAACATAATACTGTGTTGTAGGGTGTTGCCGTGGAGTCATCACGACACCACTTCCTTCTCTTGTTTTTCAGAGGGAGAGTCCTTCTTTCCTTTGGAGGATTGGATTGGGAGACATTGGAGCTCATTTGCATATCTTGGCATCAGGCCATCACTTATTCTGTTCCTACTGCATAGTCCCTCTCAGTTACTGCATTATTTTCATGGTATATCTGTAGTGAGGGTTCGTAGGTTGATTTGAGTGGAAGATCTCAAGTGTAAGGATTAGCCTTCCACTTTGGAGATCTATTGGAGAAGGTCTAATTCAATTGCTCATCATCTTCAGCCTTCTCTATTGAGTTTCAGATTTGAGTTGTAGTAGCTGCCGAGCAACTCCGGCATTCTTGCCATTTTGTGTATCTCAGCCAATCCCTTGGAGGATTGAAATATTATTTCTTGTAAGGATTAGAGCTTTTCTCCCCTATTGTATTTGGGCCATATATTGTCATATATATGTGTTGAAATTATTTTGGAGCAGAATTCTATGATTGAATATGTTTTTCATAGCCTGGTTTTATGCAGAAATAGCAGTGTTCTTCATGTTCATGTACATGTGTTGTCGAGGCTTGTATTGCTTTTCTTGAGAGGTTGTTTCCTCAAGACTTGTACACTCTTTTAATACTATAAATTATTCTAGTTGTATCTATTCATATTCTTGTCTCACATATACTGGAGAAAACGCTGAAGGGTTTCTGGATCATTCGCTTGTCTTGCGGCACCTCAATCTTGAGGGGTTTTCTATGTAAAACTATTGTTTAGCCTTGATTAATGCCCATGCCACATTACTAAGCCCATTATATGATTTATAATATTTTTTTACATATTATTTCTTCAGTAAAAAACGCTTCCCTTGCTTCAGTAAAATTCTGCACACTTAAAGTCATGGGAAATCAAGGTTTTTCTTGACTAGTCGGGAAGGAGGAACTGTTTAACATAGAAAAACGCCTTTTTTTGAGCTAAAATTCGACATGGAAGTCCCTCTTGACCTAATATAATATATTCCAGAACCTTGACCCATACTTTTACGCATATTTTCTTATACACTCATTTTAGGGCAAAACTCCTCACTTTTCCCCACATTTTTCCCCTTAAAAGCTAAGTAAAGGTTTCTTATGTTATTTTTTTTGGTTTATGAGAATTTTTAGACATATTATATGTTAGATAAAGCCATCATACCTGAATAATGCGTTTTCCTGGCATGAACTGCTGAGAAATCCATTTTGGGAATATTATAGTCTGTTGCATTATTACTGTATGGGTGTTCTAGTTCTATACCACTTGGTGTGTTTATATTTCGATCCTAGACAGAGCCTAGAAAGGTCCAGATAGACTCTGGATCTCGTCCTCTCTCAGAGGCGACATATCTGTTAAATTCCCTCCCAGTCAATCTTTGGTTGGAGTTTGCCGTGTTTTAGAGATATCCCTGAAACGGGATATTACAGTTTTGGACATACCACCTTTTCCGCATGTCGAGAGAAGACATACATCACGTTTAAAAAGGTGAAAGCACTTACCATGTCAAATCTTATGGGATCCCATCGGTTTTGAAATCCGAAACCACCTTGCCTTCATGGTTCCGCTCTATTCCTCACGATTCCTCCTCCATCTCTTTAACTATGGTTCTTCCGATTCAGACTCTTTGCAAGTTTAGAACACTCCATCGTAGAGAGTTAGGTTTTATTGCAAAATCCCACCATCGCTTCCATAATTACGAATAGAGGCAAATCAGCCCCTCATCAGTCACCTCATGCTTCCAGTTCAACACAATGTCGGCAGTTTAACTTTTGTTCTTCCATCAAGTGCAGAGACTCATCTCAGAGCTCGATTACCAAATTCCTTCCCTTGCACAATAGATATTCTCTATCTATTATGAAATTAGACACATAGGTTCAAGTCCACAATACTCAACCACAGTTAGCCATTCATTATCAAAGGCGAGCAGGATCCCTTTACCCCAGTTATGTAAAGGATTTCAACTTCAACCTCTTACACAGAGGCTCGAATCACGCATTAACATTGGTTCTTAACATAGAGTCCTATCACACTGATTCTCATACAATTACTCATTGGGATTCGAAGCTCAATTACACAGGAATTAAATTATCCTTCATCAAGAACACACACACACACACACACACACATATATATATATTCACAAAGAATCTAATTGACAAATGCACTGAAATACTAAACTAAATTCATCATTCACATAATGAATTTACTTACAGCTTCTGGCTCGACCAGAAATTCATAATCAAGATGGTCGTTCTCCTCTACTTTAAAGATATCTCCTACACTCTATGCAGCCAAATGCAGGTTTCTATGCAGGTCTGTCCTGTGTATGCCTTTTAGGCTTACACTTATACAAATAGATGATCAATCGATTCAGTTCCTACCAGGAATTGACAGAACCCTTGGATTTCCTCAATCCTATTTTTAGCCTAAATCTCTAACTGTACTGAACTGATTCTTCATATGCCCAGTTAATGATTCGGGGAGTTACATTTTCTCCACAATTAACTAAAAATCACTCAAATGAGAATAATTACATAGGAAATTTAAAAAAAGAGACTCTCGTATGTTTATTTATATACAAAATAATGTCTTGGGCCTAATGCCCCTGCATCAGACTCCCCAAGTTAAAATTGTTCATGATCTCCCGATCATGTGTTTCATATTCCTCTGCCTGGATCCCACACTTTGTTCTGCAATTGTTCATCTGTTGCAGTATTCTTCTTTTGCATTCCTCCCAGCTTCCATAATTATGCTGCATCTTTCCACTGGATACACTTTTACATCCCCTTCCAGTCTTTCCTTTACTGCTAGTCCGTTGTTTCTTCGCTGCTGTCTTTTTCTCAGACAGTCTCACCATTAGTCTTCTTATAAATGCAATTTCTCTGTCTAATCTTTCCTTTGACTGGTGGACACTGCTTCCTCTTGAGTTCTGAACTATTACTTCTACTTGTTGCATTCTTATTTCTTCAGTTCTTACTGCTACCCTAGCTCTAACTGCCACCCAATCATCCATACCCTCTTGCTCTTTGCAACAGTAAAACTTTTCTTGATTGCCACTCATGATAATTTCTCCTCCCCTTGACCTCAGCAACTCTTCAGACTAGTATTTAAATTTCCAGTCATCCTCCTCCTCTCTTCTATTCTTCTCGACTAAACATGCCTTAGCCCTTCCACCAGTATCTGGAATCAGGAAACAAACATAAAAAGTAGAAAATCCTTGTGTCTCTTTCTCCTCTTCTAGCAACACTTCACTTTGTTGCTCCATCCTTTCTTCCAGCAACACTCCAAGATATTGTTCTGTCATTTCACTCTTTTATCTGAATGGTTTCTGCAAACTATTCAGTCATTCAAATTTCACTTTTCTTTCATCACCAGCATGTTGTAATATGAACTCAGTATGTCCTTCTTCTTCTACCCTGTAAATCTTCAGCAGTTGCCTTCCTTTTTCTTGCATTACTTCAAGCTCTTCAAGTGCTACATTTCCATCTTCTATCAGAGTAAAAATCTAATTTTCTACTATTGTAGCAGCCCAAAAATTCTGCCATACAGCCTTCTCTTCAACCTTCTCTTGGTTATTCGAACAAGCCAGTTATTCTCTACTACCAACAGCAACAAAATTTTGCACATGAGACATGACTGTCTCATCTTCATTCTTCAATTTCTCATCTTCATTCTGCAATCCCCAGTTTTGAAATTGAGGTCCCCTCTTTTGTATTGAATCCTGCTGATTCATTATACTCTCCAGCAGCTCAATTCCTCCATTCCATGGTTTAAAATCTCCCACAGAATTATTCTCCTCTTTCAATTGACTGCCCAATGCTATCAACCTATCTCCATCACCAAGAGGATCTGCATTCATCAAACAATTGTCAAAAAAAAATTCACAAGGCCTTAGTGCCTTTCTCTCCTCTACCAGCATCTCAGTATGGTGTCCTACAATTCTTTTCTTCTCCATCAGCACATCAGTATACTGATTCCAATTCTTCAAAGAATATTCAAGACTATCGGTTAGTCTCTCCTGTGCATCATCCTCTTCAAGGATGTCTCTCTGCTCTAGTTCATAAAAATGAACTTTCTCATCCTCAGTCATCACTACCTTTACCATCTAAACATCTTTTCTCTGTTTTTTGTCCTCTTCTCTAGAACACTTAATTCATGCCACAATCTTGGCTTCTCCTTTGAGAAAGTGTCTTCACAATATTCACTATCTTCTATTGTCATTATTTCCTCAACCTTCATCAGAATAGAATTATGATCTTCTATCTCTGAAATAAATTCAGTCACCTGTCCATCATTCTTCAATTGGCCATTTTAAAAAAAGAAAATTTTCATTATCAGCATTAATGACAAATTCATCATCATCAAACACAACTCCACTGAAACAATCTCTTTTATAAAAAAAGGAATTTATGAATTCCTTCTGCCGCAATAACTTAATCTGCTCTTCATTTGAAAGATACTCATCATACTTTACTTGGAAATAGTCAGCTTCTTTTAACACAAATTCATCACATGAGCTATCTTCATCCATCCCTGCATTCACACACAACTTATCAGTTTTAAAAACATAAGACCTCATGGTCTCATTTGATGAATCAATCATCAACTCTTCCTGCTATTCCAAGTCTTCTATGCTCTTCAGAGATTCATCAATCATGCTCTCTTCAAATTCCTCAAGCTTTCCCATTTTCATCTTCTAGCCATCATCATAAACTAAATCTCCTCTTCTTCCAATATGTTGGAAAGCAAAACCTTTCTCCACTTGTGCATGGACATCTTCGAAACATGTAGCCGCTCCATTTTCTTCCTCAGTGACAACATCAACAGTTTTTTCATCTCCATATGGCTTTCCTGCAAACATAAAAAATATCTCAGATGTAAGGTTCTTGGACCCCTTGGTCCTACATGAAGCTTTAGTCTCCAAGTTCTTCTCCAAATACTCAATCATTCTAAGCATTTCTTCCTTCTTCTGAGCATTCATCATTTGCTCCTTCTTCCTTTGTGGCCTTTGCCACTTTGCCTTCTTCTGCATGAGCCACCCAACTCTCTGGTTTTCCTCTATCATCCTCTCTAGTTCAATAAGCTACTTACTGATCTCAGCCATCTCTTTCCAATATTCTTCATCAGTGAGTCTCTTCCTCATGCCATTTTCTTTGGCATCTTCCCTCACTCTTCCGCTGTGGCCTCTCTCAGAACCTTTGCAATATCTGATATGGCTGTCAGTAGCCATCTTCGCCTCCAGGAGTTATTCACTCAAAATCTGCACTAAGCCTCTGCAACAGCAAGCTCTCTTGCTGCAACTTACCTCACCAATCCCTTCCTCCGGATCCGGCTTTTGACAAGCACTAGTCCCCCATCTGCTGGAACCTTCTGAGCACTTTCTTCTACTTTCTCTGGGCTTCACTCTGCAACTCTTCTCAAGAACACCTCTATTCTTCTTTCATCTAACCTCAGTTGGGAATCCTCCAGGTTCTGCCACACTCTTTTTGTCCTTAGAATCCCTTGCTGGACTCTCCTATCACTGCTCTCAAAGCTTGTGATCTTTTTCTTGCTGAGATTCCTTCCTCAATTTCTTGCACTTTGCATTCTGCAAACAAATCCTTCAAAATAGAGTCAAATAAGCTCACCAACTCACCTCGCAAGATCCCTGAATGATGTTTCTTCTTTTCTCACCTGCACTGCAACTCTACCTACTGCAATCTTCAAGACTCTTTGTCTCCAACTCTATATTCTGCACATCTGGAGACCTTCACCGCATATCTAATCAAACCTAAAATTCTCTTAAACATATTTAAAAGCCAAACTTCTCATCACTACTATTTTAGTACACCTTCATTTCAAAAACAAATTTTCAAAGAGCTAATTCTATTCAAGCTCTGATACCACTATGGAGCCAGTAAAACCCACAGTCCCGGTTTTTTTCAAATCTCAATCTCTAACTGTGTATAAAATGCCTTCAAATTTTATCGCCAACCAAATCCACCATTTGGGAAAACTCACACTGTTCTAATTTCTTGGACTGGCAATTTAAATAAGGTGGAAGTTCACTGTTTCCTCAAAGGTTCATAAAACCCATACAATAAGGCCTCACTCTCTATGGCCGAAAGCCCACCAACCTTACGTTTAAGGTTTCCAATCAATTGGCTTTGGGGACTTTAATATTAGTCTGTGGTTGTAAGACTATGGACAACCCACGTATTAAAAGAAGAACCAATTCAAATTGGAACCCCAATATACACTCTTCCATATACACTAATGTATATTCCCACAACATGAATAAACCCAAAGGTAATTCTTTATCTCCGCCTTATAATAGTATAACCAATGTTTAATAAACATTTACCAAGGTAAGGCGCTAGCCATAATTTCATTTATGCCTATTAACAAAACTCAACTTAGAATTAAAACAAAGGCCATTAGAACTTAAGGCTCGCCGGTCCCACAATTCACATGAACATACATTGGATTAACTGCCGAACAAATCCAAGGGTCGACAGTTCTTCGTGCCCCAAAACCTGATCGAATGGATCTAAATGGAATATGAATTTTTTCATTGCTCGATCGTTAACGCTAAAAAAAAACGCGATGGGGGAAGTTTTGGACATACTGCCTTTTCCACGTGTCGAGAGAAGACATACATTGCTTTTAAAAAGGTGAAACCACTTACCATGTCAAATCTTACGCGATCCCACCAGTTTTGAATTCTGAAATTACCTTGCCTTCATGGTTTTGCTCTATTCCTCATGGTTCCTTCTCCAGATCTTTAACTATGGTTCTTCTGATTCAGACTCTTTGCAAGTTTAGAACACTCCATCGTAGAGAGTTAGGTTTTATTTCAAAATCGCACCATCACTTCCATAATTGCGAACAGAGGCAAATCAGCCCCTCATCACTCACCCCGTGCTTCCAGTTCAACACAATGTTGGCAGTTTAACTTATGTTCTTCCATCAGGTGCAGAGACTCATTTCAGAGCTCGGTTACCGAATTCCTTCCTTCGCGCAATAGATATCCTCTATCTATTATGAAATTATACACACAAGTTCATGTCCACAATACTCAACCACAGTTAGCCATTCATTATCAAAGGCGAGCAGGATCCCCTTACCCCAGTTATGTACAGGATTTCAACTTCAACCTCTTACACAGAGGCTCGAGTCACGCATTAACATTGGTTCTTAACATAAAGTCCTATCACACTAATTCTCATACAGTTACTCATTGGGATTTGAAGCTCAATTACACAGGAATTAAATTATCCTTCATCAAGAACACACATATATATATTATATTCACACAGAATCTAATCAACAAATGTGAACTGAATTCCTCATTCACATAATGAATTTATTTACAGCTTCTGGCTTGGCCAGATATTCAAAATCAAGATGGACCTTCTCCTCTACTCTGCAGATCTCTCCTACACTCTATGAAGCCAAATTCAGGTCTCTATGTAGGTCTGTCCCGTGTATTCCTTTTAGGCTTACACTTATACAAATAGATGATCAATCGATTTAGTTCCTACCAAAAATCGACAAAACCCTTGGATTTCCTCAATCCTATTTTTAGCCTAAATATCTAACTGTACTGAACTGATTCTTCATATGCCCAGTTAATCATTCGGGAAGTTATATTTTCTCCACAATTAACTAAAAATCACTCAAATGAGAATAACTACATAGGAAATTTAAAACAAGAGACCCCCCTATGTTTATTTATATATAAAATAATGTCTTGGGCCTAATGCCCCTGCATCATCTAAGTTTCTATGTCTTTCAAATCCTTTAATACCATTAGCAACTCTCTGAAATAGGTTAAAGATCTGGTGAACCTTAGGGATGGGAAATGTGTCTACATCATTCCATGCTCTTGTGGGATGTCGTGAGAGGATTTGTGAGCATGCCACTGACATTGAGCATGGAAGATCTCGCTCCTCTACTTTGGTGGAGCATGCAGAAAAGACTAACCATCATATCTACATCAAATAGGCTAAGTTTATTGCTAAGATTTACCATTTGCATCACCATTAGTTAAGGGAGGCACCATAGTCAATCTCAATAGAGATGATGGTTCTAATATTATCATGTGTTGGATCCTTTCTCTATGTTCCTAATTGTTGTTTATTAATATTCTGCCATTTCCTTCTTTCTCATTTTTTCCTTCTTTTGAACTCTATAAGAATTTAGGGAGTATGATTATAATTAATGATCTAAGTAAACAAAAAATTGACCTCTCCTTTCCATAAAAAAAACATATATTTAACATAAAATTATAATAATAAAATTCCTAGAATTATAAATTGATTTAATTAAAATAATAGAAAATTATTTAATATATTGAATTTATTAAAAATTATATAAAAAAATACTAATGTAAATTTAAAATTTGAAATTAAATATAATTAATCTTTTTATTATTAATTTAAAAAAATGCTTCCTAGTCAAAGTAGTCATTTTTCTAATAGCTAGTTTGGCTTTCTCTACATATATTTAAGCTCAATATTTCGATCTGGTCTCTCATCTTGTCTTGAATTTGGTTCGAAATGCATCCACAATGTTCTATTTCATGTGATTATTACCAAAAAAAATTCTAGAAAATTACTATGAATCACACAAATCTCAATTCAAAAAAATATCATAAATTGTCAAAATATCTCTCCTAATAGTAACATTTGTCTGAATATCCATGAGAGTAATTTTTCAATTTCCATTGCAATTGAAAAATTTGTGAGATTTTAACCGTGATAGAGGTGGTTGATGCATCTTGCAACTAATTTCATTATAGAAGAGTTCCAAGTATATGTACAATGAAATTCAAATGCCTCATATGTGTAATAAGGAACTAACTCAAACTTTTCTTCATTAATTTTTCCCTTCGAGAAGGTTGTAACTCACTATCTCAAACTTTTCATCATTAACCGTTTCCTTAGGGAAATATGTAACTCACTATAGAAAATTATTATTATATAGAAATATATCCTCTTTCAACATGATATACTTATACTTGACAAAGCTCCTACTAGGTACAAATACAAACTTTTCACTTTCACTAAAAAAACTATCAGCAAGTCCGAACACAAGCTAGAGGAATAGAAAGAATAATTATTTTAGATCCTTATATCCCTAGAACAACTATATATTACCATTTACATTATGTTAAATACAATAAATTTAATATCAAATTGAAGTGAAAACCATGGTTAGAACATTTCGTTTTCCAATTTTAGTTTTATATTTTCTCAATAAAACAACATTTTCTTTCTCATTGGCTCAACCCTTTGTTGGCTCATTTAAAATTGCACATAAATTAAATACTATTAGCAAAAATATATCAATCCTATTTTTACTAAATATTAATATTTACTTCAATAATTTAACTAATAAAACAAAGCGCTTTTTAAAATACATTATAAAGAAAAGAAAAAAAATTAAAAATATTTATAATAAATGTAATTATTTCAACCTTACTCTTTATACACATAATTCCTCAAACTATACTTTATTAACTATGTACCTTAATATATTCTAATTATCTATTCTGCATGGATTTAAAGATATAATATCTACGTGAAATTTATTTAAAAATAATATATTTTATCCCTAAATCTTAGTTATGCCAAATTTGTTTCTCATGGTTAAGCGTATCCTTGTGAAACTCGTTATCTAGTGGCATCATAAGAAACATTTAGATAAACTAGTTTCCAAAAATCTATATACTAATTAAAAAAAACATTAAAAAAACATAATTTCCGTAAATAAAAATATCTCGAAGCCCCTCATTTTCATCAACTATTTCAAACTCAATTGGAACCTCATTAACATATTTTTATTCATCGACAATTTTTGGGGATTATTTTAGCAACGGACCTAGAGTGGAAATACCGTTAAGGGTAGTATTCTTACCGAATTAAGATACAAGTTTTGGGAAAATTTATTTCTCTGAAGTATTCCTAGAGATCAGTTACAAATATTTCCAAAAATAGGTATTTCTTTTTAAGTGTCAACAAGTCTATGATGTTTTCATATACTTACAAAATAAATATCCATTTTCTTCTGTCACATGTAAGTAGTAGCGCTACTTTCTATGACACATTTTTCAAAATTTCTCTATGAATATCATTTGGATAGAATTTTCTCTACATGTGTCGTACTTATTTTATGCATAGTGTTCTTGCAATTAATTGGTCTCTTTTTATCCAATACCACAAACAACTTGATTTTGGTCCTCACACTAGTTAAAGATGTCACCAAGCATAACTCAAAGGAGGACAGGGAGCTAGCACTTCACCTTAATTTCAGAAATATTTTAGATTTCAACAAATTGGAGACTTAGTTTCTTATATATATGTGTACAAGCGGGGATTTGAATGATTTTTTTGAAAAAAATTACTATTTATTTTAAAAACATAATATTCTCAATCTATATTATAACACTATATATAAACCCACAAATGTGCTTAGTACTAATATTCTATATAAAGTAGGTATGTAATTGGAAGAATTACATGCATTAAAAAATCATTAATTTACATGTTTTTCAACAAATTCATATACATCCTTTAAAAAGTTTCTAAAATCTCTTTCGAATTCTTACTATTTTGAATATTTTTATAAAAATATTATTAATTTTTTTTTTAAAATTCCTCAAATTTATCAAGATTTCTATACCTTAATATAAATATGAATCCATAAAATTTTCCATAATGTTAACATCCAAATATGTAACAAATAATGAGAATGTCTTATCAACAACAAAGACTCTTCTGGGCAAATGTTTCTTAATAAGAGATATCTACATCTTGTAGTTTGACACAAAAGAAAAAAAAGTTCATATATCAAAATATGTGCCTCTCCTTGGGATACAAACTTTATGTATTTGTGCTCATGCTAAAAAATTGTTATCAGTGTGTGGAGGGATATTAATTTTGGAAAATCAGAGGTATATTTGTTTTATTATATATTCCATATATTATTATTTGGTCAATCAAGTTTTTAATTTTGAATCGACATGTTAACGATATTTGAGATATTATTTTTGATGAGGAATATATTCAATGATGTTTCTTTTATTTTGAAATACATTTTATAAAGACATTTTATAAGAATTTTTATGGTTTGATGAAAATATAATGGTTATCATTATGTGTATATGTATAGATAGAAATAGAAAAAGAAAAAGAAAATAAAAACTCTTTCAAAGAGGTAATTATTTGATGTTATATTATTTCCAGACACATAATAATTTTCATATTTATAGTGATGGAATAGGTACAGATAGACATCGCTAATAAAAAAAATTGTTAGAATTAATGTAAAAGGGATTAAACCATGATTATTATATATAATTATATAATTATATTAAAAAGAGAATTGTTAAAAAAAAAAATTGAAATGGTGTTTTCAAACTCATTGATAGTATTTGACCCATCTTGAATTTCACAAATAATATTATTATTAACATGCATATATGTATATGTTAGCTACATTTACATACATCATATGGAATGAACTAGTATACATACTAGTTTATTATATATAATGTATAAGTTGGATAAATGAATTAATTATTAAATTAATTAATAACTAATTAGAATATAACAAAATATATTAGTTAGGGTTTATTGATAAGAAGTAATCAAAATAATAAACTATTATTATTTGATACAATATTAAATGTTTATTGATAAATTTATGGACAAGACTTGAGTAAATTAACAACCAAAATGCAATTTAAAATTTAATTTAATCCAAAGAACAAGTGACTAACTCAAGTAAAAATTAAGAGTCCATTTAATTTACATACTGAAAAGGAAGAGTGAGGATATTACTCAAATATTAATAAATATATATTTTTGATGGATAGGCTGTGAGGAAGTTTCCTTTTATAATGAAATATGATCACTCAAGATGGGGATTATTTTTTGGGGAGTGAAAATTGAGAAATTATGGGGAAAGAAACTCTGCCACTTGGAATAATTGGATGGATAAGCTTTTCAGCTCAGGATTCAACTATAGACCTAAGAGACCTAGGCGTTGTTCGTGGAGTTTTGGGCATGGAGGATAGAATACTTTGATCTCAAAGTCTTATAGGTCTAGAAGCGAGAGGGGTTGATACTAGATAGGAAGGGAGGAATTAATCAGTTTGGTAGTGGGATTATAGGAACCATATTAGGTCATGGAGCTATGTCGTATGGGGATCAACATCAGCTACAAAAAGTAAGTATAGGCATAAGTTTAAATTAGTATGTTTAGTTATGAACTTGATTGAAATAAATATATTATTGAAATAAAAATATATGATATTATTATTACACATGGTATGACATCAAGCTTCAAACAATTATGGACATTAGAGGCCACCCCCATGCAACCAGAACAAAAAAAAATCACCATAGGAAGTGAGTTTATTAAACCCTTAAATTTTTAATTTTCATACCCAAAAACATTGTTTTCTATATATTCAAAAGTTTTTGTAAACCTAAATTGTAGATTCCAATAATAGAAATCTGTTAAAAGAAAAAAAATATTCTATGACACCCAGAGTGGTGAGAACCTACTCAGCGAGGTGCAAAACATTGAAACCATTAAGTCTGTAAAAATGAAGATATGTAAAATTCATTAGAGGAGGAAAAGTAAATGAAAAGGGGGTGGGGGGGGGGGGCTCATTTCCATAGTAGTCCTAATTCTAGAGTTATGGATAGGTTGTTTGGGTGCAAGTCCAACCTGTGACAATAGGTACAACCAAAGAGAAAATCTCTAGCGATTTTGATACTATGGAAGTATAGACCAAGTAATAACAGGACTAATTCTAGACAAATAATAACCTGAGAGCATTAGTGGAAACCCTCAACAATCATGGCTCCAAAGAAGGATGTTTACCTACTTGCGAGAGAGGAATATTAAAAATATTGTGGCAAGATATATATATATATATAGTCATTCCTTCCCTATGGCCAAAATAATCCATCGAAGTTACCAAAACTAAGGAGAAAGAGGAAATATTTATTAGAATAATAACCAAGGGACGATACAAGCTAGGGTAGGCCAAGATATTAACAAAGGTTGGATGGTAGGAAAACTACTGGTTGCCACAACTCATGCCCTACCTCTGGATGTCTTCCCCTCGCCTTCTATATCTTTTAGATCAATGGAATTTGAAGATTATAAATAGAAGTAAATAAAAGTTAGTAGTTAACTAAATAATAAAGTTAAAGGTCGCGAATATAGAAAAAAAAAACTAATTACCAAAAGAAATTACATGCAATATTGAAAAAAGGAAAACTAACATGGAGCCATGCACACTAGAGTAACTTCATCACTTGGCTCCATAATGGTTATGTAAGAGAAAATAAACTCCATAGGTGACCAAGAAATTGATACAGTGATACTATTTCTATTGGAATATGTAATTCCTACTTGTCTTTGGTTGTGACTTTCTATGTATGGAGTTTGTTCCTATTCCATACGAGTTAGCTAAATCTAGGTTCCTAGTTTGGTGTGAGGTTGAGATATTCTCTAAACCAACTTATTGTGCGTCCAAGATAGCTTCCCTATCTTGAGACAATTCCTCATGTATATATGTAACTCTATTTGATTAATAGAACATAGTTTGCATAGTGGAGTTTTATCTTGGTATCAGAGCCTGTTTGGGCCTGGCCTTGGCCCCTCTTGGGCCAAGGGAAATAAAGAATTTAGAGAATGTTTTTTCTTGTCCATCATCTGTTGAACCTGTAGAGAATTGTAGATCTGATTTTTTTGACTTGAAGTGATGTCTAGCCTGTGTCGGGCGTGTTTTTTGAATATCATGATTTTATTGGACCTATCTAACCAGGACCTCATCATTCCGTCATCGCTCATTTCGTCATCGTGATTTAAGAGTCGAGACAGTGAGAGGTTATTTGGCATTTTTGGTATTTGGCGTTGCAGAGCTGAGTTTTGATGGTTAGCGTCGAGGCTTTATGAGTAGAGGAAAATTATAAACGTTGGTATGTCAACTCACGATTATATATCCTTGAAGCATAAACATAAGTTGGGAGATGGAAAATTTGGCAGACATTGTAGTGTCCAAATTAATAAATCCTGCCTTTACGTTCTTTTGGCATTTGCGCAGTTGAGGGTGCAACCCTTAAACGATAGATTTTGTTGTTTGAGATTACCATGAACTTTTACGGGGATACACATGCCTTTACAAGGTTTACATACTCCAACTCTTGGATTTACTAGGTACATATAATGACCACTACAAAACCATCCTAGACTTGCTATGTGTGATATGTGCAGGATGTGTTTTACCGTGACTCTACTGGTAACGATCATTCGAGAAATGATAACAACAATGATTTCTCGAATTGTATCAATCTGCATTCTCTCACACACTCCCTCTTCCATTGTCCTACACACCCTTGGAGGGCTTTGATATTGGGTCACACTGAATCCGGAATTAGTTTGAATAGATCTAGATGATTCTTGTCATTGCCTTTGCCTGAAGAGGTATTCAATAGGAGCATGTGAGCAGTGCTCTCCTTGTTCGAGCAGTCTTCGAGAAATTCTTTCCTCTGCCTATGGCTACTGGTTGTCGAAGACCTGTAGCGGAAGCATGATCGGAAGCGTGGTGGATTGGTGCGTATGTCGTGGTGGATTTGTATGTCTGCCGTGGTGGATTGGATTGAGAAGAAGTTTGCGTTAGAATTGTCAAGCATGACATTGGAAGATAAAACATCGACGTTGTGCTGAACTAGGGCGATCTACTCCAGATAGTTGTTTTGGAGCTGATCTGGAAGGTCTGTCGATCTACAAAATTATATTTGAAAGATTATATCCTCAGAGCACTGCACGATTGACAGTTTCGGACTCGCTGAGCGTAGCTTGTAGCACCATAAAGGCGGTGGAATGGGATTCTGCATGGGCTAACAATCTGGATCCCTCCGGCAGGGTTGCTCTAGGTGTCCATGCCTCCGCATACCAAGAGCGTAACGCAGGTGCGAATGATGGCCCCGGAAATGGGAGCGTGGATACATTCATCACGATGACAGGAATAAAAGGGAGTGGTGGCGCCCACGAAGTGCTAATCAAATTTTAAGTCGTGAAAAGAGAGATCAGAAGTCACTGGCAGCAGGAGTAGTGGTCTCATTCGTATCAACTAGGCTACGTTACTATGTAATGATTTGTACACAGAAATGGTTGGGGAAGAGTATGTCTCTGTTATAAATCAAATTGAGGGCTTGTGATTTAATATATTTCCGTTGATTGGTGTGGATATTTACCAGATATTTTCAAGGCCTCAAGTTGTGGATCTGAGTGCGTAAAGGAGACCCTAGGTGAGTTATTGATTTGCTGCGTATTTTTTTGAGGCCGTGAAAGGATCATTATCAGAGTAATTTTTTGTGGACACAAAATTCATTTGTTGCTCATAAATTCTACTAAGCAACGACATGGTGAAGCACCATAACAAATCAAATTTCTCAGTTTCACCATAATTAGGCAGATAAAATATATATGTATTTGTGCTCCAATACATGATGAATTAATATCCAAGGATTGAGGAAAGAAAGAATAAGTGCAGCAATTGGGAAATTTAGGGAAAGATCAGATTATGCCAATGTAGAATTTATGTGATGGACAAAAAAGTTGCATGATTTTTTGCATGGCTTGGTTGGAGATTACCTCTGGCAGTGACCGGGACTCGAATATGGAGGAGGCCAACTTATCATATATTTGAGCAATGTGTTTGAACTGTGATCAAGGAAAATTTTAATGATGGAATTTTATCTTAAGGTTTAAAATATTTGCGAATCTTACTTGTCCCCAATATGTAAATTGTAATTTTTTTTATGATATTTTTATAAAAATATTTAGGTTTCTAATTATTTTATATTATTATATATGATATTTTGGCCATTTTTGGGGTAAAATAATTTTATACTATAAAATTTTGGCGAATCAATTTTCAAAAAAATGGAAATTGGTGAAACATTTTTTGGAAAAAGCATGGAAAATTAGCCCACCTGTGAATATTAGCGCCTAAAATTTTACCTAACTGTGATCACTTCCAGTGATTTGCTGTCAATGGTTTGTCTTCCCGTGACTTGTTAGTGCCATAGCTAGGGGTATTCTGCCGGAAAAAATTGTAGAAAATGCAAAGATGGGGATTTCCTTTATTGTGTTCATGTTGATGCTTAACTAAGCATATGGAAGAGAGAATAACAGAAGCATATTTATGCATTTTAGATTTATGCATTTTTATTAATAGATCTCAGTCCTCCTCAACATGATGTCATGTTGCCATTTGTTAATATTTCTTTAAGAGCTTTCATGTGAGTAATGTGAATCTGGTTGAAAGAATTGATTTATTTATTGTGAAATTTAGCTTGGCCAACTATTGTCACGAGTTTGAGTCTATGTTGGAATTGGCCATTCCAACAATAGAAAAATTTATTTGCAGGAATGATTTACTGAAGACATGACAATGAAAATGGCATCTAAGGATAGTGGTTGGAGCTACATCAGATATTGGAGGATGACCGAGTTTGTGTATGCCCAGTGTGATCAGGGGAGTAGATTTTGATGGAAACAGGCAAGGAAACAAAGCGCCTGAAGTTTCTTTTCTTGTGTAGCAAGCAGATAGAAATTTGGTTGCTTGTTTGAAAGTTGTTAAGCGATTACAAATCTCCATGTTCAATTGTGAGGAGATTAGATCGACAATGGGTCTTCATTTTTGTAGCCTGTTAGCGAGCATGAGGAGGAATGCTTGGAAGCAGTTAGCCAGCCTTGATATTGTGAACAAGGGAAGTGGCATTACGCTGTGATGCCAGGGGAATTGGATACTAAAATGAGAACTTTTGTGTGTAAAATCATTGAATTTTATGCATGTTAACAGTAAATTTTTGGATGACAGAGGATCGGACCATGGAGTCTTGGATTCTTGCTTTGAGAGCGACAATTTGTTATTGTTTCTCTTCGTGTGTCTGTGTGTAATATCCCGTTTCAGGGATATCTCTAAAACACAGCAAACTCCAACCAGAGATAGACTGGCAGGGAATTTACCGGATATATCGCCTCTGAAAATAGGACGAGTTCCGGAGGCTACCTGGCCCTTTCTAGACTCTGTCTAAGAGTGAAAGATAAACACACCAAGTTGTATAGAACTAGAATGCTCAAAAATAACAATAGACATATAATAGAAATAGAATACAGCAACTACGCCAACAACAGCCACTACGACAACTCAACCAGAAAACATAGAGAGAAAATGCTCAGCCATTTTATTAATCTGAGAAATGTAATGAAGTACAATAGGCGATCTTGCTTAAAGCAAGTGAAGAAACACCATAAAAAAATACCGGAAATGGCTGCTCTATGAATTGTGTCCCAGCTATTGGAAAATGCCGTGTAGCTGCTACTGGTGGAATCGAATGAAGATTAGGGGTTGATCCCCTTACTGGAATGAGATGAAAATCAACAAATCTCCTCTCCTCGACAACCTCGACAAGATCCACAAACCACTCCAAGAATGGCCAACCCCCGAAAATAGTAGAAACTGCCTCCCCAGTGAATTACGCTGGCCTCCAAGTTACAGCGCAGTGGCTAGATAGAAACAGCTAAAATACTGCCACAAACTCCGCCAAAGACCTCAGACGGGAAAAGGCTGACCCTCTGCTCAAAATCCCGGCGAAATCGCCTGCAAAAACCCCAATCAAAAGCTTCTCCACAATAGACTACATCCTCTCTTCCAGTGACTGCACAGTCTCTATAAGCTCTAGCTCTACAACAAACCCAAACAATGAAATGACTCACAAAATGCAAGGAAACTAACCTTGCCCAAGCAGGCACTCGAAGTCCCCCCAGGATAAGGGTGAGATCTCTGCATGGAGACACTTGGTGTACTAAACAGTGCTGCAGACAGGCTAAACAGCCAGCGTGCTCAAGAAGACAAAAGTCTCACTCCAAAATCAACAACCCAAGAATGATCCAAATGAGGAGGCTCCTCCATCTCTTATAACATTGGTGTCCCTCATAATGCAGGGGCATCCAAATAGTTTTAATTTGGGACAAAATTTGTTAAAACCAAAATTAGTTTTCTATAACTGAAATCTGCCAGGTGTGCGGTTGAGAAGGTGTAGGGTAGTTTTGGATCTTAACTGATTCATGTTTTTTCTGTAAATATTTATAAAACGAGTCTGTATTGTGTGAGATAGGAGGAGCGCGTGTAATGTAGTCTCCAGAGAAATGATTACTGAGGCTAAAATGCCTCAGATGTAATCTTGTATTCGTATATAATAGATGAATTATTATGTGGATCTTTGTGTGTCCATTTGTGTTCTTTTACAGTCAGATATAGGTGTTAAAATATCTGTGTATAATTGAACTTGGAATGCGTATTAAGCCCTGTATGAATGATTCAATAGAAATCGATGAGTTTTTGGATTTTGATGAAGAGCGCTAGCAAGGTTACTCTAATTATTTAAATTGAAATTATGTTGTTTCAAATCGATGTTTGAGATTGATTCACAGCATAAATTCAAGAAGACGAGTTTCAACGAAGGTGAACGGTTTCATTTCGAATGCAGCGTGAATGTTTGTGAGTTGAGTTCTTTGTACAACGTTCTCAATCAAGCGGTTTTGATATTAATGTGAACCTGCATCAAAGATTGTTGAGTGGAAATCGATGCAGGATTCGCTTTGCATTAATCAGTATCAAGTTTTGTATTAAGCCCACAATACAGAAGCTGGTGATGTTTATGAGAAAATTGAAGACTAAGCGGGTTTTCGAACCATAAGAGGAAATGTGCAGCGGAATCTAATGGAAAGCCGTGTTAAAACGCCGTTGAACTTACAGTTTCATGTGAGCAGTTTTATGAAACAAAAGCATTGGTATCACGCGCCAATTGGGCCAAGAGCGGTTTGGTCGGATGAATGGATCGCTGAAGAAGTTGAGGTCGATCACAGAATTAAACAGAGTGGACAATATTTCCGATTCTTGTATTCCAGTTTGAAGTTCAGGTTGAAGGTGCGTGTTATGAGTTCCGGCGAGGAATGAAGAGAAGGTGGACCGGTGTTGAAGATTGACTAGCCAAGGGTTATAGAACTGAAGACTCGGTTATGATTTATGTTAATTGTTTCTAATATATATGTACGCATTGGAGTGGCGCAGCAAAAGGATGATGGGCCTATAAACCATAGGTCCCAGGACCAGTTTAGGTTTATGAATCTGCAGCGTTAGCAGAGTTTTTGAAGGTTGCAGGGTGATTTTTGTTTAACTGAAAGGTGAATCTGCCCTGTGGCAGATTCACTTTTCATCAAGTGGTATCAGAGTAGGAAAATCCTTCGGAAAGGAGTTTTGTGTGCGAAGAAAGAAGGAGTTTGCAGACGAAGAAGAAGAGGTACAGTTTTATGAAGTTTTGTGAAACTTGTGATTTCTGTGTTTTGTGAAGGTAGCAGTAGGGGAAGGTGAGAATATTGCAGCAGCCTAGAGCAGGAATGCTCAAATGGTTCCACAGGAGCGAACCAGAGAGATGCCAAAAGACTAAGCTCAGGAGAGAAGCTTGGTGAGGTGTCTAGTAGCAGGGAGGTCTTGCTATTGCAGAGGTTTCGTTGCAGCTCACAAAGAACAATTCCACAGATGACGTGGGTAGAATTGTTCAAGATATGTTGCTACAGGAAGATCACAAGGAGCAGAAGAATTGCAGTTGTAAAAGCCATATGACCAGGAGGTCATAATTTTTTTTGTGCCTCATGAGTCTGATGCAGGGGCATCCAAACGGTTTTAATTTGGGACAAAATTTGTTAAAACCAAAATTAGTTTTCTATAACTGAAATCTGCCAGGTGTGCGGTTGAGAAGGTGTAGGGTAGTTTTGGATCTTAACTGATTCATGTTTTTTTTGTAAGTCTTTATAAAACGAGCCTGTATTGTGTGAGATAGGAGGAGCGCGTGCAATGTAGTCGCCGAAGAAATGATTACTGAGGCTGAAATGCCTCAGATGTAATCTTGTATTCGTATATAATAGATGAATTATTATGTGGATCTTTGTGTGTCCATTTGTGTTCTTTTACAGTCAGATATAGGTGTTAAAATCTCTGTGTATAATTGAACTTGAAATGCGTATTAAGCCCTTTATGAATGATTCAATAGAAATCGATGAGTTGTTGGATTTTAATGAAGAGCGCTAGCAAGGTTACTCTAATTATTTAAATTGAAATTCTGTTGTTTCAAATCAATGTTTGAGATTGATTCACAGCATAAATCCGAGAAGACGAGTTTCAACGAAGGTGAACGGTTTCATTTTGAATGCAGCGTGAATGTTTGTGAGTTGAGTTCTTTGTACAACGTTCTCAATCAAGTGGTTTTGATATTAATGTGAACCTGCATCAAAGATTGTTGAGTGGAAATCGATGCAGGATTTGCTTTGCATTAATCGGTATCATGTTTTGTATTAAGCCCACAATACAGAAGCCGGTGATTTTTATGAGAAAATTGAAGACTAAGCGGGTTTTCGAACCATAAGAGGAAATGTGCAGCGGAATCTAATGGAAAGCCGTGTTAAAATGCCGTTGAACTTACAGTTTCATGTGAGCAGTTTTATGAAATGAAACCATTGGTATCGCGCGCCAATTGGGCGAAGAGCGGTTTGGTCGGATGAATGGATCGCTAAAGAAGTTGAGGTCGATCACAGAATTAAACAGAGCGGACAAGATTTCCAATTCTTGTATTCCGGTTTGAAGTTCAGGTTGAAGGTGATGTTATGAGTTCCGGCGAGGAACGAAGAGAAGGTGGACCGGTGTTGAAGATTGACCGGCCAAGGGTTATAGAACTGAAGACTCATTTATGATTTATGTTAATTGTTTCTAATATATATGTACGCATTGGAGTGGCGCAGCAAAAGGATGATGGGCCTATAAACCGTAGGTCCCAGGACCATTTTAGGTTTATGAATCTGCAGCGTTAACAGAGTTTTTGAAGGTTGCGGGGTGATTTTTGTTTAACTGAAAGGTGAATCTGCCCTGTGGCAGATTCACTTTTCATCACCTCCAAAACCCGTCGTAGCCTCTCTCTCCTCCACATCCTCATCCTTATCTGCGCAGAAGCTTCTAGAGTGCACATAGGCCCCCCTCCACTATGTGGTGCTTGGCCCCCTTGGCCCCCCCTTGAGTCACAACGTTGTGCTACTAGGCGGATGTCTTATTCTACTAAAGTGAGTTAGACCCTCTTTACTCATTTTTTATTTATTTACAAATCATAGACGGAAAAACTATACAAAGTCGAATATTCCAATTAGTTGTCGCTAATTAGAAATATTACAGTCCCCCCCGGCAAAATGTTGCATGCCCTCAAGCAACTGAAGTGATGGATGCTGCAGAATCTTCTCGCTCTCCCAAGTGGCATCCTCATCCGGCAAATTATTCCACCGCACCAAGAATTCCCGGACCTTCCTACTCTATAACCGCCTCTCCATCGTATCAATAATGGCCTCTGGCTACAACGCCAAGTGCCCCTCATCATCTGTCGTCGGTAACTCCTCTATCACTGTTACCTGTTGTCCCAACGCCTTCTTTAGGCATGATACATGGAAAATGTTGTGGATCTTGCTGCCTTGGGGCAGCTCCAACTCATATGTAACATGCCCAATCTTGCGTATCACCCTGTATGGCCCATAGAAATGAGGCTTGAGCTTCTCAGCTCCCTTCTGCTTCAACGATGACTGTCGGTATGGTTGTAAGCATAGGTAGACCAAGTCCCCTACTTCAAACTGTCGCTCCACCCGACCTCTATCGGCATACAACTTCTGCTGGTTCTGGGCTATAGCCATATTGTCCTGACTCTCTTGGATCCACATCTTGGCTCTAGGAGCCTTACTCGCACTGAACATCACATCAACAAATGATAAAGGATGTTACCCATACAAAGCATAAAACGGTGACATACCAATCAACATGTGATGTGTCGAGTTGTAGCAGTACTCCCCCAAATGCAACCATCTCAACCATGCTCGCTGCTGCCCACTGACATAGTTACGCAAGTAGCCCTCCAGCCACTTGTTAACTATCTCCATCTGTCCATCCGTCTATGGGTGGTAACTGGTACTCGGTGTCAGCTCCGTCCCCACTAGCTAGAAAATCTCCTGCCAAAATCCGCCCATGAAGCAGCTATCCCTATCATTGATGATGGTCTTAGGAAGACCATGCAACCTGAAACCCCTGGAAGAACATCTCGGCCACCTGTGCTATTGTGTAATGCGCAGATATGGCAAAAAAGTGTGCATACTTTTTCAGTCGATCAACGATGAAAAAGATACAATCCTCGCTCTGCACCATGGGCAACCCTGTGATGAAGTCCATCGATATGCTCTCCCATTTTCCCTCCAGAATGGGAAGAGGCTACAGCAGTCCTGCAGGATGGCTCATCTCAGCCTTGTTCCTCTGACAAACATCGCACTTCGTGATGTGCTGGAGTACGTCCTCCTTGAGGCCCCTCCATGAGAACCTATCTCTAATGGCCCTGTAGGTTTTGGTAAACCCCTGATGGCCTTCCAATGGAGAATTATGTGATGCCTGGAGTATCTTCTTCTTAAGCTGAGATCCCTCAGTCAAGAAGATCTTGTCCCTATAATATATGATCTCATCGACCACCCTGTACCGGTCATCCTCCACCTGTCCATCCAGCACCTCACACGCAAATCTGTCCTTGGAGTACTTCACTAAGAGTCAAGCCCTCCAATCATCATCCAAGCTCATAAGAGATAACGTGGCTGGTCTACATGAAAGGGCATATGCTACCACGTTATTCTTACCCTTGAAATATTCAATGTCAAAGTCATATGCTTGGATCTTACTGATCCACTTTTTCTACCTCTCCTGTAGCTGCTTCTGCTCCAAAAAGAAACTGAGGCTGTTGTGGTCAGTTCTAACCCTGAATCTGTTCCCTACCAGATACTGTTGGAATTTTTCCAATGCATGCATGATGGCCAACATCTCCTTGTCATATATGGGATACAACCTTTCATGCGGAAGGAGCTTCTGGCTCTCAAAATCTATAGGGTGCCCCCCTGCATCAATACTATGCCAATCCCCTCTACTGACGCATCACACTCCAAGACAAATGGCCACGTAAAATCTGGAAACACAAGCACTGGGCAGCTACTCATCACCTGCTTGAGTCTATCAAAGGCTTGCTGCGCTATATCTATCCAATCGAATGCCCCTTTCTTCGTCAAATCTGTAAGGGGTGCAGCAAGGTGTGAGAACCCTTTGACGAACTTATTCTAATAGGCACATATCCCAATGAATCCTCGAAGTTCCGTCACATTCTTCAGCTCTGGCCAATCTCTGATGGCTCTAATATTCTCCTCGTGGACCCTCACTCCATCCACTCCAATGATGTGACCCAAATACAACATATCTGTCATCCCAAACTCACACTTGGAGAGATTAGCATAGAACTGTTGCTCTTCCAAGATGCGTAGCACTGTCTCTATATGCTGGAGATGCTCCTCCCATGTCTTTCTATATATGAGTATGTCATAAAAGAAAACCAATACAAACTTCCTCAGATGACTGCGGAAGATATGGTTCATGAAAAACTGAAAGGTGGCTGGTGCATTGGTCAGCCCAAAAGGCATAACCAAAAACTCAAAGTGCTCATAATGACACCTGAAGGCAGTCTTGGGAATGTCCTGTTCCCTCACATGAATCTGATGGTACCCTGATCTCAAATCAATCTTTGAGAATAACTTAGCTCCTCTCAACTCATCCATGAGCTCATTGATCCTGGGTATAGGGTACATAGTATTCAGAGTCTTCTTGTTCAAGGCCATGTAGTCAATGCACATCCTCAAAGTGTCGTCCTTCTTCTTCACCAGCACTACAGAAGAAGAAAACAGACTCGTGCTCGGTCTGATGTGTCCAAGAGCCAACAACTCCTAGATGGCCAGCTCAATCTCCTGATAGGCTTTGGGACGCCTATAGGGTGTAGTGATCACCCCCAGGATACCCCGCTCCAGCTCGATGGTATGTTCAAACCCTCTATCTGGTGGCCAACCTGGTGGTATAGCTGCAAACACTACCTCATTCCTATCAAGGATAGCATGTATCTCTGGATGAACTACTTGACCGATAGTCTCTGCCTCTGTTGGCCGCAACTCAACCGCCCGCTCTATGTTTCCCTTCTGGAAGTCTGCCTCCGTCCGGTGTGCCGAGACTGTATGAGGTGGGTAAGTATCCATCCCGCAGATCTTCTCATGCTTCCCGGTCTTCTTGTCATCCCACTCCATCTCTAAGGCCTCCCAATCCGTGGTGACCCTCCTTAGCGTAATCAGCCACTAAACACCCAGTACCACATTGATATCTGGTATGTTGACCACGAAAAATTGATTAGTCATGGTGTAAGTACCCATTGTTATTGCTAAATATGGAACATATTGGGCACACTGCATCGTCTGGGCTCCTGGGACCAAGACTGAAAACCCATCAAAACTCTCGGTCGGTATACCCCTCCACTCGACCATCTATGCATCAATGAAGTTGTGGGTTTCCCCACTGGAAACCAAGATCGATACTCGCTAGCCACGTACTATCCCACGTATGTGCAGCGTCAAATACTTAGGAACTCCTTGCAAAGTTGCAAGGGCCCCTCCAGTGGGTGCAAAAGCTGCACCTTCTATCCCTGGAGGTGGAGGCGGCAACTGATCCTGGGCCATCTGACTATCTCTTGCCTCCTCATCATCCTCCTCATCCTCTTCCCCGCTATCATCGAAGAATACCTCAATGAAGTGTGCTTTTCCAGTAGCACACCTATGCCCTGGTGCCCACAGCTCCTGACAAGTGAAGCACAGTCGCTTCTTCCTCAACTCCCTCCTAGCCTAATCATCTACCTATGCTCGTCCTGGATTCCCCTTGGGAGGTGGAATCCTCACATCCTTCCCCTTAGGCTGGGAACCCTGTCTCTGGGGGTAAGGTGTCCGTGTCCTAGGCAATGCATCCTACAAATCCCTGGTCCTACTGATAGCATCCTGGAGTGTAGCTGGTCTAGTGGATCTGACTAGACCTTGAGGTGGCTCTACCAATCCCTCCACAAACATATAGATCATCCGTGTCATGGATAGATCTGGCACCATCACCGAAACCCTCAAGAAATCTGCAATGTATGTCTCGGGGCTCCCTGTCTGTTTGAGCTTCGTCAGCTCAACAAAATGCTACTCCGGATCCCTCCGGTCAAAATGCTCTATCAATCTCCTGGTAAACTCAGCATATGTCATCACTGTGGAATGCCTGAGTGTCACCATCCCATGGAACCACCAGTCGTGGGCCTCACCATCCAAATGTAATGTTTCCACCTTGATGGCCTCTGTCTCTGACATCTGGTTAAGCTGGACATAGATGTCCAACTTCTCCACCCAAGACTTTGCTGAACTGTTTGACGATCCATCAAACATAGGCAGATGAAATCTACTCTAGGCTCAGTGGGACTGTCCATCATGGTAATGCCGGTGCCCTCTATGATGGTCGCAGGGTCTACTGTTCCGCTGGAGCTGTACAAAATCTCTGAATGTGAGAGCATCCCTAAACTCCTGCCTGTATGACTGATACTCTCCAAAATACTCATCTAAGTGTCCAGGCTCTACCTCCTTCTTGGCTCCTGCCCCTGTATCTACTCCCAAGAAAGTGGGAATAGTAGAACGGGTAGGTGCACAAGAAGCCGTCGGCTGAGGAATATCACGCTGAGTAGTATCCTGCTTCGGCAAGTGATGGGATGTACCTGATCCCTCTCCGACTCGGAAAACCCGTGGAGTCTCATGCTGCTTAGCCTCCACAGCTATGAACCTCTGTCCCATCACCTCAATCTGTCTAGCTAAATCCTGCACAGACTTGAGGAGTGCCTCTCCAAACTACTTGGCCTCTGTGTCATCTACCATTGGTTCTTTCTCTCTTAAATCTACTACAAGCTCCACCTGATCTATGTCTGCCACAGGCTCTCTCTCCTGATCTGCATTTTCTACCTGGGCACAGTCTTGCTCTTCGTAGGTGGCCTCCAACCTACGCTCACGGTCTCTATACTTCCTGCCTCTGTATGGTCTCTTTCCTGATGTGATAGACCACAGTCCGAGCCATAACTATGCTCTGATACCACTGTAATATCATGTTTCAGGGATATCTCTAAAACATGACAAACTCCAACCAGAGATAGACTGGGAGAGAATTTACCGGATATATCGCCTATGAAAATAGGATGAGATCCGGAGGCTACCTGGCCCTTTCCAGACTCTGTCTAAGAGTGAAAGATAAACGCAGCAAGTGGTATAGAACTAGAATTCTCAAAAATAACAATAGACATATAATAGAAAGAGAATACAGTAACTACGGCAACAACGACCATTACGGCAACTCAAACAGAAAACATAGAGAGAAAATGCTGAGCCATTTTATTAGTCTGAGAAATGTAATGAAGTACAATAGGTGATCTTGCTCAAAGCAAGTGAAGAAACACCCTCAGACAATACCAGAAATGGTTGCTCTATGAACTGCGTCCCAGTTGGTGGAAAAATGTCGTGTAGCTGCTACTACTGGAATCGACTGAAGATTAGGGGCTGATCCCCTTGCTAGACTGAGATGAAAATCAACAAATCTCCTCTCCTCGACAAACCCAACAAGATCCACAAACCACTCCAAGAATGGCCAACCCCCGAAAACACCAAAAACTACCTCCCCAGTGAATTATGCTGGCCTCCAAGGTACAACGCAGTGGCTGGATAGAAACATCTAAAATACTGCCACAAACTCCTCCAAAGACCTCCGACGGGAAAAGGATGACTCTCTGCTCAAAATCCCGATGAAATAGCCTGCAGAAACCCCAATTAGAATCTTCTCCACAATAGACTGCATCCTCTCTCCCAGTGACTGTGCAGTCTCTATAAGCTCCAGCTCCACAAGAAACCGAAACAATGAAACGACTCAAAAAATGCAAGGAAACTGACCTTGCCCGAGAAGGCACTCGAAGTCCCTCGGGGCTAAGGGTGAGATCTCCGCACGGAGACACTCAGTGCACTAAACAGTGCTGCAGACAGGCTAAATAGCCAGTGTGCTCAAGAAGACAAAAGTCTCACTCCAAAATCAACAACTCAAGAATGATCCAAATGAGGAGGCTCCTCCATCTTTTATAATTGGTTTCCCTCCAAAACCCGTCGTAGCCTCTCTCTCCTCCACATCCTCATCCTTATTTACGGAGAAGCTTCTAGAGTGCATGTAGGCCCCCCTCCTCTACGTGGTATTTGGGCCCCTTAGCCCCCCCTTGAGTCACAATGTTGTGCTACTAGGCGGATGTCTTATTCTACTAAAGTGAGTTAGACCCTCTTTACTCACTTTTTATTTATTTACAAACCATAGATGACAAAACTATACAAAGTTGAATATTCCAATTAGCTGTCGCTAATTACGAATTTTACACTGTGATTGCCTATGTCTGGATCAACTATGCTGGAATGCACTGCATTGAGACCAGTTGAAAAGTCGTCAATCCGTTTCTTTATCAATGAACCCCTCAGAGGTATTGTTGGAGAAAAATGGTTGCTGTTATGTTTGGGAAATATTCATCTTTGGGTAAGAGAGAGATAAATTTGATGTTCTTTTTAATCTGAAAAGTTTATGTTTTTTTATTTTGTTTCTTGGAATCATGTTTAAAATTATTGAGCCTAGCTAACTCAATGTCGGTAAAGTTACTTTGTTAGAATTCGAGACTCTAACAAATGACAGGTTAAGCATGGAGTTCCAAGATTTAATTGACAAAGACAAAGATGCCCAAGATGTGAACATCTCAAAATATGATGTAAAGGAGTAGTGGAAACATTTAAAGGATGATGGAAAAATAAAGTGAAAGTTTGTTTTGTGTGAGTTTCTTTGAATAGACTCAATAGCATGTTGTATAATGAGTCACATAGTTGAATGGTAAGCAAGTCTAAGATGGTTTTGTAGTGGTCATTATATGCACCTGGTAACTCCAAGAGTTGGAGTATGTAAGCCTTGTAAAGGAATGTGTATCCCCATAAAATTTTGTGGTAATCTCAAAACCACTTTGTAATTACAAGTTCGTGGTCATCCAAAAACCATTTTAAGGTGTCAGTTTGTGGTCAGCCAGAAACCACTTGTAACAGTGAAGTGAACTGGAAACAGGTCTGTGCTAGTGTTCACCCACTGATGAAGAAATTTGGTGCAAGGTCGTTGATGAAGAAATCCGGTGCAAGGTTTCCGATGAAGAGATCCGGTGCAAGGTCACCGATGAATAAATCCAATGCAAGGTCACCGATGAAGAAATCTAGTGAAAGATCGTCGATGAAGGGATCCCGTAAAAGTTTTCCGAAGAGATCTAAGATAGATCTACTACCAGTGAGAGTTCACTGATGAAGGAAGAGCATGGTTAGGGGTCATCCAATAAAACCCATGTTGGAAGGGGATCTGTAGATACAGGTACATGTATGCAGTGATAATGGTTGACAGAACCATGTATGTGAAGGACATCCTATGATACTATCGGTTGCAGCGGTTGGTACCCATGCATTCCAGTGGATGGTGTTGATATTTAGCAAGATGATGAGCTTAGTGAAAAGAGTCGCCTTCACTAAGTGGGCCCACAGCCTATTTTTGGTGCAAGTCTATTTTTAGACTATGTCTATTTTTAGACATGATGATCATATTTCAGAAGTTGCAGGATGCTATTTCTAGATGGTTGATCAAGTTGGAAAAGTAGACGAAATTCTATTTTTAAAAGATTGGGCAAAGTCTATTTATATATCGTCGATCTAAAAATAGATGCATGTCGATTATTATTAGCTCTTAATAATAACCAGACTCTAAACAACAACTTATTCTCTTGGAGCACTTAATTTTAGTATACAGATTTTTCAAATTAGTGGGCTGAAGTAATTACGCAATTCCTAAGGGTTTACTGGAGTTCGTGCATGGAGGACTCAGTTAGAACTAAAGTGGCAAAGTTATGACAGAGTTGGTAGAGTAGTTCATGGAGTTATATTCAGTTTAACTCAGTTAGACTCAGTTGAGCTAGTTGTATCTAATCTAACTAAATGATACACTAGCGAGAGTGGAGTGAATTAATTAGTTATTTAATTCACAAATAATAACTGAATAATCAACTAAACAATACAACAGTTAACTACAGTGCATGGAAATTCCAATGGAGACCCAGTGGAGAGATAGGTGAAAGGGCAAGATGGACTATCTTTTGTGACTATAGTGATGCATTGATTGCATCACACACACATTGGAGTTTCCAATGAGGATTGCGCATTCAAGGCAAGGGTAATTTGAATTCATTCAAAGCTATTCTTCAGCAGGGATTGCGCAGTGGAGGAAGGTTAGTAGGGGGCAAAGATCGGTGCATGGATTTGCAGATTTTTCCTGATTAGTATATGATGATTGTACTGTACTGAGAGCTTGATGTACTAAGATTTTTATGAGGATTTTCATATGATTCCGTGATTCATAATATATGATAGTTGGGTTTTTCAGCTTCAGGCTTTTCCTGTTAAACAATTGTGTTATGTGCGATTGTTTTTATTTATGCTTCACATGTCTGTGCAATTAATTTTCCGCAATAGATTAACAGTGGAATGATTTTGTATATTGCAAGAAGTTAAATTTTGTGAGATCAGGGGAATCTAGGACATATGCATGCTTAATGTATATAATTTCTACATATGGTTTCTCCTTTATATGGATGTCGACATATCCTTTTGTTATGTTTGACCACAACTATATTTTGCGAAGTGATATCAAGACAAGTAGTCTTTAAGGGGGTGTGTTGAAATATGTAATTCCTAGTTGTCTTTGGTTGTGACTTTCTATATATGGAGCTTGTTCCTATTCCATAGGAGTTAGATAAATCTAGGTTCCTAGTTTTGTGCGAGGTTGAGATATTCTCTCAACCAACTTATTGTGCGTCCAAGATAGCTTCCCTATCTTGAGACAATTCCTCATGTATATATGTAACTTTATTTCGTTAATAGAACATAGTTTGCATAGTGGAGTTTTATATATTTCATGAACCAAAGCATACAAATGATAGTAAGGTTGCAGAGCTCAATTTGGAAGTGAGAAGTAGCAGATGAGGCAAGTGTTGCCACGTTGGGAGGGGGTGTTTACATTGAAAATTGGCCAAAAAATCCTACAATCATTGACTAAATACCTAACGCATGAAGACCATCAATGCTTGACACTTCACGGGCTCTGTAACCAATGTCAGTAATTCCAATGTGTAATTAAAACCAACCATAATGCATTACAACTGGACAGATGTTAGAGCCTTTGAAATTCAATTAGCATGATAGATTACAAGTTGTAGTGTGGAGCCACATAACATATATTATATTACCTCACTTTGAACCTTAACTTTATATATGCATATCACCATAAATGAGTTCAGAAATAAGTATATATATATATATATATATATATATATATATATATATATATATATATATATATTCATTCATGAATTGAAAATCATCGTTTTCTAAGATAAATAGTTAGAAATAGCCTCCGCTAGGCTTCCCAAGCTTATATATATAAAGGAATAACAAGTGATGTAGCAAATATGTCAATACAAGGAAAGAAGAACAAGCGAAAATTTACTTATAAATTAATGGGAGAACTATATGGTAATATGTCTATTGTGAATATATATCTATATATATATGGATGCAAGGGTAAAATCCTATATTTATATGTATATACATATATGTGGAATTATAAATGAAAATGGGAAAGAGAGACCCGTGAGGTATAGTTAAACAATAACTTGGAACAAAAGTGTAATCTGGAAAGTATGGCAATGGAGAGGATGTAAGACTTGATTTTCATTTTAAAACAATATAATGGAAGTGAACATAAATGTTTATCCTTTGTATCATAGTTGTAAAACTGGTGAATATAACTTTACAAGAGTTCTTAAATCACAATTATTGGGTTTGTTTATAAAAAATATATATGTATATATCATTAATTCATGATAATAACATATTTTTCGTTCAAGAGATACAAGTTTTACATAGGTTTGAAAGCATGTATGGAAACCATATCTAACTATCCCTCATAGGTATAAGGGGTAAACCCAATCTTATATAGTTTTGGTATTTTTCATGAATTATTTTAGAAGAAATAATCATCTCTATAATCTCTTTGTTGATGGTGTTACCACGTTCATATGCCAGGTATGAAAAAAAATTCATGGGGTGAACTTAGGGAGAGTGAGGGTTTTGACTCAGTTTTTTCATTCCTATTATGAAAAGGGTTTTGAATCCATCATATAAGTTCTAACACAACTATCTTTTTATTTGGATCGAGGTTGTGGTTTTTACAACCTATGATTTGGTGTTGAATAATGTTGTTAATCTTCAAAACCTCTCATGATGGAAGTTGGGTCTTGTTTTGCTATATTTCATTATTTTTAGTTGCTACTATATGAGCCTTATTAGCTTTTAATTTTGGCGATGGACACGAGCCTCTATTTTTTCTATTCCATGCATGGAGGAATACTAATTTATTTTGTATGTACTCTATTTTATTCCATGACGCTAAGGGTTTTTAATGTATATGCACTATTATTTTAATTTTCAAGGAAATTATTTTATGTCATATACATGAAAATGTATTTATGCTTATTTTTTACTTCTTCTGAGAGTTCTTGTCCCAATTTAGAATGGCTACCAGGGATACAAGCATTCTATGAATGATACATGGGTTAGATATTAGTACAAGTTCCTTGAATGTAAATTGTTATAATATTTCTCTTTTCTATTGCATTCTTTTTATCCCAGTAAAGAAATAATTGTATGTAAAAATGCATATCGTGAGTTACAAAAGAGTTATTGTGAGCACAATTGTATTTTCCTTTTAAAGAAAACATATAGCTCTTTTCTACTACTTATTTCTATGTCAATTTACTTCTCAGTAACTACTTGGTGTTGGGTAGTGAAAGAGGTATGAAATTATTGTATATTTACTCATTCTTTACCATAAATGTACTCCTGTTTGCCTTGGAAAGGTCATTTATTATAGGAATTACAATAGAATTGGAAAGGTTTATGTTTAATACGAAAAGGTGAGTAAAAGTTACTTTTTTACTAACAAACAGGGATTCGGAGAGGTGAACAGTTGTACCAAAGGTGGGGTTGAGAACAATCTAACTGCTCCTCCATCAGCATTGAATCATATCTAGCCAAGGGCAAGGAGATCTAAACAAATAGCCCAGAAAAGAGAGGGAATAGCTCGGCCTCAGTCAGCACAAACAGAATGATGACTAAACACAGAGGAGCGAATATCGATGTTCAAACTCATCTTGTTCTTTGATTGATCCGTCGAGATTTGATACATAAAGCCACGTCCTTTAGTGAAAAAGAGAGATTGTTGTTGAAATTGGGAATCGGTCGAAAGACTTTACATTTTTCTCTGTAATGTAATGTTTTAATTAACTCTCTGTTTTGAGAGAAACCTTTCTGTAAGACTTCATGACAGTTTAATACAAGACACACGTTTTATCTACTCTCTGCAGTTCTGAATTAGCCCAGCAGTATTTCACTGGCGCTAAGGGCTCGGCTCTGGTGGAATCACTTCACTGTTTGTATTTTAATCTTTTCTTACTGTCGTGTGGAGTGCGTTTAATGTTTGAATTGATTTATTGTTGATCGGATCAAATACAGAGTCATTTCTATTTCATTTCTTTACAAGAAGCATAATTCGTTGTTCGATTATCTTTCTGTTATCACAAAGCTTCGCTGACTTGTATCTGATTTGAGTTGTTGTTCCTTTAGTTTATAATCTGTTATAATTGATCGTTGCATGGTGAGAAGTTGTCGATAGAATAAAAGCATAGAACTATGGTAGCTTGACTATGTTAGAATCGTAATTGCTGTTGTTCCATTTCTGTCCATTACTTGTTCATATTCTTTGATTAATAAATAGATGAGTTCTAGTTACATGCTTCTGTTCCTTTTCAGATTGCGTTTCTTTTAAGTTGCTTTGATTGAATCTGATTTCGTCCAATTGCTTTAAGATCTCCAACTATAGAGGATAGAGGCTTTTGCTTCCAAGTCCCCATATTGGTCATCTTGCATCGATTTCTAAGGGAAAGAGTTATTGCTACTGCATCCCTGATCGATGTTCTGCAAGATTGAAGTAGTTTAATCTTTTCCATTCATGTCACTGTAACTAGGTTTCTTTTCAAGAATTTTTTACTTTTGTTTTTGTTATTTTATATTACATCTTCACAGCATTGCTCTTAGACAATTGCAGCCTCAGACAGAGTACACTCTTGAAATAAAAAGGCGCTCCCGGATTAATGATTAATGTAGGCTAATTAGGTGTTCAAAATATACCTTTTTGTGACTCAACATTTTGGCGTCGTTGCCGGGGAGAGTGTATTCTATTTTAAAGGATTAATGCACAACTGATTTTCTTCTGCTTGCAGAGAATTGGGTATTAAATATGGAAGGTAAGAACCTGCGCACTAGGCAAGAAACACACTTGCTCACAGCCCACTTCACAACAGAAGTAGGTAAGCTTCTTTCTTTGGGTAGGAATGAAGGTTTGTTTCCTTGAATGAATAAATCAATTAAGAAAAACAAAATTCCTCCTAAAAATGAAAAACCTAAGGGACCGGTGACCCTTGGGCGCACAACCTTTATTGACGAAATCCTTAAAAGAACTGAATCTTAGCCATCAGTAGGATTTAAAAGAACTACTTCTAGATAGCCTACTAGTGCCATAGTTACCATCTGAAGCCTTTGCTAAGATATAAAGTCAAACAGAGGGAATTGAGCAAGATTCCGAAGAAATTGATAATCCTTGCATAAGTTTCCCTCAAGAAGGGAACACTAGCAATCTCCGAAAAGGAGAAGGGGAAACGGGAGAAATCACAAACTTGAAATTTCCTATCGAAACTACCCAAACAATAAGAAGCCCAGATAAGGGAAGTGTTGTTCAACTTATTCAGAGCCAAGGTCCTGAATCACCTCAAACAGTAGGTCGACAGGAAATACTTATTATTCGAGACAAAGGGAGTGTTGTCAAAGCCATTCCTGCCCCTGCTCGTCAACCTAGAAATTCCTTGGAAATCCCAGAGGGATATTGGCATATCTTCAATGAAATGGCCCAGAACCAAAACCATAATCACCAACAGACCTCTACTCTGCAATATCCTATAGTAGATACTGCAGTCAATGCACCCATGAAAGCTATTCCTCTTCAACATATTCCCACATTTCATGGCCTAACATCAGAGGACCCAGATGCATTTTTGTTTAAGTTTGATGTGCTTTGCAGAGGATACGATTACACCACCAATGCCCAAAAACTAAAACTATTCCCTTCTACATTGAAAGGGGCAACCCTACGATGGTTTATGGGATTAGGTGGGGGTGTCATAACTGATTGGGATCATATGAAGGTTGCATTTTTAAAGAAATATCAATATTATTACAGGTCTCGGGAATTAAAAGATGAGATATTCCAAATGACAGCAAAACCAAATAAGACCTTGGAAGAGTATGTGGAATGGTTTCAATATAATCTTCAGAGATCCCCTTATCCATCTTTACCCTTACCTGATAATGTTTTGAAAACCACATTAATTAGGGGAATGAAATAACAATGGGTTGAAACGTTGAATATTATGGGAAAAGGTGATATATATCAAGAAATTTATCCTAACATCATTGATTTGTGTATCAGGAGTTCGAGGGGAAATACAAGGTTGAAATCAGCAGAACTTGATATAATCACAAGGGAAAATAAGACCTATAATGAAGGTGTGACTCGTGCAGAGATTGGAAATCTTCTAGAAGACTTTAAGACATACATACTTGGGACTCTAACAACACAGTTCGATATTATGCAAGCCAAACAAAATCAGGAAGAAGCAGAGCAGAACTTGGAAATATTCTATCCCAGATGTAGAAAGAAGCACAACCACAAAAAATGCCTGTTGGATGTGATTAAAGTCTGCGCCATTTGCACGAAATATCACCCTACAGAAGGATGTCCCTCGCTTCCTGGCCTAAAAGCAGTTTATAAGGAGGCAGAAGAAGAATCAGAAGTGGTATGTTTGCTTAATCAATGCCGACAATGGAAACCACGACCATCAGGTATGCCAAATGATCCATTTTCTTTTCAAACTCCTTAATATAATGCTCAAGAATCTAGTGGAATGTGGCAGAATCAACCATCTTTCCCTAATTGGTCACAACATCCATTTCCTCCCACATATTGGCCAAATCAAACAAATCAAAATAATTGGCCTAGCTTTCCTTTCTACCCACCTTTCTGGCCTACGCAATGGTCCCCTTCTACTTCCCAGAATCAGGCCTGGCAGTCAAACTGGCAAAAACCTACAAATCAACCAGCTGGATCAATTCCTCTCTCTCAACCTACACTGCCAGCTCCTTGTACAAACCCCCAGACCAATTTAAGACCACAACTCCCAGCCCAACCCAACCCAAACCCAAACAATAGGCCAGTTCAATCTGTTCAAATCATGGAACCCCCAGAAGTAGAAACTGAACTAAGGGAGTGTAATGATCTTCAATTAAGGTCTGGGCGCATAGTCGAAACATAGAGAAATAATGATGTCCACACTAAAGATCTGTTACCTATATAACAAACAGAACAAAGTGAGAAGGAAGTCCAACAACAGAACCAACAACAAAATCAACAAAGAAATCAATAACAAGTAATAACTTCCTCTCCACCATTCCCAGAAAGATTAATTATGCCTCGTCCATTAGAACAACCTAATTTTGATCTTCTAGGAGAATTAAAAAATTTGTGTATAAAAATCCCTCTCCTCCAAGCTATTCAAGATATTCCTATATATGCAAAAATTATTAAGGAATTATGCATAAATAACCCAAAGAGGAGAACAACAACCAATCCTACTGTCCAAATTGTTGGTACCTTATCTGACTTATTATCAGGAATGGAAACACCCATCAAATATGAAGACCCAAGAAATCCTATAGTGATAGTGCAGATCAATGGCAAATTATTTCCAAATGCCTTAGTTGATTTGGGGGCAGCGATCAACATTTTAACAACCACCACCTGTCAAAAAATTGGCATTACATCACTCGAACCAACAACAACCTTGTTGGAATTGGCTGATCGATCAGTAGTCAAACCAGAAGGTATACTACAAGATGTAATGGTATCTGTAGATTCCTGGGAATACCCTGCTGACTTCTTGGTTATCAATCCAAAGAATTGACTAGATGGACATCCGTTAATTCTAGGTAGACCTTGGTTGGCAACTGCCGATGCCTATATTGGATGCCGACAAGGCAACATGACAATTACAAGGGGAAATTATGTCAAGAATTTAGCCCTATATCCCCCATCCCAGCCAAGTCTATCAATAATCAAAACAAGAAAACCACCTGCATCATATCTTATGGAGAATATGAGATCACCTCTAACTATAAAAAATTCTCTTGATTTTAAAGATCAAATAGAGGATGATATCATTAATAATTTTATTAATAAATCACAAAGGAGATCTCATTTGCAATGTCACATGATCAAAGCAGCATTCGACAATAAAGAAGAAGAAGATCCTTTCAAAGATATTCCTGATCAAACAATACCTACTACTTCTATGAGTAATAGCAAGGTTGTAGAAATTGAGCCGGGAAAAACTTTAAATATTAATAAAAATCTCACTACTGAACAAGAAGAGAAATTGGTCCAATTATTACGGAAATACAAAGCAACCTTTGCATGGGATTACCCCGATATGAAAGGAATTGATCCTCAATTGTGTACTCACCAATTTACATTGAAAAAGATGCAAAACCCATTCGCCAACCTCAAAGGAGACTAAATCCTCACCTTAAAGATATTGTGAAAGATGAAGTACAAAAACTATTGGATGTTAATTTCATCTACCCAATACCTAATGGCAAGTGGGTCTCCCCACTAGTGGTAGTACCAAAAAAGAACAAGAAGTGGAGGATATTTGTATATTATCATGAACTTAATAAAGCAACAAAGAAAGACCACTTTCCCCTTTCTTTCATTAACCAGGTATTAGACACATTGGCAGGAAAGAAATTATTTTCTTTCCTCGATGGCTTCAATGGGTACAATCAAATCCAGATTGCCCTTGAAGATCACAACAAAACTAATTTTACCTGTCCATGGGGGACATTTTCCTACCGAGTCCTACCTTTTGGCCTATGCAATGCCCCTGCTACATTCCAAAGGGAAATTCTCAGCATTTTTGCAGACTTAATAAATGAAGGCCTCAAAGTATATATGGATGATTTCACACCCTATGAGGATGACTTTGAGCCTGCATTGGAAAACCTAAAAAAGGTATTGCAAAGATGTATTGACACTAGGATTTGCTTAAGCAATGAAAAGTGTCTTATGATGATGACCAAAGGAGTTATCTTAGGGCATTATATTTCAGCAGCTGGAATTCAATTAGACCCGACTAAAATTCAAATACTCTTGTTAATTCCTACACCTAGTACAGAAACAGAGGTACGTAGATTTCTTGGATTTTCTGGTTACTATAGAAGATTTATAGAACATTATTCTCGAATAGTTGCACCTTTATATGCACTGACTCGGAATGTTGATTTCATTTGGACTGATAAATATGACAATGCCTTTAATGATCTGAAGAAGCTCGTTTCAACAGCCCCAGTGCTGAGGGGACCAAATTGGAATTTGCCATTCCAAATTTCATTTGATGCCTCAAACACAGCAATTGGAGTAGTACTTGGGCAGGAGGAAGACAAGAAGCCATATGCAATTTACTATATTAGAAAAAATCTATCCCCTATTAAATTAAATTATATTGTGACTGAGAGAATTTTTAGCTGTAGTTCATGCTATAAACAAATTTAGACATTACATAACTAGGTATCCTGTAGTATTATATAATGATCACTCTGCCATTAAATTTTTAGCAAATAAACCTGTTACAAACGGAAGAGTGACAAGATGGTTGATTTTACTGCAGGAATTCGACATCAAAATCAGAGATCGACCTGGGAAAGAGAACCTTGTAGCTGACTTTCTGTCAAGAATGCCAAAGCCAACAGATATAGAAGCAGTTGAAGACCACTTTCCGGATGAACATCTCTTTGCTGTTACTATCAAAACACCATGGTATGCTGATATAGAAAACTATTTGGCAATAGGTAAATTACCTAAACATCTATCCCTTAATGAACGTAAGCAAATAATACATCGTAGTACCCGCTTCTCCTGGATTGGAGGCTACTTATTTCATACAGGTGCAGATATGCAAATAAGGAGATGCGTTAGGGAGGATGAGGTATTCGACATCTTGAAAGCATGCCATGATGCACAGTGTGGCAGACATTTTGCAAATCGTAGAACTGCCCATAAAGTTTTATGAACAGGCTACTATTGGCCTACTTTCTTTAAAGATGCTAAAAAATTTGTGCAGGACTGTGATAGCTGCCAAAGGGCAGGCGCCCTGGGCAGTCTGATGAAATGCCTCTGAACCCTCAACTAGTGATCGAATCGTTTGAGCATTGGGCCCTTGAATTTGTTGGTCCTATTAACCCCCCATAAAACCAAAAAAATACATCCTAGTTGCCACTGAGTATGTCACCAAATGGGTTGAGGCAGAAGCTTTTTCAAAAGCTACAGAGGACTCTATAATACAATTTCTTTTCCAAATCTTTGTGTGTTATGGCCTCCCAAGGGACATAATCACAGATGGAGGACCACAGTTTGTAGGTAACAAATTAGCTGAAACATTGCAAAATTACCACGTTCAGCACAAGATTACGACTCCATATCACCCACAGGCCAATGGCCAAGTAGAGAGCACGAAAAAAGTAATCGAATCTATATTAACAAAAACAGTTGCCTCTCATAGACAAGATTGGGCCTACAAATTGCGAGAAGCATTGTGGGCATATCGAACAATGTGGAGACCTACCATAGGATATTCACCATACCAATTGGTATTTGGAAAGGAACCCATATTTCCTATAGAATTCGAAATTCAAACATTACGAACAGCTCAAAAGGTGGGTCTAGATTTAAATGAAGCCCAGGCTAAAAGACTGCAGAAAATTAATGAGCTGGATGAAATTAGGCTCTCTTCTCTTCAGCACACAGCATTAATTCAGCAACAGAGAGCCAAATGGCATGACGCCCATATCAAAGAAAAGATCTTCCGTAAAGGAGATTGGGCACTCCTATATGATTCCAGGTTTTAGGATTTCCCAGGAAAACTCTGGAAACGATGGCTTGGACCCTATGAAATTCAAAGAGTGGATGATAATGGCACTGTTACGTTAGCTACCATTGACAGATCTAGACATTCCTTTAAGGTAAATGGTCATCGAGTATGATTGTATCATAAACCGCTCACCCTGGAATCCTTTTACCAGCAGTTTCGGGAAGACTCTACAATGGAAATTCTTGCTGAAGGGGAGAATTCCTCCTCGGCACCAGTTTGATAAATAACTTCTCTTTTTTTAAATTTTGTACATAAAGAATTTTTCAGTTTTTTTATTGTTGTTTTGTGGAATTTATTTTTAGACATTCGGTTAATATTACTTTCTTACTTCTTCATCGTTTGTTTCGTGAAATCTGATTTGTTTGAAAGAGAAAAAAAAAAAAAAAATTCTATTTATTTCGTTTGTTTTGTTGTTCCTTTCTAAAGAAACAACACTTCTGTTGTTCCTTTTAAAAGAAACAGCAGTTTTGCAGAAGCACTCTTGCTGTTCCTTTCCAAAGGAACAACACTTCCACAGAGTATTTTCTTGTTGTTCGTTTCCAAAGGAACAACACTTTCACAGAGTATTTTCTTGTTGTTCCTTTTGAAAGGAACATCAGTTCCGCAGATTGTTTTTGTTGTTCTTTTTAAAAGGAACAACACCTTTTTTTGAGTGGATTGTTTTGTTTTAAGCCATAATTTTCGATTTTTGATTACTTTTCTAAAGGAAAATATATCATTTATATACAATCATACAAATTAAAGCTTACTAAAATCAACAAATCAAAAGAAATCGTCATCTTTTAAGAAAATTGTCTAGTGATGATATAAAAAAAAGGGGGAAAATGGCATGATCAATAACATAACTTTGCTATTTTTACCATTGAACTAATCTGATCGATTATTTTTATCATGACTGGTTCTTTCCCACTTTCTATAATTTTCTATGATGTCTATCTATGGAATAGGAATAAGGGCATATTGTTTTTTCTATTGAGATGTTCAGACTTCTTCCACCATCCCTACTCTTAAGGAGTGTTGAGCCATCCCTTATGAATAACTGAGGAAAAGTGCTGCATAAAAAAGAAAAAATATTAGCATATAATGATTTTGCAGATGGAGGATATGGGGTCTCACCAAGAGCCAGCCTACCGTGATCATAGGAAAGGTAGTGAAGTGGCATTCCCATTATGGCCACCAAACCAGGGAAATGGTCCAATAGACAATTGAAAAAATCAAGAAGTACTTGGAACATGAGGTCTCATCACGAGCCGGCCTGCCCACCTTTAACTTCTTCCCGGTGAACGACATTGTGGTTTATCTGGTCACCAAGCTAGCAGAATGGCCTCCGTCATGATATTCAATAAAAAAAAAGGGGCACTTCCTCAGCATACATAAAGGACAATGGTTTCGTGGGTAAGAAAGCAACTCTGTCAAGGTTATGGACACCTGTGGGCAGCAAAGCTCTACTGATGGTATTGGAGTCACACTTATACACATCAATAGTTATATTTAACCCTTTTCCTATATCTTTATTTAAATGTCAAATGAAAATATGAATCCCTTAACTTTACCTCCGAACCTATTATACATGAAAATCATTACAAATCGATCATATTAATTAAAAGTGGTAAATAACGCAATTATACTTATGGTTATCATATACTGTCCCTTCTCCTCATATTTGAATCATTACAAAACGATTTTCTATTTATTAACGATTCATCACATGCATTGATTTTAGTAATTGCTGCAATTTGATTGAATGTATCATAATTACGCCTGTGTTTTACTGTTGTACTACTGCTGTGCCACACATGCTATTCTCAATTGACGGTTGAGGGCAACCTTTCATTCATTCGGGGGACGCGGATCTCTGTATACAAAACAAACTCCAAGATTCCCTTACCTGTATACGGATTAAAATCCCTGCATTTTAGGAAATAACAAATTTTCAATGAACTGTGTTGTGTTGTTCCATTGTGATTACTGTGTGTCGAGAAATTAACATAACACAGAAATGGGAGGACTACCAATTCACAGTGTACCACAAGTATTTATCGTCTCTGATGCTGCACGGGCAATTTTAGAAAGACTGGGGTGGATTACATATTTCTTGAGAATGCACCAACCCCATGAAGCTGTGGCCACCGAATTTTTATTGAACCTACAAGAAGGATCCTCCATGGTTAAAGGGATGCAGATAGTTGTATCCAACGAGATAATTGCAGAAGTGTCTGGCATTCCTGCGCAAGGGACTATCTGGACTCAGAAGAAGATTAGGATTCGTGAAGCCATAAAATTTTTTCAAGATGATGGACAGGCGTTAGTCATCAAAGGTAAAGGAGTCCAGCCAGCGTCATTAGGAGAGCCATCGACAGAGTTAGCCAAGATTGTGCAAGCTTACATAACGTGTGACGGAAGAAAGGATGTGGTAAGACCTCGCCACCTTAAGCTACTAGTTGTATTAAAACAAAAATGCACCATTAATTTGCCTACATTTTTAAATTCTTTGTTGCATGATACTGCTCATGGTATAAGGAAAGCCTAGCATGCAGATATGGTGGTCAGCCACCATTTTTTAATTCGTTTAATAGTGAGTCATAGCCTCGCCCAGCAACAGACCAGCTGGGAAGAATTAATATTTTCCATTGATGGAGGTTTAGCTCTACCAGCTCCAAAACAGAAAAGAATGGCCGGCTCAATTGCTGAGCCTTCTACTCATAGGAAATCCTTCCGATTGAAATGAAATAGAAGGATGGTGGAAGGACTTCCGGGAAGTAGCCGCCAGCCCCTGGAAATGCACATCTCAGAGGAGGAACAACCTCCACAATTGGAGGGAGTAAGCCCTCGCACCGACGATGAAAAGAAATTGGAGGGAGTAGGCCCTTGGATTGATGAGGAAGAAAAATTTGAAGGAGAAATTCGCTACTCGAAGAAGAAGAAATAAGCCGCCAATCCAGTAGTGAAAAACAACCCAGTGCAGAGGAAGGAGATAATGAGAAAGAAGGAATCGAAGGAAATCCTGAAGAAGAAGAAGTTGAGTGAGAAATTTGGTATTCAGATGAAGAGGAAGGAATTTATCACACTTGTGTGGAGGATGAGGACAATCATAGCAGCAATAAGGATGAAACAGAGCTGCCCGAGAATGTTATCGTAAGCCCTTTACAGGAAGATCAATTGGCCCATATTTTGGCCAATATGAGTGATTATGCACGGCCGCATAGCCCCTTGGACCTCAATATAGATATTAATCAACTACCAGATTACTCTGCTGTTGATAAATAAATAGCTAAAGAAAAATTGAATGAAACAGCAAACCCTAGCGAAGCTAGGGTTGCTTCTCCCGAGGGATGTGAGCAGGAGAAAGAAAACACTGAAGCTGGAAGCCCCCATGAGACTGCAGAGTTAACTGAGAATATGATTCCAGGAGAATTGAGCCAAGGGCATATGAATGTAGAAGAGGAGCCCCAAGGAGAAGAACAAGAAGAGAATTTTACTGAAGGCATGGCTGATATGGGCCAAAATTCTGTTGAGCAAACAGGGTCGGATAAAGCGACGACTGTTCCATCAAGAAAGAAGAAGAAAACAAATGATATTGAGAATCTTCGCAGAGAACGAATAAAGCTTCATAAACTAGTAGAACAACTCAGGCAACCATTAGGGTTCTGAGAATGAAACACATGCCCAAGCGAGCCCCTAAGAGAAGAAGCATTTCTATCAAAAGAAGCTCGAAAAAGAGACGAGTGACCGCTGATAGGAACCCCCAATTTATAGAAGAAACCATGCCTGAGCCTAATTATGAGGATACGGAGCAACAAATAGTTGTTCCAACACAAGTTGTTCCAAAGGAACCAGTTTTGAGTGAAAATATGCAATCTAGCAGTAAGCACACTTTCAGTGAGCTGACATTGGTCAGACTTCAAGAAGAATTGACACAGGCCCGAATAGAAAGGAAGAGACTGGAGGAAGATACTGTCCCAAGAAAAATATGTCAGGAATTGCAGCAACAAATGAGAGCTATTCATGAAGCAGAAGCTGAAGCTCATGAAAAACGACGGAAAGCAGAGGTAGAGGCTGATAAGGTAATGAACCAACTAAAACTAGCCTACACTCAAATGGACACTCTCTGCTCCTTGTATACTGATGTCTTAGCCTGTAGATTCCCTGCCAAAAACTATGCTTTGTTTTTACTAGAAAGATATTTACAATTAAAGATCAAGGCAGTTAGGGCAGGGAAATCCATAGAGCTAAAAACAATAGATGACTTGATATCATGCTGCAAACTTTATGGGATCAAAGTACAGTGCCTGTTATGTGAATTTTACTTGCATAATATAATACTTGAAAATGACTGTGAATCAAACGCTAGCCCTTTTATTGGAGATGTTCAGTTTCAGGCATTCATTTCCTTTGCTGTAAATCAATTAAAATGGCTTAAAGCTTATAACGCCTTTCAAAGGCAGGAAAATGGATTAGATCTATGGGTCAGAATTGAACCTCAGGATCCACTTCAATTTTGGGCTAGACAGAAAAGCTTGATGACAAGGGAAGGCATTACTCAGACTCTGGAGCCTATCCACAAATCAATCATTTTGAATGGAACAAATTATTTCTCATCCATTAGGAACCAAGATTATATAGCAGCCAAGGTCCAATGGAGAACCTCGAATCAAAATGTGCAAAATAGGGAACCATTTAATTATAGAAACTTTGGGCTAGTTGCAGACCGTTTCATTTCCTATAGCCATCTTGCTTTAAAAGGAGGACCATATTGGTTAGGATGTAGGTTCTGCAGCCCTATTGCATGGTACCCTGCTTCAGACTACAAAGCTATTTATGAACTTCCTGAAGGGAAGATAGAACATATTTTTGAGGAATTCGCTGCACTACATGGTTTTAGGCCTGTGGATGACAAACCTTATTCAGCTTATTCCTTGACTGCTCTCCATGTGAACTATAGTTTTTGATGCAGGAGCATTCAGGCCCAGTCAGAAATGTGATAGCATGTCACATGTTGTGACTAACAAGGGGTTGGAAGATAATAATTTAATTAATTTTATTTGTTTAAATATATGAGAGTGTTTATTTAATGTTAAATATGAGGAAAGGGTATATGTGGCTAAGTGATCCTCCCTGTGTGGAGATCAGGCCAAATAGTTAGATTTATTTGACTAAGAATAGAATATGAGGAATTTTAAAATCTTGATTTAGCCTTAGTTTAGAAAAGAGTGGGTTTGAAGAGACTTTTTAGGAGAGGTTGAGAGATTTATGGTTCTAAACCAGAATTGGTTCATGAAACCATTTATTGTATAAATTGTGTCTTCTTGTATAATTCAGACAGGGAGAGGGAACGAAACAGAGAGAGGATTAGGAAGCACCTGGAAGCCTACGGGTAGCATAGGAGAAGAAGGCCACAAACTCGAATAATCAGGCCGAGAGGGCAGAGAGCCTCAAAATTGTATTTATGTGTTTCTGTGTGTACATACAGAGGAAGGAATTACTCTGTATTGTTTATTGGGAATAGAAAAAAATAGTGTTGCATGCATAGTGCATTAAACAACCCCTGGAGGCCTTCAAATACTTTCTTTCTCAGTATTCGGATGATATAAATGCTGCCTGTGTTTTTCAAGTTTTTTTTATAAGATTATGGTGTTAAGGGATGGATTGGTGAGAGCATACCTTCGTTTTGGTTCCGTAGGCAAAAGAACCCAAATTACACTAAGTATTTGGCGTAGAATGTATTCAGATTCATAATCCGAACTTCCAATATGTTAGACAGTGGTTTTGAGTGCTATCGGGTCTGAAGAACCCAAATCGCATCAACCCAATGCATTGGCATGTTGAATCACCGAATACCATTTACACAGAGAAATTATTCTAAAACCCTTAGTGTATCTATTGAGCGGACTTGAATTAATATAAGGATTTATTTTGGCCTTATTTCTTTGTGGTCCATTCGGATCCAATTTCCAATTAGCGAATTTTTCTGAGCGTCAGATCGGTCAGATCTGAGCACAGAAACCCACATAAGTTTCTGTTGAAATCGTGGCGCAGTGGAGTTCGAGTCCTAACTGAGATCGAATCCTCAAGACGGGTTTAAAGTCTGTGCGAAATTTGAAATAGAACCGATGTGTCTTCAAGCCTCACTTTGAGGATAAATTGTAGATCTTAATCTGCGGGTTACATACAGCAGCTGTAGTTTAATTATGGGATGGAGAATTGCGGATTGAGAGTGATTTCAATTAACGTTTGATTGTTATTTCATATTGTTAAACACTGACTAGTATGAGTCAAATTTGCAGAGATTGTTGAATAGCCTTGGAGCAATCGATTTGCAGAGTGATTGGAGTGGATTTTCAAATTCTGAATCGAATTTATTGAGGCTGAAGGTACGAAGACCATTCCGATTCAATTGGTGAATTTGCAGAACTCTGTTTCTGTGCAGAGCCAGAGAGCGACCATTGAAGATGATTGCAAAGTTCGATGTGTGGATATGATCGTGTGGAGTGGTATTTGGGTTCAAATGCTATTTGAAGTAGGTTCCGATCTAATATAAAGGGAGGTTATTGAATCGGTGATCTAGTGTTGGGTGTCGATGCAAGTGGTAGTGTGTGAATTTGTCAGGTATTAAGGTTTTGATTTGGGGGCAAATGCTGAGATGCATTTTTATATTCATGGTAATGTGTAGATTCTGGGTTTGGCGGGGTTACCCATCATCATTTTGGTATCAGAGCTAGCTTAACACTCTGAAAAGATTGTTTTGGGAAACTGAATTTTAATTTTAGCAGATGTATAATTGCCCTGAAGTGCGTTTGATGAAAATGAGGATCAGGCTACAAACGACGTTGAGATCAGAATGGAGAAGCAGAGAATTCCCGGGAAGGTCTGGTAAGAATGTTTAAGTTGATAATTTTGCAGAGATGTATTTGAATGTCTAAAGAATAACAGGGGATTGAAATTTCAAAGGAGGAAGTGTTTTCCTTTTAGGAAAAGTTGATTGCATGACTGATTTGATTGAGGTAAAAGGTTTAGAAGTTAAAGCTGAACAGACGAGTGGTTTGTTGTAGCATTGAATTCATTTGAATAGTTTGAATAATCTTGTGAACTGAGAATGATTGAAGATTGTTGAAATATTGTTGAAGGCAATGATATTGATGATTGAAAGAACAGAGATTGGGTTAATAGGACTGAAAGAAGAACCACTACAGGAAATGAATTTTGGAAATTGTATAGGCAAAACAACATTTGCTTACAAACAGGTTATCAGAAGGAATTGATAGTATCTGTCATAAATTGGAAAATATAATTGAAACTCAGATCTAATCTTAAGTGGTCTTGAAAACTGAAGAGTCCATTATGAAAAATAGAATGGGAGATAGTTGTTGGTTGTATGGAGTCCTATTGAATGGAAAGTATAAATGAAATAGTGAACAGGTGAGTCCTTTGACTGATGGAATGGGAGTTAGTTTAAAGACATATTTGAAGGAGATATTGCAGGTTTGAAAGATACTTTGATGTGTCTTGAGATAAGATTGTGCAGGTCCGTGGAAGCAGTGGATTTGCTGAAAGGTGGAATGAGTTGTACCAGCATCATAGCATATGAGCTATGTAAAGAAGATAGAGCAAGAAGAACTCCCAGATGCGTAAAGGTGAAAATACCCGACAGTAAACAAATTTACTGAATGAAGAAGGTAGTGAGCAATTGAAGATGCAGAGCCTAAAGCAAGGAGTATTCAAGAGGAGATGAGAACAACTTCCAACTGAGGTTGGGTAGAAGTTGATGAGGACAGGAGATAACAATTCCAGCAAGAAGAGTGCTGGGTAGAATTGTTAGTCAGTGAAAGGTTCGAGGGAAGAGCCAATAGGTGCCAAAAGGCTAAACTCAGGAAATTTTGGTGAGGCATGAAGGAGACTTGTTATAGGTGAAATGGAAAAAGTTAGTTGCAGCTCACTAGTGAACAAGGAAAATTCACTAGAGGAAGGAAAGGAATTGACTATTGATGGTCATGACAGGGGTACAAAGGAAAGTCACAAACATAGGGAAAAGAGTGCTGAAGCAGTTGGACTCAAAGGAATGAGTAAAGAAGAAAGGGACATAGAGTTGGCTGGGATGAAGGAAGAACTCAGTCATTTGGAGAAGCTGGTATTGAAAGGAATTAGAGAAAAATGGAAACAAGGATTTTATGTAGGAAGAAGAGTTAAATGGCCTGTCAGAGAATTGTTTGCTGAGAAATTATTACTTCAAACAACTGAGAATGAAGAAATAGAATACATCTGTGAACCAGAGAAAGGATCTCTCCTTGGGGACGAAGACAATGATGATAGTAGAGAAAAACTGCTCTATGTAGATCAGAATGAGAGGAATGTGTTGACATCATCTGCACAGACAAGAGGATCTCATATTTTTGGGATTAATTATTTCTGTGAATGTAAAATTGCAGGTATGCAGCTTAAAGAATTTGAACCTGTGTATGAAAAAGTGAAAGGAGCAAAGGCAAGACAAGCAAGAAAGGAGATGCATAAGGACTTTCAAGACTTCAATTGGTGGAGGAAATTAAAAGGTATGGCTGAATGGTTATGTCTTCTTTTAGTAGAAACTTATTGGATCATATTTGAAGGAATTTTAGCATGGAAAGAAGACAAATGGGAAATGGAAACAGGAAAGGAAACAAATGCATTGCAGATTTATGAAGTGAAGAGAAGTAAAGCTGACACCGAGAACTTAGCTGAAGAAGGTAAGCCAAGGAAATCTTTGGAAGATCAAAGTCTTATCAGAGAAGAGGAAGAGGCATTATTGTCTTATTTGGACAAACTGAGTATTGGAAGAAATTGTGTAGAACAGGAAGGTATTCTACAAAATTATGATGAACTTGCCAAGCATAGTCAAGAAGTTGCAGTCCCAGAAGTTTTCTTTAATGAGGAAGAAATCAGAGGTGTTGAGGAAGAATTTCTCAATAATTTAGTGAACTATCAGAATAGTTGAGAGGAGCATGAGGAGCTGATCATTGAGGCCTCAAATGAAGAGCCTTGAATTTTCGAAACTGACATGTTGTGTATGTTTTCAGGTTTGACAGGTGAGGAACAACGATTGGACAATGTGCTTATGCATGTTGATGAAGAAGTGAGATTACTGGAAGAAATGGCTGAAACAGAAAGATATTTTGAGCATGTATTTGATAATTTTGAGAATGATGGTATTGATAGGGAAATTGTCATGATTAAAGGAGCTGAAGATAAACAAATGAAAGTTTGTGATGATAACTATAATGAAGTATTTTCAATAGAAAACCAGAATTTTGTTTCTGTTGTAGGAGAAGATAACATAACATCAATTTGTTGCAATGGTATAAGTATAGAAGATGAAAAGATACTTCACTATGATATGCTCCAAGAAATCCTAGCTATTGAATTGTTGAATGATAATCTTGTGTTGGAACAAGGAATACCGTATAATGCAGAGGAAAGTATAGAAATGGAAATTGATGACAATTTCATAACTTTTGCAGAAGGATAGTGTAAAGAGTTGATGGCAGAATCACCTATGAAGATTGAAAACCATAGCTATTTTGAATCTGACAATTGTGGTGAAAATTATGTTTTATAAATGAAGGAGGAGTCATATGCAAATGACATGTTTATTGGAGGAATTGACATTTTGCTGAAAAAGTTATTAGACAAATCTGAGAACATAGAAGGAAGAATTATCTTTGATGATAATGAAAGAGAGGCTGTAGATTACAAACAACAGATTGTAAATGGCAGAGGCAAGGAAGATTGGGACAAAATTTTTATAATTTATATGGAAAAGGAGAATGTACAGCAGACAGATGTTAGTGGAGTTCAGTTAAAGAAAAATGGTAAGAAGGAAATTGAGAAATTATGGAAGATGAAATCAGATGAGAAGAGGGACAGCAAGAAGGAGAAAATGACCACAGGAATTTGTATCAGCAAGAACAGAGGACAACAACAAATTAAGATTTGGAAATCTGGAGGAATAGAAGTGACAGTGGCAAAAGAATTAAATCAGCAGCATAATGAAAGTGATGACCAGTTATAGAGTAAAGTTTGGGATACTGGATGGACAGCAGAAGAAACACATGACCAAAAGGTCATGGAAACTTTCAACTTTGGGAGTCTGATGCAGGAGCATTCAGGCCTAGTCAGCAATGTGATAGCATGATCACATGTTGTGACTAACAATGGGTTGGAAGATATTAGTTTAATTAATTTTATTTGTTTAAATATATGAGAGTGTTTATTTATTGTTAAATATGAGGAAAGGGTATATGTGGCTGAGTGATCCTCCCTGTGTGGAGATCAGGCCAAACAGTTAGATTTATTTGACTAAGAATAGAATATGAGGAATTTTAAAATCTTGATTTAGCGTTAGTTTAGAAAAGAGTGGGTTTGAAGAGACTTTTTAGGAGAGGTTGAGAGATTTCTGGTTCTAAACCAGAATTGGTTCATGAAACCATTTATTGTATAAATTGTGTCTTCTTGTATAATTCAGACAGAGAGAGGGAACGAAATAGAGAGAGGATTCGGAAGCACCTGGAAGCCTACGGGTAGCATAGGAGAAGAAGGCCACAAACTAGAATAATCAGGCCGAGAAGGCAGAGAGCCTCAAAATTGTATTTATGTGTTTCTGTGTGTACATACAGAGGAAGTAATGACTCTGTATTGTTTATTGGGAATAGAAAAAAATAGTGTTGCGTGCATAGTGCATTAAATAGCCCGTGGAGGCCTTCAAATACTTTCTTTCTCAGTATTCGGATGATATAAATGCTGCCTGTGTTTTTCAATTTTTTTTTTATAAGATTATGGTGTTAAGGGATGGATTGGTGAGAGCATACCTTCGTTTTGGTTTCGTAGGAAAAAGAACCCAAATTACACTAACTATTTGGCGTAGAATGTATTCAGATTCATAATCTGAACTTCCAATCTGTTAGACAGTGGTTTTGAGTGCTATCGGGTCCGAAGAACCCAAATCACATCAACCCAATGCATTGGCATGTTGAATCACCGAATAGCATTTACACAGAGAAATTATGCTAAAACCCTTAGCGTATCCATTGAGCAGACTTGAAATAATATAAGGATTTCTTTTGGCCTTATTCCATCAACGATATTTGTGGTCCATTCGGATCCAATTGCCAATTAGAGAATTTTTCTGAGCATCAGATCGGTCAGATCTGAGTACAAAAACCCACATAAGTTTCTGTTGAAATTGTGGTGCAGTGGAGTTCGAGTCCTAACTGAGATCGAATCCTCAAGAGGGGTTTAAAGTCTGTGTGGAACTTGAAATAGAACCGATGTGTCTTCAAGCCTCACTTTGAGGATAAATTGTAGATCTTAATCTGCGGGTTACATACAGTAGCTGTAGTTTAAGTATGAGACGGAGCGCTGTGGATTGAGAGTGATTTCAATTAAAGTTTGATTGTTATTTCATATTGTTAAATGCTGACTAGTATGAGTCAAATTTGCAGAGATTGTTGAATAGCCTTGGAGCAATCGATTGGCGGAGTGATTGGAGTGGATGTTCAAATTCTGAATCGAATTTATTGAGGCTGAAGGTACAAAGACCATTCCGATTCAATTGGTGAATTTGCAGAACTCTGTTTCTATGCAGAGCCAGAGAGCGACCATTGAAGATGATTGCAAAGGTCGATGTGTGGATATGATCGTGTGGAATGGTATTTGGGTTCAAATGCTATTTGAAGTAGGTTGCGATCTAATATAAAGGGAGGTTATTGAATCAGTGATCCAGTGTTGGGTGTCGATGCAAGTGTTAGTGTGTGAATTTGTCAGGTATTGAGGTTTTGATTTGGGGGAAAATGCTGAGATGCATTTTTATATGCATGGTAATGTGTAGATTCTGGGTTTGGCAGGGTTACCCGTCATCAGTTTTCATGAGGGCATGAAAAAGATTAAGCAAGGGGGTATGTTGGGAAGTGAAAGAGGTATGAAATTATTGTATATTTACTCATTCTTTACCATAAATGTACTCCTTTTTGCCTTGGAAAGGTAATTTATTATAGGAATTACAATAGAATTGGAAAGGTTTATGTTTAATACGAAAAGGTGAGTAAAAGTTACTTTTTCACTGAAAACAGGAATTCAGAGAGGTGAGCAGTTGTACCAAAGGCAGGGTTGAGAACAATCTAACTGCTGCTCCATAAGCGTTGAATCATATCCAGCCAAGGGCAAGGAGATCTGAACGAATAGCCTAGAAAAGACAGGGAACAGCTCGACCTCAGTCAGCACAAACAGAATGATGACTAAACACAGAGGAGCGAATCTCTTAGGATCTTTCGATCCCGAGGGATCGCTGTTCAAACTCATCTTGTTCCTTGATTGATCCGTCGAGATTTGATACATCAAGCCATGTCTTTTACTGACAAAGAGAGATTGTTGTTGAAATTGGGAATCGGTCGAAAGACTTTACATTTTTCTCTGTAATGTAATGTTTTAATTAACTCTCTGTTCTGAGAGAAACCTTTTTGTAAGACTTCATGACAGTTTAATACAAGACACGTGTTTTATCTACTCTCTACAGTTATGAATTAGCCCAGCAGTATTTTACTGGCGCTAAGGGCCCGGCTCTGGTGGAGTCACTTCGGTGTTTGTATTTTAATATTTTCTTACTGTTGTGTGGAGTGCGTTTAATGTTTGAATTGATTTATTGTTGATCGGATCAAATATCGAGTCATTGTTGTTTCATTTCTTTACAAGAAGCATAATTCGTTGTTTGATTATCTTGCTGTTATCACAAAGCTTCGCTGACTTGTATCTGATTTGAGTTGTTGTTCCTTTAGTTTATAATCTTTTATAATTTATCATTGCGTGGTGAGAAGTTGTCAACATAATAGAAGCATAGAAATCTGGTAGCTTGACTATGTTAGAACTGTAATTGCTGCTGTTCCATTTCTGTTCATTACTTTTTCATAGTCTTTGATTAATAAATAGATGAGTTCTAGTTACATGCTTCTGTTCCTTTTCAGAATGTGTTTCTTTTAAGTTGCTTTCATTGAATATTCTTTTGTGCAATTGCTTTAAGATCTCCAACTGTAGAGGATAGAGGCTTTTGCTTCCAAGTCCCCAGATTGGTCATCTTGCATCGATTTCTAAGGGAAAGAGTTATTGCTACTGCATCCCTGATCAATGTTCTGCAAGATTGAAGTAGTTTAATCTTTTCCATTCATGTCACTGTAACTAGGTTTCTTTTCAAGCATTGGTTACTTTTTTTTTTGTTATTTTATACTACATCTTCACAACATTGCTCTTAGACAATTGCAGCCTCAGACAGAGTACACTCTTGAAATAAAAAGACGCTCCCGGATTGATGATTAATGTAGGCTAATTAGGTGTTCAAAAGATACCTTTTTATGACTCAACACTTGGTTTTACGGTTAGATCTCTTTAAATATTCTAACCTACAGATGTTACACTACTAGTTCATTGTAGGATATTTTGTTTATACTATTTATATGTATAGTAAATTAATGTTAACTTATGTAGTATCTATTTTTTTAACAGTATATTCTAGGTATGAGTGACTCAAGGGATCCCTATAATGCAGAACCCTTGTCATTTTCACTAGGTCCTGGCCCTTTTGTTCAGTAGTAAGGGTTTGAACTATAGGATTTGGTCTTGCAATCTACTTTCAAACATGTAAAAAAATAATTTTTGTTTCTTGGAACAAATTATTACTATATATATATATATATATATATATATATATATATATATATAAGAATAATTTGAGTAGGTCATTCAAACATGTATACTATTTGCGAGAAAAAAAAATGCATATAGTTTTTGCAACAATTCTTTATCCTGTAAATACCCATATTCTTTCTTTGTGCAGTCTTTTCATTTCCTACAAGACACACCATTAGTCCCTACAAATTATTTAACAAACATCATCTCTTTCCTGCATAAAAACTTATCACATATAAATATATATTCTATTTACATTTTTCTCTACAAAATACCAAGTTAGCCATAATAAATTTCATTAAAATAACAATTACATCCATAGTTACTCCTAAATTCATAAAATTAACCTACACTTATATGAGTCACTTTAGGAAGAGGCTAAGGCCTTCATGTTCCACCCAACCATGAACCAAACATTCACTAGTTCCCCATGAGCTATCCTCTATCTATATAAAAAAAATAATGGCTCCGTAGAGTTTTTCTTTGGCTTTGAAACATCTTGTTAAATTATAAGGCTTCCACCTATATTTAGCTCCCATTGGTATCTATTCAATAAATGTCTTTATCTCCCATAGTTCTTTTCACAAAACTCACACTATGACATTTACATCCAACCATAGAAAAACATATACTTTAGTATGTAGTCTTCCTTTATTCTCTTTATCTCCAAGAAGAACCTAAAAAAAGAGGATTTATTTGTTTTATTTGTGCCTCACTAGGCACAACTAACTCTAAATATTTTTTCCGAACAACAAGCAGTTAATCTCTTCTTTATCCTTTAACCATTTCTTAAGAGAATTAATACATTAAAAATAATGATTAATTTCCTTATTTTGAAATGGTATTTAAATTATAGTATTCCTTGCAAGTTTTTTTCAATTTTCTCAGCCAATAATTACATTAAAATAAAATAAATTCATATAGTCATTTTCTGAGGGGCATTACAATTGTTGTCCTTAGTCAACATAACAAAAACATATTCAATTATAGTGAACCATGATTAACCAATGTCAAGAATTCTCAACCTTTCTCAACTGATAATAATTTATAGAGGAATGAAATTAAATAAATACTTAAACGGAAACACATAGCTACAATGAAAAATGAACTTCAATTCATTAATAACAAATACCAAAAATTGTTTACATGCATAACAGAAAAAAATTAGTTTGGGAAATGGAAATTATATATTAGAAGAGATGTGATGGCTACATTACTTCTGAACTATGTTATAATTATGCTCGAAATAATTTTTATCATAAATACAAAGTGTGAAACCTTAACACTAGGAGATGAAGCGCCAATAGTTTTGGGCCCCGTTGGGGTATGTTGGACCACCAACTTCCTAGGGTTCTAAATTTGGCATATAACCTTTGTTTGGATGTCACAATATCTCATTTTGAATATATACATAAGGGAAAAGAAAATATGTTAAACTAGTTATGAAAATTTTTCGATCTCTCTATTTTCAGAGAAAACATTTTTTAGGACTTCAAAACAACTCTAGAAGTTTAGCACCCGAAAACCTTCCAAAAGAAGAAACTTGTTCTAGAATTAAGGAATATGAAATAAATAATGTTTGAGTTCCAAGTGAAATAGGTGGTGGCCACGAATATCCACCTAGATTATTCCTCCCCCCTAAGAAATCAATGTTGCCCATTGCGGTGAGCGCCTGCATGCGATGGGGAAACTTCAGCTGAGTTTGGTACGTGGTGAGCCAATTGTCCTAGTACAGGAGTTGGCCAAATTTTACAACTTGATACAGTTGGATCCTTTGTTTTTGAGTGTTATATGTGTGTCCATGATCCGATTAGTTTCGACATGTTCAATGTAGTGACGGTTTAACTTTATTGATGTCAGCTACTCAACAATATATGATGTGTCAAACAATGCTGAAAAGTATGGCCGAAGGTTTTCTACATTGAATGCGAGGTGAAATCCATGGAATCGGTGGATACTACGCTTGAAATAATTGTATCCCATAGAGTTTGTGATGGTGTAAGTCTCATATGAGAGTGGCTGAAGCTTCTGATGGGCTCTAACAAGGTGTCATTTCTACATATGTAACCAGCCTTTGTCGACCATCTGAAACTTATGTGGCACCATATGTTGATCATGCCATTTTTTGTACTTTTCATTGGCTTTATTAAATATTTCATGAACCAACTAGTGTATGTGCTAAACGCCCTTAATTAACCTCGTGGCTTTATCATCATCACACTAAATATGCAAAAATTATTCTTTTGTAGTTGCAAAAGGAAGTGCAACATCAAGCGGACGTAATGGTCGAAATCCAAGGCCCACTTGAAAGGGTTTGTAGTGAGTCTATATATGGAGAGCCTCGTTATAGTTGCGTTGTATGTAGGGAAGACTCTCATCACATGTTCACAAATTCTTATAGTTTTACATGGGTAGTATGTGTACCATCATCATGTTGGTGACCTATCTATAGACAACATTATTAGGGTGTAATTCATTCGAATTGGTCATCTTACTGTACAACAATGACAAGAGGCTCAAACAAAATATGTTAAGGAACCTAATTTCCCAATCTGATATAATATTCTATGGAACCTTCAAATCTACCCATCCTCGTTCATAGAAGTGTTTGGTAGTGGCTTCAATTGTGATACTCTCCATGTAGGTATAAAATATGGGCATCGTAGAAAATTTGTCAATGACCACAAATACATGGTTGTTACCATGCTTGGTGGAAGGAAGGCCAGAAATATAGTCCATGGAGATGGATTACAAGGATTGGATAGGAGTATGAACATGAGAATATAGGCCTTTCTTCTTAATAGTTGGTTTGGCGATGTCACAGGAAGTGCAGGATCTGATATATCTTCCAACATCCTATGCGATATTTGGTTAATAATAATAATTTTGTAGAGATGCCATTGTCTTTTGTACTTTGAAGTGTCCTATCACCCGACTATAGTGTGCCTCAAAAAACATTCGGCATACTTACTTCAAGGCACATAAAGGTGTCCCAAGGGGAATAATTGTGTGTCTTGGAGGTGGACGTGTGGAACTTTATTTTACTCTTTGAGCATCTCGTATGTGATGGAAAATTTTGGATCCTTTTTTTGAAGATGTGGCCATCTAGAATTATCGTACCAATAAGAATTGAGGAAAGTGGTCACTGCAACAACTAGTGGTCGAATGAGGCAATATGCAACATTATTGGTGTTTCTCTTCCTGTACTTAATTTTCAAATGAATTTGTTATAGGTATGTCGACCATTTCTGATGGAAGTCATTTTTAATCTTCCCTTGTGTTTTTATAAATTGAATAGGTGAATGATCTATGTGGATTATCGTATCCTTCCCTAGAATGTAATGTTTCCACTATCGGCAAGCATGCATGATGGAATATATTTCTTTATCATTGGTGGGGTATTTCTGAATTGTATCATAGAGATTCTCACTATGATAGGTCACCATTTTCCCATGTTGGATAAGGAATGCACCAATAGCATAGTCATATGCATCTCTCCCAATTTCAAATGCTTTATGTAAGTCTGTAAATGTGAGCAGTAGTTCATAGCATAGGTAGTACTAGATTTTTTTTCTTTTACTCTGCCCTTGGTGAGTTGAATCAATGGAAAATTGATATGTGAGAATCACAACACAAAACCTTATATAGAAATTGGTAAGGATCGTAAATATTTGAAGCTATATTAGAGTGGTCGAGGCTAGCCAATCTCGAATAATTTGGATCCTAATTAGATCCACATGCAGACCTTTCTCATCAATGATGCAATCAACATATCAGACCTTTTTCATGTGAAAGGTGCATTTCTCCAACCTAGCACATGGCTTCTGTTTCTATAGTTTTTGAAGCACCTGCAAAATATGTTGTGTATAATTCCCAAATCTTTTTGAATATGAGGATGTCGTCCATATGTACAAACACCAACAAATTGGTGAAGGGCCACAATATTGCATCCATAGGCCTCATAAAATTTGCATGGAAAATTTTCAGCCCAAAAGGCATAACCAACCATTGAAAAAGGCCCTCATTGGTTTTGAAGGTAGTCCTCCATACATCTGTGGGTTTTAATAGAAATTTCTGATAGTCAAACTTCAAATCAATAATGTTGAATTACTTCTCCCCATAGATTTGTTCAATAAGATCGCCAATTTACAGGATTGTATACATGTTCCTTACAATGATTTCATTTAATGCATGATAATCAATGCAAAGTCTCCAAGTCCCATCCACCTAATGTATGAGTACAATTAGGCTTCCACAAGGTGAGGATCTTGGTCGGATGTGAATTTTTTGTAGCAACTCATGGATCTACAAATTGGTTTGTTTTTTTCTAGAATATCTCGGAACGAAAGCTTTGTTAATTCATGATTTATGGAAAAAAAATATTGAAAAATGACATAGAAATTTTTATGGTTAAAGTGTTTCCATGATAATATTAGGGTTTGTAGATCAAGTTGAATATTTAATAATAATACTATTATTAACAATAAATTTGACAGCTAATAATAATAATAATAATAATAATATTTTAGCATGATCTAATTTTTTTAACTCTATGTTTATCATATTGAATAATAGTAAAAATTGCTCACTCATTGACATCCTTGGGTAACGTAATTGGGCCATATTCAATTATAGTCAATGGCTTTTAACCAAAGCCAACCAACTTGAACATTCAATCATAGTAATGGTTTAATTTTTTATTTTTATTTCCCATGGCTTGAGGAGTCGTGACCAAGGGGCATCTAATCCGTCAAAGTCACCCAGGGATCACACCTGGCCTAGGCCACACCAGCCCTTAGATGACTCGATTTTTTAGCATTTCTCCCCCCCTATAACATGGGACAACCACACCCCATGACGTTTTTATCTTCAGTCATCTTGCTAACAAGTCCCATCCCTAATCGATTATGCTATTGGGACTTGACCATGGTTGAAGTACGTTTAATAATAATACTATTAATATTAATAATGTTGAATATTATTAATAATCATTTACTTTTTCTCCCACTAGATGCTAGACATCAACTAGAAAAATCACATTTAAATTAAGTGTGGCTAATATGCATCCCATTTTCCACCTTTTATATGTCAATCAAAATTTGAAAATACACACTTCATTCTATATCAACCACATTTACTAATGTGATTGTGCTACTTTAAATATATTTATTATCGATCACTTTTATTTTTCTTAAACCAACAATTTATGCATATTTAAGAATGGAAGGATATCAACATATTTCACAATAAAACAAAGGGAATCAACATATTGTTTCAAAGGCACCTTGTATTGGGAGATGTGTAGGCCTTAGATATTACATGATGTGAAAGAGATAAATATGTCAATATTTTTTAAATATTTTGAATGGTAAAATTACATAAAATTTTAAAATAAAATTAAAGTAAAACTTTTAATGATGGAGGTTGTTGCGCTCAAGCTTTTCACAACCCATGGGTTTTCCAATGCTATTCTTCTATAATGATCAAATTACACTAAAAAAATGAAATTTAAATAAAATTTCATAACTTTAAAATACAATAATATTAAATTAAAAAAGAAAAAGTAAAACCAAGAATCAAAATAAAATTGAGATAAAATAGTAAATTTATGGATGGAGATTTTTGGACTTCAGTTTTTCACAACCCATAGTTTTGTCCATTGTATTCTTCTCTCATATTTAAATTACCTAAAATAAATAAATAAAGTAAAATAAACTTTAATTTAAACGAATTAAAATAAAATAAAATAATTATAATTATAATTACGATAAAATAGTAAATTTATAGATAGAATTTTTTGGGGGATTTTTTCCATGGTATTGTTTATAATATATCCTTTTTAAATATATTTAATGTGAGACATTAATTGCAAAAAAAACTTAGTTTATAATGTAGCTTATTTAAAAGTATTCTTAGCTAATGTAAAACAATAATTGCAACAAAAACTTTTATCTAATTCAAAATAGATCCTAATATTCATAAAAAAATAACAATCAATTTTCCTGATTTGACAAAAAAAACCAGTGAATAAATAAAGTCAGAGTACTCAAAGACTTTATAGCTATAAGATGCATGTTAAAATAAAATCTTGTACATCTAGTCCTACAGATTGTTTATACTTTTTTTTTGAACAATAAATTTTTTTGAAGTTGGTGAGTTTAAACTATATCAATAGTTGGTTGGTGAGTTTAAACTATATCAAAATTCACTTAAATATGTTTGTCACGTGTTCTTCTTATATTAAATCAGCCTAGCTCTATTTTTAACTCACAATCTAAGTACTCAAATATGAAAGTGCAAACTTTTAGTGAAGTTTTATGCACCATAAAAAAAATTTGAACCCTCTAAATACCTGATAGACAAAGAATTAATTAATTCATGTAGTTGCAAATATTCCATCCCTTTTTACATTTAGGAAAATATAATTTTCCTAAATAATAATAAAAGTAAAACTTAAAAATATTTAAACATGCAAAATCAAAGCACTTAGTAATGGGGAACCCTTGGCAAGAATTCCGGTTCCCCTCGGGAAGAAGTTCAAACAGTGTGAGTGCAAGCCCGCCACACTATTTGAAGAAAGCCGGGGAGTTGCCCGATCTGATCAATCCTGCAACACCACAGCGCGCCGCAGCCAGCGTCCTTGTCCTTCACGTACACTGTCAGCTGCAATATACATTTAGGCCATCACTGTCAATATATAGAAAAATATTAGGAATAAAAGAACTGGGGATGCATATAGGAAAAATAGTGGCAGTAAAATAACTTTGGATGTAGATCCGAAATAATGATATAGTAATACCTAATGGTATGTGTTTCCTTCGGGACATGTTGCCCGCCTAAAAGTATCAGCAAAAGATGAAACACAAATTACCATTAAACTGCAAAAAGTGACGGTCGAAGTCGTCCAAAGTGCAAGTTGAAAAGTGTGGACACGACAACAATATTCTGAGAGGACAAAACAATCTCCCCAAAGTGTCGTTTCATCTCGATCACTTGATAATGTATCTCTTTTATTTAATTGCAGCGTCCATGTGTAAAGCATCCTCGAAATCATATTAGTCATGCATTAAAATATGTAGCACTGTCTATTCTCCCAGCGATTTACATCGTGTCTGCTTCCTCTCCCGCAGACAATGGGCACGGCATATCTTTAAAAAGCTGCATTTTATTTTAAACTGTTTAGAACCGAATGAGTAGGGTTTACGTAAATGGCAACAATTATGAGGTTTTTTTTCCTTGGTTTATTATGAAATTCAGTAGGTTTTGTAGTATCTTGTGAAGCCTACGTAATTAATATTTTAAGGATTTTCAACATCATGAATCTCTATAATTATCTATATATTATGTATACATTTAGAATTAAAATATTTATAATTATTTAATGTATTTATATATTTAAAAATACATTTCAATTCAAAATAACAAGGTACAATTTTCCATAGAATTGAATCCCGAGATTCTTAAAAGAAAAACAAAATTTAAAAAAACTAAATAACTATCATGTGAATGCCAATTGAATTCCAAAACTCTACCTGCATTGTTAGATTTCGTCCACACATTTATTACACATATACAATTACAAATTGGAACTAATGAACCGCAACTTATTAACAATCAGGACCACTAACACCATATACTATACTATTCAATGTGAGGCATTTAGAACTAGAGCTCTTATCACCGCTATCGACGAGGGATGTCCCTTTTTCCATGTTAAAAGAGAATTAGTTCTCAGTTTCTTGTCTTCCTTTTGATGTCACGAGTGCCAAAGGTACAAGGCAGTCGTATGATTCCTACCATTATCTAAGTTGCGACGAGGATTCCTTGCACCAGATAATAGTAAATTCTTTAATGGAGAGTAAGTAGAGATCAACTAGTGCAAGTATATGTTCTGCGGTAGAATAATACATTACATGATTGCTGTGACTATCATTAGATCAATGAAATGCGGTCGCTAACATGGGCCGTCGTTTAAGTTTATGCCTCAGCCTTGAACTTAAAATTGCAGAACAAGGCACTTTGTACATCACTAAGTCATACCGCAACAAATATAAAGTAATAATCTTATCAATGCATGTAGCAAATAATAGACTGTTTTCGTTTGTGTGGTCACTAAGAGGTATGTACCATCTATGGTATAAAATAAAGAATCATGATAAAAATATATTTGCAAGTTGATATCATGGTTAAATTAATTACATTTACAAGTTTGATGTGATTGTTTAACTTAAGAATGTGTGATTGCAGTAGATTGCTCTTAGGTATTGTGTTACAAAACAGTTATAAAATCTTGTTTATTATTATTATTAAGTTTTAAGGCATTCTTATTTGAAAACAACTCCCCTAGCTGTCAATGTGTCCATGTTTGAGCCATTGGATCAAATTTTAGATGATTGAAATGTTGTAGGCCATTGGATCCACACGTTTTAAGTTTAAATGATGTTATTAAGAATTTGTTAGATTTAAATAAAAATTATCACATAAAATTAAATTCCACACAAACCAATTAATTTAAAATAAATGGATAAAAATACTATAAAAAATAAAATAACTATTGGTCAAAATACAATAAAAAATAAAAATAATAAAATAAAATAATAATAAACTATAAAAACAACCCATGGTATTGACCCATGGTATTAATGTGGAATGTAGTTTATTTAAAGGAGGGAATTAAGATAAGTATTTAGGTTTTGGTGACTTTTAAGTTAAAACAATGTCATTAAAATTTGTTAGATTTAAATAAAATTTATATCATAAAATTAATCTCTGCGCAAACCAGTTAATTTAAATTGAATGGACAAAAAAAACTATAAAAAAGGAAAATAACTATTTATGTATTTAAATATTACATTTTTGTGTCACAATGCTCTCCAAGAAAGTATGATAGAAATGTTGTTATGCCATGTTTAACATTTTGACTATGTCAAATTACACAAAAATAAAAATAAAAGTAAATTAAATAAAAGGATTGACATAATGTAATGAACACTTTAACTAGGTCAAAATGCAATAAAAAATAAAAATAATAAAATAAAATAATAATAAGCTACAAAAACAACCCATGGGTCAATGGTCCATGGTATTCATGGGGAATGTAGTTTATTTAAAGGGGGTAATTAAGATGGCCTAGATCAATATCAAGAGCCAAGAGAGATCAAATGTCTTGATATGCAAAGCTCTTTTAGAGTGAAAAGACAATTGAACCATCTCATAAATAGCATAGATCTAAACTAATTATTTAATAAAATTATTTTTAAATAATGTTTATAACCATTATTCTTTTAAAATTTTACTTAATAGAATGCATCTAAATTTTCATACATCCAAATATACATTCCAAAAATACATGGTTTTTTTGTTATATATTATTTATGTTACAAATGTTTTATTATTCATAAGTAGTATTTTTTTAATATATAAACTAATATTTGCACCAAATGTTGCAAAGGAAATGTTGTAAGTCGATAGCATACCCAATAGCATATAGAAGAAGAGTGTAGATGAAGGGGGATGTGATATGTAATGTTACCTAAAGGTGCAAAAAATTTTCTCTAAAAAAACTATCAACAATATGCCTAGTTGTAAAAATCAACAATACTCCTAGCTATGAAGTATATATTTGTGCACTTATGTGAAATATAAATTTAGTTTGCTTGATATGATCAAGTATTTTTTAAGTTTTTGAATTTAATAATACTCTTTTGTACATTTCAACCTAGAAGTATATATATGTGTATGTGTGTGTGGGTGCTCTTATTTGAGGCATCAACAATATCCAAGAGTGGCATGCTTGATAGTAAGTTTTGATATCATCATTACGATATGTAGACATTGCGCCCCCATAATAAAAAATCACAAAACAGATGAATGAAATTGCTTTCATCTTCCACTAAATTTTTCCATCCTGTTGGAAATACCCTTCTTCTTCCACAGAGACCGCAACTTCATCATGAGGCCGCTGTGTTCTATGCACAACATCTTTCCCCTTTTTAAGTCCTATAGTTTTACAAAATTGACACTATATGATTAACAATAGAGTAAGTTGAGACAACCCTTAGGGGATTTTTGTAAAAAATTTACCATAACCTTTCCATCCATCTAATATATATTCCAGAGTCTTCTAAAGAGAGAGTATATTCTAGTTTATAACTTTATCCACAATCAAAGAAAATGGCTAGGGATTTCACAAGTTATTAGTTTATAACTTGATCCAAAATCAAATAAAATGGCTAGGGATGTCAAAAGTTGTCGTTCACACAGTGATGTATTGATATTATCAGTTCAAATGGATCCTATTAGATGCATAATGATGCATTGACATTGTCAGTTGAAATGGATCCTATTATATGCATTGACAATTTCTAAGAATAACCGCTCAATTTACTCTCAAGTTTTTGAAACCCACAATGAAAGAAAATGGCTACGAATTTCACAAGTTATTAGTTTATAACTTGATCCACAATCAAATAAAATGGCTAGTGATGTCACAAGTCATCATTCACATAGTGATGTATTGATGTTCTCAGTTGAAATGGTGACTAGGGACACTAAAATTTCAAAATAGATATCCATTATGCCATCCATATTGTCTACAAACCATCCAAATTTTCCATCTTATACAACGATTTCTAACAATAACCTCTCAATTTACTCTCCAAATTTTTAAACCCCCAACCATGATGGGGAGATCAGAGTGTAAAATCAAATGTTCCTGTGGTTTTTTTAAAGGGTTAATAAACAAAACAGATAATGATAAAGTCAATCTTGTGGTATAATAATTGATTTTTGAATCATTGTGACAAACAAAACATCACATTAGCTCACAGAATATATATAATACTATAAGGATCTAAGATGATACCAAATTTTTGAATAATGATAACTAGGTGACAACCAAAACTAAGTTATAGCCACAAGAAAAAAATCACAACAACGCATATAATATATCCAAGGTTGCAATGAATCGCATACATAGTGATGGACCTCATGGGAGTTTTAGTGCACATAAAACACCACCCTAAAAGTTCTATACTCTTGATCAACTTAGAATAACCTAAGATTTCTAGATTGGATGTCGAGGTGGTTGGTACATTAATTTAGGATGCTTCTTAAAGGGTAAGGGAATTTAGATACTCTATCCTTCCACCAAAGCTATAAAAAGTGAGACTTGTATATTATAGTTTTAATAAATTGACACTATGTGATTAAGAATAAGTTACAAACATAATTAATAAGAGGAATGTACACGAGGGCCATGGTAATTAATGTTATTATTTGTACTTTTTTTTTAATTTACAATAGTTTTATTTAAAATAGTAATTTGTATTTGTATTTTTTTAAATGAATATTGTTAAATGTGTAATTGAGTAAAATGTATTAAATTGATATTCTAATTTTTAAGATGTTTATTTCAAAAATTCAAAGTATGGTGAGTTTTGTTTTATTAAGCTTTACTCTAGATGTGGAGAGAATGAATCTATCTCAGTTCCCAAACAAGATTCTTATTTCTCTTCTTATTCTAGCTTGCAGTAGTTGTTGCATATAGGAACATTTAGATATGATAAGAAAAATGTGATACTCTATTGTAATTTTCTCTACAAATGTGATGTCAAGTGTTCCCAAAATGTTGACAATTTCATGATTAATGTAGTATAAACTACATGAAAATTTACATTTTTGTATACAATATCAAGAAATCTATGCTCAATATCCAACACCATAGAGCAAGACACGTTCACCAATTCAACAGTTGCTTCCGAATCTCTCTCAGTGCTAGAGCTGTTTTCTCAATAAAATTGTTTGTTCTGCTCTTGATGAAAGCCATCTTTGTTGCATGTAGGAGCATTTAGCTCTAGTAATAAAAGTGTGATAATGTGTTATAATTTTCTCTACAAATGTTTTGTATTTTTTTTCTCAATAAAATTGTTTTTACTATTCTTAAGTGATGAAATCCATAGTTGTTTCATATAAGAGCATTTAGCTTTGATAAGAAAAGTGTGATACTGTGTTATAATTTTCTCTACAAATGTGTTCGATTTTTTTTCACAATAAACTTTTTTTTACTACTCTTAAGTGGTGAAATCCATCGTGCATATAGGAATATTTAGCTCTCATAACAAAATTGTGACACTGTGTTATAATTTTCTCTACAAATGTGATGGAAAGCGTCCCATGAATTTTGGAAATTTAATTATTAATGTAATATAAGCTAAATACTAATTCATTTCTTCTACACAAGATCAAGAAATCTATGTTGAGTAGCAAACACTAGAGAACAAGACATGTTCGCCAATTCCATAAATCCTACCGAATCTCTCTTGGTGTTGGAGTTATTTTATCAATAGCCTTATTTTTACTTCTCTTGAAGTGATGAAAGCCACCTCTCCATAGCTTTTTTAGTATCTTCACAAAGAAAAAAAGAAACGAAATTTTATCATCGACAATGAAAAAAAAAGAACATAGTAGACACCAGGGAGATCATTGATCTTTTGAATATTTTCAAAGATAATGAAAAAATAATACATAGGTGACTCAATAGGAAGTGGTAAAGATTAAATATGGAGGAACTACACCAAAAATATCTTTGATTTTGAAGGTAGAAAATAACGATCTATTTCTTCATTCATGAGGCATTCATGTTGGCGTGATCAACAAAAATACCTTTTATTTTAAAGGCAAAAAATCATGATCTATTTCTTCATTCATGAGGCGTTCATGTTGGCGTGATCAGACAAATTCTTTAACTTAATTTCAACATAGGCCTCATGATTTGTAAGGTTCAAGAAAGCAATATTGCAATAAGATTTCACTATAACATGGTCCTTGCCTTTTCTTGATATAATTATTTGTTAAATTAAAAATTATTTATTTAATGTATTCAAATAAATTAATTTTTTATTTTTAAATTAAATTAAAATACACACACACAAATATATATATATATATATATATATATATATATATATATATATATATATATATATATATATATATATTCTCTTCAACTGTATCTTATGAGTTTAGTATTTTTTCAATCAAGAAGAGGCTTCAGAGTTTAAGAACTATATCTTAGACCTGAGCACATGATTCTATTAAAATTAATGAAACAAATTCATTTTTTACAACGTGTATGTTTAAATATGTGATATTGGAAGTGATGATCGCTTCTTTAGACACTTGATTAGTATTGTGAAATAAATTTGAGTATATCATTAAGGACTATGAATAGTTCATGTAATAGTTGCATTACTTATAACAGAATTTAATATCCTTTCTTGCTGATACATACCACCTAATCAATGAAAAACTGTAACCATTTGTGCAATGATATTTGCTAATCATTTAAGTTTTATGTTGATGCCAATAGGCATGAATATGTTTCTAATTTTCAATCAAGTAGTCTTCAAAAGTTCCTAGCTCTACTTTAATTACATAAATGCATTGAAAACCATCTGATAGTATTTACTTCAGTTGTTTTATTTGGACGTGTTGCAAGATGACATATTGTGCCAAGAATTTTTCTATATCTTATCAGTTTAGTATTTTTTCAATCAAGAAGAGGCTTCAGAGATTAAGAACTGTATCTTTCTGGTTGATAACTCTTATCATCAATATCTTTGAAACCTCCATGACGTGCTTCCATGGAAGCAAAATTTTCCAAATCATTCCTTCATGGTGACTCCTTCTCTGCAACATCTTATTTCTTTTAGGCTACTCTTTCCTATTCTATTTCCTTAAGGCATTTCTTTTGCAACATGTGGTGCAATTTCTAGTTTATGGTGTTTACAATTTTTACAAGTTTGCTATATTAATTTGAGTGTTTTTCTCCATTGCTTGATGTTTTTTTAAAGCGGTATATTGATGTTTCTTAAAAGTGGTATATTAGTTTATAATAGACGTATGGGAAAAGAAATTTTATTAGTTTATAAAATTTATTTAGTATATATAGTTAATTTAATATATAATGCATGACATATAGAAAATAAATTTAGTTTTTAAGAACATGTAACTATTATATGTGACAAAATATTATTTATGAAAAAATAATATGAGATATTATTAAATGTATATAGTCAATTTAACATTCTTTGTAAAAATATCAACATAGAAAACTGAATTAGCCTTCAAAAATATATAATTTGTATTGATGGAAATTTGGCATAACTAGAAAAAAATATGATCTTATTATTCTTTCTATAAAATATAACACATATGATGGTTATGACACATGTTTAGTATTTGTGCCATGTAAATTTTTGAAATAAATTTCTATGGTTGTAAACAACTATAATTTTTTTCCATATTTTTAATATTAATGTTATATGTTTTAAAATTACTAAAGTGAGTGAAGCTTTGAAATTAGGATTCCAAACTTGAAGTTTTAAGTGTTTGAGTTTCATTTGTCTCTATATTATTTGTATGTCATCTCAACTCTTTGAAACTGGTAAAGGTAGAGGAATTAACTCACACAACATTTTTACAACTGAGACCACTTTGGAAAATTGCAATCTAAAACATTTTGCAAGTATTTTGAAGAATCAATTTATTTTTTTGGGGGGAATAACTTTCTCACTTTACCGTAAGACCATTTACTACTATTCTACACATAGATATCTTTCCAGTGGTGCAGTAATTGCCTCAATATGTGTCTGTATGCAAAAATTGTGCCACTGAAAAGTTGACCTTCTTGTTTTGGGAACAACAATTCAAGAGGATGCCACATAAACCCCCATTACTCAAGAAAATGACACTAGCCATGTGATCATGATCAGGATGAAGAGAAATAAAGGAGATTCAATGGTGTAAGTCCAATTGAGAGTTGCATGAGTCAAATCTAACTTGTAGTCACCTATGAGGTTGTTTTATAACCAAGCCACTAGGAGGAAAATGAGTTTCCTTACTTTTGAGTGTATATTGTTCCAAATAGGAGCATAGTAGTCATGAGGGATAAGGAAAGAGAACAAAAATAATGTTTCTGCAATGTAGTAGCCCATAGACCATGGGCCTTACTTATTTTTACTCATATCCATTTTCTATTTAGACAAAGAGAGGAGAGTGACCTCACATTCTAATTATGTTTTCCCATGAGAAATTTTGGTAGGATATATCTTTTTTCAATCATATTTTGTGAGTTTTTATTTCACTATTCTCTATTTTCAGCATAATTATAATTTGTATGCAGAAAAAATAAACAAAATTTTACACATCCAAAAATTTAAATGGAAATAAACCCTTATTCTATAGATTTTTTATTTTTAAGAATAATTTATCACATCAATTGTCACAAATTTTTTCTTAGAATATCCATGGAAGGTTATAGATTGTACTCGTATCAGAGAAAGTTTCATTTATCATATTTTGGATATTTTCAGGGAATTTAGATTAGCTAATCCAAAAATTATGAAATGTTATTCATGGCCAAATAATCTATGAATAACCATGGTGATCTTGTTCAGGTGATTTTTTAATGGTTGGAAGCAGAAGTTACAAATCTAATTCATTCTATGAATCTCCTCATAGATTTCTTGACCAATAAGCTCAGGTTATTCAAAGAATATGGGGGTTATAACTTAAAATCCCAATGGGAGGGGATATCAGGAGGTTGTAAAAAAATAGAGAAAAAGACAAGAAAAAGACCAAAGAAATATCAAACTAATTTTTGTGTGGTAAACCATTCAAAGTCCACGTTCAAAATGGAATCAAAGGTTTATGTCATGCCATACCAATTGAGATTTATAATTTGAAGCCAAATCACCCATTGCATCAATTAGAATTTTATTTTAGTTTTCATCACATGGAGGAAGAAAATAAGATTTCATTTGTGTGGATAAAATTAGAGGGACACGCCCTCACCTGGTGGGAAAGAAACATAAAAACCTTGACGTTAGAGGGATATCCTCTAGTGACTAAGTGGGAGAAGTTTAAAACCCTCATAAAGTCACAATTTTACCCTATGGCATATGTAAAGAAAAAATGTATCCAATGGAACTACTTGAGGAAGAAGTAAGGGCAGAATGTACAAGAGTGCACCACAAAGTTACAAAATTTGGCCATAATGTTCAGTATCTCTCCAAGGAACCTAGATGTATTCCTCAAGTATTTGTGGGGTAAACCTAGCTATATATAGAAGCAGGTGAGGTTTGTCAAGCCTAAATCACTAGACGAGCCTTGTGTATAGGCACAATACCGAGAGAGCATAGTCCAAAATAAAAGGAAATAAAGTATATCAAAGCATAAGAAGCACCATGATTCTTATGAGGGGATGAAGAAGTGAAAATGGGGGTAAGATAAAAATATAATAACCTCAACACACTAGTACAAGGATCCCAACAACCACTATAACCATTGTAATGATGATGTCCATGCAAAGGAAAAGTGATGGAAGTTTCATATAAAGCATAACCTGAAGAAAAAAAAGAAAGGTAATTAGAAGAAGAGTGTCATGGACATTAATTCAAGAAACCAAGTCAATTCAATGGAGAAGGAGGTAACTTTGAGTAGCCTTTCATAATAGGAAGACAAACAAATTATGAAGCTCTTTGAAATAAAGATATAAGTAAAGAAGAAAAATGTTGATGTTCTATTTGACTCATGATCACTAGAAAATATCATTGCAAAAAAGTTGGTCAGAAAATTAGGATTGGAAGTTCGTGATCATACAAACTGTCACACCTCCCACTTTACGACACAATTTTTTTTTTTTGTTCTGTTGGGTTGCATCCTTTCCCGTTTAATGCTACTGATGCATTCGGTCAATTCGTTGTAGGTTTACATAATTAATTTCGTTGTAGTTTTTCACTACTGTTCCTTTCAATTGCCATTCATATCTACCCTTTATCTTACCACATTTGCAAGGTAGTTGTTTTTGGAATAATTATAATTATATTAATTATAATTACATCAATATAATTATAATCCTATTCCCCCCCTACTTCCATATTTAATCTTCATTTTCTATCGCATGCCTTTGAATTCGAATTCGATTTTCATATACATATATAGAAGTGGGTTCGATTTGGTTATACATTGGTCTCATGTGATTATGGTTACACGGTCATGTGGACATCTATGCGATCGTTCACTCTTACCCTTTGTTGATAACCTTATAACCTTGGCGGAATTCGACTCACTAATCATGCGAGTCTAGCATTCGTCCTACATTCTTAATTTCGTCTTGTCAACACTTATTTGAAGTTGGGCGTGTTAAATTTAACCTCCACATAAGTATCAATTTAAACTTCTGTGCAATCAAATTTGGAAATTCGACGTCTATCTGTCTTCCACGATGTGCATTAACCCGGTCCTGATCTCGTCGTATGGGTTATGGTGATCACGTTTCATTTGTGATCACGTGGTGTTGGTTCCACGTAACACTGAATTCATTCTACCATTTTACTGCGTTCCCAACGCAATATCCACAGCATGGCCAGTTCGATACTCATTTATTTCCATACTTGTCATATAAATTTTTTGGGACGGATAGTGTACAGGTCCTATTAACTATTCGATCCGTGGCTTTGCTCTTCGGATCTCGCCAGGTGTACGCTTCAGATGTCTTTGGATCATTAGGGTTTCGTTGTTTGATCTAGACGCATTGATATAAATCAAGCTTGGTATTGTCACGGTGGTTCTTTTACCTCCCTATTCGTTTGGTTCATCGCTTGATAGTGAGTTAGTTTGCTTGATGGGTAAGACCTTCCATATGCGTTTTGTAAGTTTTCGTTCTAATATTATTTCGCAGGCTTCCCATCTCTGCTTGAGAATTTGGCTCATTTCTTCACACCAGTGCTACGATTTTGGATTATCGTTTTATGTCTCTGGTCTAGGTTGTAATATGTATGATGAATGGCTAATTTCGTTTTGCAGAGAGTGCATGTGCTTCGCATCAAGGGTTCAAATGGCTTGGTTTTCTTCCCTAATATTCACATTTTCTTGTGAATTTTCTGAACACATGTTGTTCTGGTGTCATAGCCCAACCCTCTCCTCAACTGAAAGGGGTTTGCGAGGGTATAAATTCGGCTCTATACGGGGACTATGATTCTCGGCTTCACGAGTTGGTAAGTGTTTCTTTTGACCAAGCGTAGGACGCAATGGATACTGTTCATTCTTCGGAGGTTTAAAATTATTATTCGACTTCTTCCTGTCAACCTCTATTCATGAGAATTGTATATTTTTATGAAATAGGTTAAGGATGGTTTAAGGGTTTCTCCCTTACGAGGTATGATACCCTTCTCAGTTATTATTTTTCTGGGTTCAATGTTGTTTTTATTCTCCATGTTCGCCATCTGACTTGTATTGGTTTTGTGTCATAGGTAATTTCAACTTATGTCATGTTCTCCTTTTCTCCTACACAGATACGAGACTTTCCCAGACATTAACATTGGGTTCCTTGTGCTATTTGCAGGTCGGTACTAACCGCACTCTGCCAGAAGAATTCGTTCTTCTCTCCTGGATATATATTTTATCTTTGACAGTAAAATTTATAATAACGAAATTGTAATTATTGGACAGCTACAATTTAATTCCTGCTCTGATTATTTATACATCTCTGTTCATGGGACATTATAAGAATGCTCTCGGATTTGTTCAATACATCCATATATGCCTCTGTCATGTTGGGTTTTCATAATACCCAATTTTTTTGATTTCAGTTATTATTACTAAGAGTATGTTCCAGCAGTACTCTCTCCTTGTCTCTTCTGTCTTGGCTGGAACTACATGCTTAATCGTTGGCATTTTAATTTTTTTTTTGTTGTTATATATATATAAGTATGACATATACACATATTCATCATTTTGTGTAGTTTATTGCTTTCAGGCTCCCAGGCCATACCATGGTTAACTATATTTATAATGTGGTGATAGTTGAATGAATAATATACTGTAGAATAGATTTTCCTATTCCAGGAAACCATAGCTTTTGTGACAGTAACATTTAAATGTCTAAGGGAAATCAATATCTCAGTTCAATTTCTTTCATCAGTTTATTGAGCTGACCCTAAAGTTCAACTGTCTTTTTGTTGTTATTTTAAATAACCAGAGTGCTATAATTATCTATAACAAAATGGCACAGTAGCTCCATGCAGAAATTTGAAGAAGTAAGTTGTTATAAATTTGCACAGCATATGTATCCAATTTATCTACAGGAATGAATGCATCTGTAACCATATATTTATGTTTAAAATACATTGGGATTTATAATCTATTACTTACCCTCTTAATTCAGGTTATCGGGATAGACTAGGATACATATAGGTTTCTATATGCTAGGCTGTGATGAGTATGCATGTTGGATATTTTCTTAACTTTCTTGTGTACTTCCATTCGATGCTATAATAGATGAATGGTTTCCTAAGATAATTGTCTATGACCAGTCTCTACAGATGATTAGTTTCTTTCCTCTGCTATACTATATGCTGCTTACATGCACAGTGTAAATTACAATTATTTTTCTACTATTTTCCAATATAATGCAGAACTTCAAATTTTCTCTCTCATGTATGTGTATATTAAAATCATTCTAGAAACAGAAGCAGATTAAAACTAGTTCACAAATTTTTCCTGTGAAGAATAAGTATCTACAGATTTAAACCAATCACTGGTTTAGAGACTCTGTAAGATTCTACTTCATAGATTTAAATTCTACAACCATACAGGATTTCAAGGGTAACTTCCTTTTGATCAATTATGTTAAATGTAGAATTTATGTTCTAATCTAAAGTAAAATTTTATATGTAGCCAATTCAGGCTATATAAAATGAACAACAATAAACTTAAAGACATACCACTTATGCAATTGACCAACCTCCCAACCTTAGAGTCCTTCTGTCTCCCAGAACTCACCCCCGAGCTAAGATCACCTCCCTGTAATAGATCAACCCCTAATCTGTACAAGAGCAGCTTATTTAAGCTATTGTTCCCCAAAGCATGTTTCTAATTCTGCGTCCAGAATCTCAGGATGCTTTTCTTCCTGTTTGCCTAGGCTTCCCATTTTAGGGATTCTTTAAAGTTGTTTTATGCTTTTCCTTAGCTTTTCCAGCTTTTTACCTCTTCCCAACTACTTTCCTCATCATTGGAGAAATTCAGTTTTTTCCTCAAAAATCTAAATTTAAAAATTAATTTCTTTCAAGGATTTTTGAAAGATTGTGGGAAAATATTTGCCTCATCCATCCTCATGGATTTAGCAAGTGATCTCATAAATCTCATTTTGTTCAATCTGCACCACATCATTTTATTCATTTCCTCAATTAAATATTTAATTACATTCACAAAATATTTATCCTTTGGGGTCCACTCCCCTTAGGATCAAAGTTCAAATGTCTAACTTTGAAATTCAAGCACATGAATTGGGGGTGTTACATATTCCCCCTCTGAAAATAAACACCTTCCTCGGTGTTATTATTCAACTACTAGAGTTCATTTGGCAAATAAAAATGGATATTTTTCCATCATCTCAGCTTCCCTTTCCCAGGTAGCTTCTTCAGCAGTAAAGTGCGTCCACTGCACTTTTACTCTTGCTACTATTCTGCTTCTCAATTCAATTTCTTCCCGCTCCAATATTTGAAGCGGTTCTGGCAGAAAATCCCCTTCTAGTTCCACCTGTACAACATTCCAATTAACTATGTGAGAAGCATCATGCACATATCTTTTTAACAATGAAACATGAAATACATCATGAACTCTAACATGGGGTGGTAAGGCCAGCTTGTAAGCCACTGGTCCCACCCTTTCTAATACTTCAAAAGGACCACAGTATCTAGGGGCTAGTTTTGCACAACTTCCAGCATAAAGCGTGCTCTTTTTGGGTTTAATACGCAAATACACCCGCTCCCCCACTTTAAATTCTTGGTGCACTCTTTTCTTATCAGCATAGTTCTTCTGGCGATCTTGGGCTGTCTTGATGTTTCTTTGTATCTGTTTAACAGTTCTTTCCATCTCTTGTAAAGCATCTGGTCCCAACATTAGTTTATCTTCTGGCTGACTCCAGCTCAAAGGAGTATGACACTTCCTTCCATAAAGTGCCTCAAACGGACTCATTTTGATGGAGGATCGGTAGCTGTTATTATAGGCAAATTCAGCTAAATGCAAGTAGTCTTTCCATTTTGAAGGCCTATCCATCACATACATTCTCACCATATCCTCCAAAATCTGATTAGTTCTCTCTGTTTGGCCGTCTGTCTGAGGGTGGTAAGCAGTACTAAAATTCAATTTAGTCCCCATCCCTCCAAATAGCCCTTTCCAAAAAGCTGCTGTAAACTTAGCATCTCGGTCAGAAACAATGACTTTTGGGACCCCATGTAATCTTACTATTTCTTTTAAAAACACATCTGCTACTTGAGCTGTTCCAAAAGTAGACTTAACAGGTATGAAGTCTGCCGCTTTGGTTAAGGTGTCCACTACCACCATTACTGAGTCATGTTGATGTTTGGTTTTGGGTAATCCTGTTATGAAATCCATGGAAACTGTATCCCATTTCCATTCTGCAATCGGTAAAGGATTTAGCAGACCAGCAGGATGCCGATGTTCAACTTTGACTAGTTGGCATTCCATGCATCTATTTAAATATTCTACTACATCTCTCTTCATTCCTGTCCAGAACAACTTCTTTTTCAAGGCTGTTAACATCTTCTGATATCCTGTATTTCCTGCATATGGCTGCTTGTGGTACTCATCCAAAATTTCCCTTTTAAGAGCCGCTACATTGGGAATATACAATCTGTTTTTATAACAGATCAGTCCTTTTCGGTTTTGAGTGAAATCAGTTTTCTCCTTCTTTTGTAATTTCACCAGAAGTGTTTCATAATTTGGGTCTTGGGTTGCTGCCTTATTCACCAAATCTTCTACATCAATCTGAGCACTACTTCCAATGCTATTGATATTCTGACAAGAATTTCTGCTCAATGCATCAGCAACTTTATTTTCTTTCCCTCTAATATGTTTTATATCCATATCAAATTCACTTAAAAAAGACAACCATCTCTCTTGTCTAGCATTCAAATCAGTTTGGGAAAAGAAGTATTTGAGACTAATATGATCAGTCATCAATGTAAAAAAATTTCCAAGGAGATAGTGCCGCCACATTTTTAAAGCATGGATAACAGCTGCTAATTCCAAGTCATAGGCACTATAATTCTGTTCATGTATCTTCAGTTTCCTAGATTCATAGGCAATAAATGAATTTTCCTGTAAAATAAATCCTCCCAATCCTTCTCTACAGGCATCCGTACATACCACAAATTCTTGGTCAGGATCTGCAATCTTTAGTATAGGGGAAGTAGTAAGTTTCAGTTTTAATTCGTCAAAACTGTTTTGGCATTTTTCAGTCCATTCAAATTTGACACCTTTCCTTTGTAGTGATGTCATGGGATGTGCTATGGCTGAAAACCTTTCTACAAATCTGCGATAGTAGCCTGCAATCCCCATGAACGATCTCACTGCTGAAACATCAGTTGGTACAGGCCATTCCTTTATAGCCTTTATCTTCTCAGGGTCTACAGCAAGGCCTTGTTCAGAAATAATATGTCCCAAATACGGGATCTTATCTTTAAAAAACTCACATTTGCTAAACTTGGCATATAGCTGATTTTCCTTTAGAGTTTGCAATACTATCCTCAAGTGTTCTTTATGTTCCTCCTCACTTTTTGAATAAACTAAGATATCATCTATGAATACAAGGAAAAATTTATCCAAGTACTTGTTTAACACACTGTTCATTAGGCACATAAATGTGGCAGGGGCATTTGTCAAACCCAAAGGTAGGACTACAAATTCGTAGTGACCATACCTGGTTCGAAAAGTTGTTTTGCTGATGTCTTCTTCTTTAATTCTAAGCTGGTGATAACCAGTCCTTAAGTCAATTTCCGAAAATATTGAAGCTCCTCTTACCTGATCAAAAAGATCATCAATTCTAGGCAAAGGGTATCTATTTTTAATGGTCAAATTATTCAGTTGACGATAATCAATGCACATCATAAAAGTTCCATCTTTCTTTTTCACGAACAACACCGGTGCTCCCCAAGGAGATACACTCGGTCTGATATACCCTTTGTCTAACAGTTCTTGTAATTTCATTTTCAGTTCCATTAGTTCCGGAGGACTCATTCGATAAGGCGCTCGGGAAACAGGGGTTGCTCCCGGCACCAGATCGATTGATAAATCAATCTCTCTTTTGGGGGGAAGATGAGGGATTTCCTTTGGAAACACTTCCTTAAATTCTCTTATTACTGGTACAGCATCCAGTGATTCTTCTTCTGTTTTCTGTTCTGGTTCTTCCACATGCACTGCATAAACTTGGTATCCTTTTCTAGCTGTTCGTTTTAATTGTAATGCTGAAATTTGTCTTACAGAAATAGGTTTTGGTTTACCTTTAATAATAAAAGGTTTCCCTTTCTCATCTACACAATGCAAAGTCTTATCCTAGCAGTTCATCAAGGATTTCTTCTTTTCCAGCCAGTCCATTCCTATCAATAGATCATATGACCCCAAGGGCAGAATATTCAAATTTACTTCTGTTTGAAACTCATTTAATTTGATTACTGTTCTGGACAGTTTATGGGTTACCTTTCTCTTAGTTCCAGTGGCCAACTGTGCCAACCATGACTGTGGAAATTTTTCAGTTTTTAAGTTACATTTTTCTACAATCTTTGGACTAATGTAACTCAAAGAAGCACCTGGATCAATCAGAACAGTAATAGATAGGTCAGAAATCTTACCCTCCATTTCCACCATGGTTGCTTGATGTTCTTCTTGCCGATTTTCCAGGGCTGCACTGATAATTGGCATATTTATGGCTATATCATTTACTGTTGTCGCTTCTCGATCTCTCATGATCATATGCACGTTTCGATGAGGACAGTCCCTCAAAAGATGGGGTTCTCCACAGCCCCAACATTTCATGGGTTCTCTCATTTTGACCGTCCCTTCCTTTTTACTGTCTCCATCTATTTGTTTGGAAGCTACTTGGGACTGAGCAGTTTGGCTTTCTTTGGGTTTATTAAACTTTTTCCGCTGATGGTCTCTGCCAAAATTTTTCAAATAGGCTGGTTTCTGTTTCCTTCCTTTGAACTCATTTTTTATTTATCCAACTTTTTCCTTGTTCAGTTTTTCCTTTGAACTGTTGGTAACATAATCTGGCCTTTCTAACAGCTTCGTCCATTGTTTTTGGGTTGTCAAACTCGATTTTCTCTTTGTATACAGCAGGCAAGCAATTCATAAATCTCTGAACTTTTGCCTTCTCTTCCCTTATGTAGGGTACATATCTCAACAGATTTGTAAACTTAGTAACAAACTCATCAATAGTGAGCTGTCCCAGTCTAAGTTCATGGAATTATTTGGCTTTATCATCATAGTAACATTCATTTAAGTAGCGGTTCTTGAACTTAACCTGAAAATCTTCCCAGGTGACTGTCTTTTCATCAATGGCATGCACCATCTTTGTCTCCTCCCACCACAAGGTAGCCTTACCTTGTAGCTGGTAGACAGCTAATCTGGCCTTCATATTACTTTCATATTCATAAACCTGGAAATACTTGATCATGTTTAATAACCAAGCTTCCGCATCTTCCTCCTTCTCCCCATCATAGGAGGGAGGCTTGATTTTTCGGAATCCCCCCTGTAATTCCTTTTTCTGTTTGTATTGATGCCTTACTACATCCTCATCTTCAGACTCATCATTTTTCCTCTTTCCAAAACCTTCGCCTTCCTAGCTGTTCCGCGAAGTTAATTCCCTGATGAGCTTTTCCTGCTCCTCACTGGCTAATGACAATCTGTCATTCTGGCTTTTTATCTCAGCCAACTCTTGTTGCAATTCCCACAACATAGCCATCATGGCCGCATTGGGATCTGGCTCACCACGCAGATCGACATAAATTTCGCCACCTTCTTCCATTTCAGCACCACTGTACATACTCAACACAGATCAGTGAAAATAAAAAAAATAAAATACAATTTTTTTTTCCACAAAATTTAATTGATACAGTGAATACACAGCACAGTGAGCACAATGTCACCAGCCCAGTTTTATAACTTGGGCTCTGATACCATTTGTCACACCTCCCACTTTACGACACAATTTTTTTTTTTGTTCTGTTGGGTAGCATCCTTTCCCATTTAATGCTACTGATGCATTCGGTCAACTCGTTGTAGGTTTACATAATTAATTTCGTTGTAGTTTTTCACTACTGTTCCTTTCAATTGCCATTCATATCTACCCTTTATCTTACCACATTTGCAAGGTAGTTTTTTTCGGAATAATCATAATTATATTAATTATAATTACATCAATATAATTATAATCCTATTCCCCCCCTACTTCCATATTTAATCTTCGTTTTCTATCGCATGCCTTTGAATTCGAATTCGATTTTCATATACATATATAGAAGTGGGATCAATTTGGTTCTACATTGGTCTCATGTGATTATGGTTCCACGGTCATGTGGACATCTATGCGATCGTTCACTCTTACCCTTTGTTGATAACCTTATAACCTTGGCGGAATTTGACTCACTAATCATGCGAGTCTGGCATTCATCCTACATTCTTAATTTCGTCTTGTCAACATTTATTTGAAGTTGGGCGTGTTAAATTTAACCTCCACATAAGTATCAATTTAAACTTCTGTGCAATGAAATTTGGAAATTAGACGTCTATCTGTCTTCCACGCTGTGCATTAACCCGGTCCTGATCTCGTCGTATGGGTTATGGTGATCACTTTTCATTTGTGATCACGTGGTGTTGGTTCCATGTAACACTGAATTCATTCTACCATTTTAATGTGTTCCCAACCCAATATCCACAGCGTGGCCAGGTCGATACTCATTTATTTCCATACTTGTCATATTAAATTTTTGGGACGGATAGTGTACAGGTCCTATTAACTATTCGATCTGCGGTTTTGTTCTTCGGATCTCGCCAGGTGTACGCTTCAGATGTCTTTGGATCATTAGGGCTTCATTGTTTGATCCAGACGCATTGATATAAATCAAGCTTGGTATTGTCACGGTGGTTCTTTTACCTCCATGTTCGTTTGGTTCATCGCTTGATAGTGCGTTAGTTCGCTTGATGGGTAAGACCTTCCATATGCGTTTTGTAAGTTTTCGTTCTAATATTATTTCGCAGGCTTCCCATCTTTGCTTGAGAATTTGGCTCATTTCTTCACACCAGTGCTACGATTTTGGATTATCGTTTTATGTCTCCTGTCTAGGTTGTAATATATATGATGAATGGCTAATTTCGTTTTGCAGAGAGTGCATGTGCTTCGCATCAGGGGTTCAAATGGCTTGGTTTTCTTCCCTAGCATTCACATTTTCTTGTGAATTTTCTAAACACAGGTTGTTCTGGTGTCGTAGCCCAACCCTCTCCTCAACTAAAAGGGGTTTGCGAGGGTATACATTCGGCTCTATACGGGGACTATGATTCTCAGCTTCATGAGTTGGTAAGTGTTTCTTTTGACCAAGCGTAGGACGCAATGGATACTGTTCATTCTTCGGAGGTTTAAAATTATTATTCGACTTCTTCCTGTCAACCTCTATTAATGAGAATTGTATATTTTTATGAAACAGGTTAAGGATGGTTTAAGGGTTTCTCCCTTACGAGGTATGATACCCTTCTCAGTTATTATTTTTCTGGGTTCAATGTTGTTTTTATTCTCCATGTTCGGCGTCTGACTTGTATTGGTTTTGTGTCACAGGTAATTTCGACTTGTGTCGTGTTCTCCTTTTCTCCTACACAGATACGAGACTTTCCCAGACATTAACATTGGGTTCCTCGTGCTATTTGCAGGTCGGTACTAACTGCACTCTGCCAGAAGAATTCGTGCTTCTCTCTTGGATATATATTTTATCTTTGACAGTAAAATTTATAATAACGAAATTGTAATTATTGGACAGCTACAATTTAATTCCCGCTCTGAGTATTTATACATCTTTGTTCATGGGACATTATAAGAATGCTCTCGGATTTTTTCAATACATCCATATATGCCTCTGTCGTGTTGGGTTTTCATAATACCCAATTTTTTTTATTTCAGTTATTATTACTAAGAGTATGTTCCAGCAGTACTCTCTCCTTGTCTCTTCTGTCTTGGCTGGAACTACATGCTTAATCGTTGGCATTTTAAATTTTTTGTTGTTGTTATATATATATAAGTATGACATATACACATATTCATCATTTTGTGTATTTTATTGCTTTCAGGCTCCCAGGCCATACCATGGTTAACTATATTTATAATGTGGTGATAGTTGAATGAATAATATACTGTAGAATAGATTTTCCTATTCCAGGAAACCATAGCTTCTGTGAAAGTAACATTTAAATGTCTAAGGGAAATCAATATCTCAGTTCAATTTCTTTCATCAGTTTATTGAGCTGACCCTAAAGTTCAACTGTCTTTTTTTTGTTATTTTAAATAACCAGAGTGTTATAATTATCTATAACAAAATGTCACAGTAGCTCCATGCAGAAATTTGAAGAAGTAAGTTGTTATAAATTTGCACAGCATATGTATCCAATTTATCTACAGAAATGAATGCATTTGTAACCCTATCTTTATGTTCAAAATACATTGGGATTTATAATCTATTACTTACCCTCTTAATTCAGGTTATCGGGATAGACTAGGATACATATAGGTTTCTATATGCCAGGCTGTGATGAGTATGCATGTTGGATATTTTCTTAACTTTCTTGTGTACTTCCATTCGATGCTATAATAGAGGAATGGTTTCCTAAGGTAATTTTCTATGATCAGTCTCTATAGATGATTAGTTTCTTTCCTCTGCTATACTATATGTTGCTTACCTGCACAGTGTAAATTACAATTCTTTTTCTACTATTTTCCAATATAATGCAGAACTTCAAATTTTCTCTCTCATGTATGTGTATATTGAAATCATTCTAGAAACAGAAGCAGATTAAAACTAGTTCACAATTTTTTCCTGTGAAGAATAAGTATCTACAGATTTAAACCAATCACTGGTTTAGAGACTCTGTAAGATTCTACTTCATAGATTTAAATTCTACAACCATACAGGATTTCAAGGGTAACTTCCTTTTGATCAATTCCGTTAAATGTAGAATTTATGTTCTAATCTAAAGTAAAATTTTATATGTAACCAATTCATGCTATATAAAATGAACAACAATAAACTTAAAGACATACCACTCATGCAATTGACCAACCTCCCAACCTTAGAGTCCTTCTGTCTCCCAGACTCACCCCTGAGCTGAGATCACCTCCCTGTAACAGATCAACCCCTAATCTGTACAAGAGAAGCTTATTTAAGCTATTGTTCCCCAAAGCATGTTTCTAATTCTGCGTCCAGAATCTCAGGATGCTTTTCTTCCTGTTTGCCTAGGCTTCCTATTTTAGGGATTCTTTAAAGCTGTTTTATGCTTTTCCTCAGCTTTTCCAGCTTTTTTTTTTTTTTTTTTACCTCTTCCCAACTACTTTCCTCATCATAGGGGAAATTCAGATTTTTCCTCAAAAATCTAAATTTAAAAATAAATTTCTTTCAAGGATTTTTGAAAGATTGTGGGGAAATATTTGCCTCTTCCATCCTCATGGATTTAGCAAGTGATCTCAAAATCTCATTTTGGTCAATCTGCACCACATCATTTTATTCATTTCCTCAATTAAATATTTAATTACATTCACAAAATATGTATCCTTTGGGGTCCACTCCCCTTAGGATTAAAGTTCAAATGTCTAACTTTGAAATTCAAGCACATGAATTGGGGGTGTTACACAAACCCATATCCATTAGGACAGGGAAATGAGGATGAAAAAAAAAGGTAAAAAAATATTGCAAAATCATATTTGGTATGAGTGCTAATTTTATTGATGAAGTAGAAGTAGGTGTATTTTCCCTTTATATATGCGGAGAGGTGTTTGGAAGTTTATACATCTACATGTGAGATGAAATATGCATGTGAAGAGACAAACCATAATGGATAGTCAAGGATGGAAAATCGTTAACCATTAACGTGAAAAAGACAACTCAGAACTACTAGTAAGTGGCAACCAAGAAAAAATACTAATTAGTTATAATAAGAATTTTTGTCTTACTATTTTTAAGAGAGAATCAATCTATAGAAGAGTCATTATGAGCAAGTATATCCCTAGAAGGGTGTATTATTAAATATAAATAGCAACTTGAAGTGTTTCTATAAGCATACAAGGATGTGTTCAAGGAGATTAAAGGGTTACCACCAAAGAGGGAAGTGCAACATGAGATCCATATAATGTCAGACTCGTCATTACCAAACATTAAGAATTACAGGTAGTTTGTTGTAGAGGAAAATGAGGTGAAGAAATAGTTATAGAATCCACTAAAACTCAATTTCATTTCAGTGAGTAAAACATCATGTGGGTTATCCATCATAGTGCCAAAAAAAGTTGGGACTTGGTAGATGTGGATTTATTATATGGCATTGAGAAAAATCATGCTCACGAATAGGTACCCCATATATAGCATTGACGATCTATTGGATGAGTTGAAATAATTGAAATAATTTACCAAGATGGAATTAAAGTCTCAATATCACTATGTTAGAGTTAGACAATAATATACTTGGAAAATTTCCTTCAAGTAGACAGGGTTTTATTAGTGGCTAGTCATGGCATTTGGGGTATGAAATGTAGCAACTACGTTTATGAGGTTAATGAATGATATATTATTCCCTTTATATATTTATATTTTATTATGTATTTAGATTATATATTTGTATATAATGCTACCTATAAGGAGCACGTCTCTCACCTAATGTAGGTGTTGGAGACATTAAAGAAGCATCAATTAAAAGAAAATCTTAATAAATGTGAGATTGTACAACATTATTTTCTTTATTTTGGGAATGTGATAGGTGGAGAGATGAATATAGATCCCTCGATGATGGATTCCATCATGAAATGGATAGAGCCTACTAATGTTTTTGAGGTTAATATTTTTTTTATGGGAGCACATTCCCTTAGTAAATTGATAGCCTCATTTGTAGCAACAGTAGCACTACTCCACACCATAATAGTAAGTGGAAAGATTTTATAGTGCTTTAAGGGTCAAGATAGTGCCTTTCAGGATTTAAAGAAGAATAACAAAAAATTATAAATTTTGTAATTACCGAACTTGGGGTAGCCCTTCAAAGTAGAGACAAATTAAAGTGGGTATGTTGTGGGAGTGGTCTTGATGCAAGGAGGAAGGCATATATTCTACCATTCAGAAGTGTTTCATAAGGAATTTATTAACTACCATACTTACGATAACGATCTCTATTCCTTAGTGCAATATGTGAAGAAGTGGAAGCAGTATCTGATGGGAAAGGAAACAATAATCCATGTATATCAACAACCAATAAAATATTTGTAGGCTAAAATTATGCTACAAGAGTGTAGGAATTAAAAATGGATATGGTTTCTACAATAGTTTCATTTAATGATAAAATACAATAAGGGAAGCACAAAGAAGTTCGAAAACATCCTTTCAATGACACCCACATCAAATATCACAAATTTGGTAACTTTGATGCAGATGGAGTCATTCACCCATGATGCCTACAAAGAGGAATCTTCAAATGAGGGGACTATAAGGAGGTGCTTTAGAATTGTTAGAGTGAGATTCATGTTCAAAATGGTGACGAGAAAGTTTACTACCCACATTAGGATGGGTTACTCTATAGGTTGGATAAGCTATGTGTTCCTATAGGTGATTTCTTGTCCATGAGAAAAGAGGCTAAGAATCCAAGGCTCCAAGGAAAATTAGTAGAGGGAATACAATTGCCAACTTTCTAAGTTATATGTATTGGCAAAAGATGCAAGAAGTGGAAGCTAGGTTCATAATGGAATGCATTATTCATTGTACTAGAAATCCTAGTAATAGGAAATTGGCTCTATATCATCACTTAACCCACTTGTCCCTAGGAAAGAATTACCATGGAATTTGCAGGAGGTTTTACAAAAATCATGAGAGGAAATGACTACTTTTATATCTTAATTGAAAGGTTCAATAAGATGTAAATGTTCTAATTCCCTATAAAAGGAAAATTAATGGGAAATACGTAGCTGAATTGTTCTTTGGACATATCATAGTGCACTTTATGATACAAAGGAGCATTATTTCAGACAGGGAAATGGGATTTCTAATTGCATTGGAATACATTATGGGAGAATATGGAAATTAACTTGAAAATGTCTATCACATTCCTTTCTTAGACAGATGAGAAGGTAGAGGTAGTCAACAAGACTTTGACAGAGCTTTTCATGAGCTATAATCAAAACAATCTGAAGACCTTGGATGAAAATTTGGTATAAATACAACACCCTTATAACAGTGAAGTCAACAATTATATTGAAATGTTCCCATTTGAAACTTGTTTTTGATATCTTCCATTCACCTTTGCATATTACATGTAGAAAACAAGGAGGAGTAAGGGAGTAACTTCAAGGGATTCCTTGAGGGCTAAATTTTTTTTTTGATAAGATAAACCAGATCAATATACATGTACCAGAGACACAGTACAAACCATAGGAAAATTATAAGGTCGGGAATAATTAACACAAAATAGAGAATTCATTAAAGGTTGGAGATAGAGTATGGTTATGTTTGAACAAGGAGAGGCTAAATAGTCCTGGTAAGAAAATAAAGGCCTCATGATATTGTCCCTTTCATATACTGGAAAAGGTCAGAAAAAAAAACTATATAATAAATATACCCACATGTATGTCCATTTACTGAGTTGTGAATGTATACAATATAAAATTCTCTAAGCATTCCATGTTATATCAAGAAGAGGAATATGCCATACCTTTAGTAAGGGATTTCACACCAAATACTCAGGCAGACTTAAGAGCATATACATTTTTATAGAAGATATATTGAGCTGTAAGGGAGAGGCAGATTGGGTTGAAAGGAAAACTTACAAAAAAGTATAAATGATACACCCGATTTCCTCACTTCAGTTAGTATAAGATTTTGTGGACCGGAATCCTCCCAAAATCAGGAGGTGTAATTCATATTAGATCATTATGTTGTTTTTCAACCATCTTAATGATTTTAGAGTAGAAATTGTAGAGGAATAATCTCACATGATAATTTTATCTAGCATGAGCCACTTTGGAAAATCTCGGTCTCAAACCTTCTAGGAGCATGTTGAGGCATAAAACGACATTTTTTCTATATATGTAAAATTTACACCTCTCAGAATTTGACATTCCTATTTTGGCCACTATAATTCAAGAAGATGCCACATCATCCCTCATTACTCAAGGAAAATGGGCTAATCATATGATTTTGATGAAAATGACTCTAGAAAAGTCAAATTTTTAACTTGATTTAACAGTTGAAGGAGTCAAATGTAACCACTAGTAGGCTATCGGGTTGTGCTATAAGCAAGCCACAAAGAGAAAAATGGGTTCCATTCTTTTTAAGTGTATCTTGATATGTAGTTGAACAAAGTAGCCAAGAGAGATATGGAGAGAGACTAAAAAGTATATTTGTGCACTAGATTAATAGATGGGCCATAGGCCTTACTTCTTTGTACGTGTAGTCATTTTCTATCAATAGAAGGAGAGTTGAGTGACCTCACCATCCAACTGGGTTTTCTCTTAAAGGTTCCTCCCTTAATATGTCTTGTGTTAATCATAGTTTGTGAGTTTCTATTTTTTTGATCTATATTTTATTCCTAATTATAATTTTCGTGCGTACAAAATAAACAATAATTTATAAGTATATAAATCTAAATTGAAACAAAACCTCACAGTGTATAATTTGGATTTTTAAGATTAATTTATTAGATCTATTGTGACAAACTATTCAATGGTGTAACCATGATAGTTTCCAAATTATTCATAAGAAAATAGATCAAATTTTTAAAGAAAATAAAATAAATGAAATATTTTATTCATAACAAAAGAGCTATGTGTCTTAGAATTATTATATATATGTAAAAATTAAAAATAAATAAAAAAGAAATAAATAATTTTTGTCTTCAAACCATTACGTTTTCTTTCCAACATTAATGGGAAGACATGTAATAGTTCCCATCTCTTTTGAATTTATAGGATTAAAAACAATGCATTAAAAATATATATTCTTTTTTCGCACATAAATCCACAACTTTGCAAAATTTCGTTCACCATTAGATGTAGGACATATATTGGGACCTATGCTTCAAAAGAAAATCTCAAACATTATGACCTATTCTAATTCCCTTGGGATAATAAATCCACCTGGGCCCAAGGTCTTCATGTCAAAGGACCTAATGGAGCCCAATTTTCATTTTGTTTCAAAATCCCCATAGACACGGCATGTGTCATGGTTAACTCTTAAGGCTCAAAATGTTCACTTTTGTACAAAATTTCAGAGTTTTTCTTTCTAGCCATGGTCTATATCACTCTAGCCATCTCTAATTGGTGGTTGCACAAAGATGATGCCCCTAAAAGTAGAAATGGGTATATCCAAAACATATTCACTAAAGAATTTGTGTGCCTTCCTAAGAATGCATGTGTTTTCTTACGCATCCATGCTCGAGAAAGTCGAGGCTGCTAAAATAGGACACTAGTTAGGATGTGAACTTGGGATAGTTCAAGAAAACACTTATGTTCTTAAGAGTGTGCATGAATTCTTGGGAAAATACAAAAATTCCTAGGGAAACTGTTATTTTCATGGGCATATGACCCCATTTTTTTACCATATTGGAACTTTGAAACACATTTTCAGGTACAATTTGGAAGATTTCTTGATTTACTTGTCTACATCAATTGCCAAGCAATATCCATACATCATGTGCAATATTGATTTAATCATTCTATTGTATTTTTTTTTTTTAATTTGGTGTAAAGCTGTTTAAAAATACGTAAATAGTACCCTTAACATAGTGGCCATATTCAATTATAATGAATTTTTTTTTCTATGGGATGCATTAAGAACATAAACCGACCATCACAATACAAGATTTTAGAAAAATCCAACCCTAATAAAGAAAAAAAATCTAAATGATGAAATTGACGCATGCTTCGCTACTTTGAGGTCACCAATACATGATCTGGAAAAAACATGTAAGTTTTCAAAATTGACTCCAATTACTTCATAAAATCCATTATATCATCCATTTCCAATGGCCAAATCTAGTTAACAAATATTTCTAGTTATAGGGCTAGAATGTATGAACACTATAGAATCATTCTAAATAAATACCAAGCTATAGATCACAACTTTAAAGAACAATATTTTTTGTATTTTTTATTGACATGAGAAAAACTCGATGTTTGCTTGTAAAAAATTATGTATTTATATGGACTAGTGCACTGACCAATCATTTCAAGACCATTGGATCGATAGGTGGTTCATATTATTTCACAACCTGCTCTATAATACTAAGGTAGTACTCATATATTTTGTTGAAAATGCAACAATAAAATCTATGTTTGAATTTTCGTTGGTCAACCTAGAGGGAATTCCAATTTCTATTTCAGCAGAAATATTTGAGGTAGTGAATTGAGGTGGCATGGACCTTGTCACTCAGTTCACTAAGTTAATTCATGTTGGATAAGATTTATTTTAGTTAACTATGATTTATTTCTAATTTATAGCAATCTATTTCAGTTAAATTGAGTTATTGTTAGTTAAACTATTTCTAACTATTAGAGGAACTAGTGGAAGGTAAAATTGTGTAGTGTGACTTCAATCACACTTAGTGATTATTCAGTTAAATTATCAATAAACCTAAAATAATTGATGCATGCTTATAAATCGAGTTAACCAGTTAAAACTGAGGTTCAAGGGCAGTGTATTATCAGTTGTAGACTATTGCAAGTTATAGAGGTGATGCATGTAGTCAAAAGATGAGCCTAGAATGATTGCACAATACCAATTGAGGAGTTTCCTAATTAATAGCGGTGTAATTAATCAAGGAAAAAAGAAAGAAAATAGGAGCTTGGATGCATTGAAAATTGACTAAGTTTTGGCCAAAGTGAGTGAATCAGGCAAATGGATAGACTATATAGTTCTAGGTTGTGCTTAGGCTTGAGAAAGAATTGTATTTCATCTCTATTATCTGATTAATGTAATAGATATAAGAAGGGGTTTTCATTACTTCCTTTCCCATATATAAATCTTTTTGTATGTGTGATAATATTCGTGCATGTTTATGATTTGTGTTCTCGATCATGAATTAAATTTCAGAGATGAGTAAATTATATTTGAGTCTTGTGTTTTAGTAAATTACGTGAGTTATTTCAGATCTACACATAATTTCTACATTGTATCAGAGCATGATTCATTGTAGAGAAGACATTTCATAGTTGTTAATGCAATATGATTGAATTTACATGATCATTTCTTCAGAGCTAGTAGGATGGTCTTCTATGGATTGATACTCAAGTATTCCCTTTGTATAATCTATAATTATTTTTCTTAGAAGGACTCCATGGAGGAAGTACTAGAAGATAATGGGTTGAAGGAATTCATTGATACTGATATCCAAAAACCAACAGTAGCTGATACTTAGAATATAGAAGAATGGAAGAAGTGTGTAGCCAATGAGAGGAGAATGATATTGGAGGGAGTACAAGACCATATTGTCTGAAATCTCCATATGAATGAAATTCTGTATGCAATGTGGATAGAATTCACATTTTCTTTCCAAAACAATAGTGACCATAAGAAGCTGGAAGTCAAGGAAAAGTTTTGAAATATCAAGATGCAGAAGAACGACATAATCCTACATTACCTCATTCGGTTCACACAATGTCATGATGAACTTTGTAGTGATGGGATTAATGTTGTAGAATATGATCTGGTAATCCTATCCCTTCTAGGCCTTCCCAAGAGTTGTCACAAGTACCAATATTCAGTGAATGGGAGGGAGAAACTACCAAATTTGGAATTAATATGGTCCTATTTGGTACATGAGGAAATAAGGAAGAATACTAGAGATGCGATTTCATGAAAGGGTGACGATGAAGAAAATTATTCCTCGGATAGAAAGGAAAGGAAGGGGAAAGGGAATAAATCTCAATCTAAAGGAGATTTTAGTCAAGGGGGCAACAAGAAATACTTGTCCAAAATCAAGTGCTTTCATTTTCATGAACTTAGGCGCTATGCAATGAAGTATCCACACAAGGAAAGAAACAATGCCTTAAGAGGAGCTACATGTGAAGCTTTGGCTTCACATTTCTAGCTTGACTTCACTCTCATCGAATGTATGGTAAAAATAGTGATGGGGAGTGTGCGGTATATGTATAATGGTTCATCCTTCTACATGATGGGGAAAAAATAAGTTTTAAATGACATAAAGGAGGAAGATCTCCAAATTCACATTAATATGGGAGATGATGGAAGGTATAGCACGACTAGTAATGGTATAGTTGCCTGTCATAGGGAGTCAGGCTCCCCTCTCAGGCTCAAGGATGTGATGTTTCTACCAAGTATAAAGATAAATATAATCTCCATTGCAGTGTTAGAAGACTGTGGTTACAATGTCATCTTCAACAAAGGAAAAACATTCCTAAAACATATAGCCATGGTACAAGTGAAGCAGATCGAAATTTGTTTGAAGAACCTTTGCAAGCTAGATGTGAAAGACTATGTTGCATTGAGAACACAGGAAGAGGATGTACAGAGTCGAGATGTAGGTGAACTATGGCATAAAATACTTGGCAAATTGCATCATGGAACTTTGAATATTATGCAGTAGATTACCACAGGCCTCCCTAAAGGAGCACTAGAGCAGTAGGATACATGTAATAGTTGTACCTTGGGGAACTACAGAAAAGAAACTTTCAATGATTAGGAAGAAAAGGCGCATGCAGTCCTTGAACGTATCCACTCTGATGTTTGTGTACCTTTCTAGATAGCCTCCACTACCAAGTATAGGTATTATGTTATCTTTATAGATAATTTCTCACTTAAGAATTTGATCTTATTCATGATGAAGAAATATAAATAATTATCCAAGCTTGTTGAATTCAAAGAACTTGTTGAGAAAGAAACTAGAAATAAGGTGAAGGTTCTCAAGAGTGATAATGGAGGTTAGTACATGTCAAATGAGTTTAATACTTTATCTGCAAAGGAATGCATTCGATGGGAGTTGATATGACCCCACAACCCACAAAAAAATGGTGTGGCTGAGAGGAAAAATCGTAGTATTATGGGAGCAACAAGGGTGATGTTGCATGACTAAGGCCTACCACTACACTTGTGGGATGAAGCATGCAACACATAGGTCCAGTATGCAGGGCAAGAGGCCTCGTCAGATTCTTAGCATGACTATACTAGAGGAAGCACTTTTAGGGAAGAAGCCAGGTGTGTCGCACTTTAGGACTTTTGGAGCATCAATTTACTTCCATGTATTGAAATAATTAAGGAAGAATATAGAGCCGATAATAGAGTTGGGCATATTGGCAGGGTACAAAAAAAATCCTCACAACTACTGTGTGTACTTGTCATCCCTTAGAATGATAGTTGTGCGAAGGGATGTCATGTTTGATGAGGAGAAGGAAATGAGATGTTCTCTTGAGAGGGAGCTTCATTTGTAGTTGGATTACGATATTTTGGATCCAAAGGAAGAACCTAAAGAATTTATGGATTAGCCACAACCATAGGAGCATATAGTGGACACATCCACCCAAGAAGATATATCTATGTAAGGTAGAAAATGAACTAGGGAAGCTGACATATTATTGCATGATGATAGAGAGAATGTGGGAGCACCCACTTCACAACACAGGCATAGGAGGTCACCCAATCAGTAAACAAGATACATGGCTTCAATGACTAACCTTGTAGAAAGTGAGCCATAATCATTCGAGGAATCGGTAAAGAAACATATATGGGTTGATGCTATTGTAGAGGAATTTGAATCGATTTTCGGAAAAAAATGTTTGGGAAGTGGTCCCAAGACTAGAAGATAAATCATTTCTAGTTTGAATATGGATATTAAAGGTGAATCATGCAACAGATGGAACAATAGAGAAATACAAGGCCAAATTTATGGCTAAGGGGTTGTCTTAGGTTAAGTGAATTGACTATGATGTGACGTTTTCTCCATTAACAAGGTACTCATCGATCAAATCAATTCTAGAACTAGTTTCACAGATGGGGTTGAAGATCCATAAGATGGATGTGAAGACAACATTCCTCAATGGAGTTATTGAGGAGGAGGTGTACATTAAGAAAAAATAAGTTTTTGAGACCTTTGACAAAGATTCATATGTGTGCAAAATCAAGTGAGCATTATATGGTCTCAATGAATAAATTAGTTCTTGGTACACTTAGATAGGTAATTATCTCACCAGGTTGGGCTTCACCAAAAGTGAAGCAGATGAAAAACTTTATCATATTGTGGTTTAAGGTAACTTATTGATTATTGTGTTATATGTCAATGATTTAATATTAGTTGGTGTTGAGAATTTGATCATATCTTGCAAGGAGGAATTTGAAAGAGAATTTAAAATGAAGGAAATTGGACTCACACACTATTTCCTTTGTTTGGACGTATGGAAATGAGATGGGGAAGTTTCGTCTCTCAAGGTAGGTATGCTAATGAGATATATAAGAAGTTCCACATGGAGAGTAGCAAACCATATTTAGCTTCACCATATTTATCTATCTATAAAATTATATGTTTCTTGTAATTATTCATTGATAGCACTCTCCCCAACCCTATACATGCAATAGTGCTAGTTTCGACCATTGATGTTGCAATGGATGTTTCTTGTTGATTTGGTATATTTCATACTCATGTATGATAAATTAAATCTATCCTTTCTTGAAAAAAAATTCATATATTTTTAGTCCATATTGTATATTCCCTTAATTTGTGTGTAATTGGATCGTATGTTTAATGTTTCCACAAACTACAATGAACTAGCCCAAGATCTAGGACCACCTAGGGTAGACATATCATCGTCTTCTTAGGTGTCATGTGTCAAATTAATTTTTTCTTAAATTTTTATTTCATTATAATTTTTGGTTAACTTATTAAAATTTTGTAAATGAGTATGAAATTCCTTCATTTTCTCAATTTTCCACTCAAACTTATATTTATCATTCTCCGCCATCCATTATTCCCACATCAATTTTCCATTAATATGATCACACTGCAATTATTTTTAATATTGAACTTACCTCCTTTTGGAAGCTTCCGTTGTTACTAGAATTCATCGGTGTTGATATAAATTATATTGTGAATTTTATTTCGATATATAATTATATGTTTTTCATAGTCGCCATGCCTTGGGAGCTCCCCACCAAACCATACAAATATTTCAATACTAGTTTTTACCACTAATGTTGTAGTGTATGCAATTTCTTTATCATTTGGTATACTACACACTCATGTGTGGTGAATTAAAAATATCCCTCGTTGAAATTTTTTTCATATGTGTTTAGCCCATATTATCATCTCAAGTGAGTTTTCTAGGCTAGAGTTATAAATTATTGGTTTATAAGTGTGATAATGTTTTGTGGAAAAAAAAAATCTAAAGATAATGTTATTTCTTTGTGTAGTCCCTTGATAGAAAACACATGACCCAAGAGAAAAAAAAATTGATCTCCTACTTCTACTAAGAGGATTATTGACTTCCTGGGTTGAAATGATGGTGTGATGATGGAAGTTGTCAATGAGATAACATGACATACATTTTTTATACACAACATCATATTGTCATAATTTCATGTCTCGACATGAGATGTCATTTGTATATTAGAGCCATTTTCTATATAGGTCACAATATGACACACTTGTATATTTAGGAATGAGGTGTCATTTTGTATATTGTACTTTATGTGCCATTTTGTTAAAAACATATGTTTTATACAATTGTGTGAGTTTGTATTTATTTCATGGTAGATATTCTATGAATTGAAGTATTTCTTTATTTGATATTGATTTCTAGGTTGATTTTGGATGTATGTGATGATGATGAAATATCACATATGGTGAAGTGAGCATTCTCACATGTATTTTTGAAGGTGTTTTTCATGGTTTTTTAAATAAATTTCAGTTAGGTTTATTTCTAGTGATACATATACTCTCTCTCTCTCTCTCTCTCTCTCTCACACACACACACACACACACACACACAAAATTGGTATAATCCCTAGATCTCCAAAATCTATATGTGTAAAATCATGAAAACCGAATTAGCATTTTTTTTATTCCTTAGGGTTCAAAAACCTTTTCCATGTTGTATCACATAATCACATGGAAATACAACTCTAGCGTTAGTATCCATATATACATCCATCCTAGGGTTTGTGTACTCAATTCCTTTCCCTTCAAATCTCACATCAACAAAAAAATAAAACCTTCATGGAAAATCATGAGATATATAATAACCAACTTATATTCTAAGAAGAATATCATAAAAACTAAAAAATTGTTAGCTTCTTCTCACCATAATATTTCCCTGGCCTCACATCCCACAAGAAAAATGTTATAAAAGCATGAAAACTATTATCTCCACTTCCATGTCTTCTACTATTTTATAAAATATAATGGCTCAACAATATCCATCACATTCAACATCATGAGTACTATCAAATTTTTCTTCTTCCCCAAGGTCTACATGCATTTCATAAACCATAACATTACATGAGGAAACCCTAAATAAAAACAAGTTTGTTTCTCATTCAATCTAACCAAGAAGACCAAAAATTTAGTATCTAAATACCTTGCTGCCAAAACTATGGAATGTACTTGTTGCATCTGAAATTCACTAGATGATAGCTCTTGGGGTTATAGCTTTGTCATTTCCTTCATATTTCTAAAAATTTGACCCATCAAAAAAATTAACAAAGGGAATGAATTAAAAACTAATGGAATATATGACTCTTTTCACTGTGTGAAACTCACTCTGTGAATGCATCATTTAACCATCAACAATCACTCCACTTTCTCCTCTGCCAAATTATGCTCTCTATTGTCTCTCTCATACTCAGAGACATGAGCATCACAATAAAAAACACATCACACTGACATTGACCCACTGTGATACACAAAAGCATCACATTAATTCACATTATCATAGTGCTCTCCAAAAACACATATACATCACATTGACAGATAGAGCGCGCTCCACAAACACATCACAAAGGCAGAACACATCTTGATATTTACATTCAAGATCATTAGTCACATGGTTAATTCCTCTTTTCCATTTGAGGATTTTATCTTACCAGCGAAACATCAATTTTGATTGGCACATCTAATGGACGGAGATGATTTGAAAATTGTGACGTTTGAAAGAGAGTACGATTGAGGGTAATGATTTACTCATTAAGCCCTCAACTTCAAGATGCATATCAAACCCCAATTTTCAAGGCATATGGATGACAAGAATAAGCTTGAAATATGAGTTATGTTTCACTTCTTTAACCACACACACGAACAAAAAATGTCATAAAACATTATGGAAGGAAATGAGCAAGGAAATTTGGTTCCACCAGCATTGGTGGCATGGTAATTGGTGAAACCAACATTATAATCTACTTAGAATTATGATCAACTGCCATTATTCTTCCCAGGTCAGCGAACACAGCTTTGCCTTGGCATCAAAATTGTAATTGCATAAAAGGAATGTTGGTTGCATGACAATAGGTATCCTACGATGAATGTGCAGGAAAATAATACATAGACCATTTCTCTCTTTGTTTACCTACCCGTGGCTTATTTACTTTTCCAAGTATCAATAATTACTTTGCAAGAAATTCCATAATAAGAAAAAAAATTTACTACATTCTGAAAGGTGAAGATGTCGAAATCATGCTGCAAAGTGAAAGGAAATAAAATATATTTCCTTAAACCACGAAATATATAAAGAAAATAATAACAATTATAATAATAAAACTAGATCTATCGATCTATCCATGATATGAGAACCATAAGAACTGAAGGGACTAAAAAAGTCTTTCACCAGAACAAACCAAAATTTTCAAACTCAACAAAATCCTATAAACACAAGCAACAAAAAACCCTCTAAAATTTTCTAAGACATCAAAGATAGACATCAACACAATTTCATGTACTTGAATAGGCTCATTGTTTCTTAGTGTTAGACTTCTTAAATTAGTTATTTATCATTTAATACTAGGACATTATCTATGTGAAAATAAATAGCTCCCAACTTCATCAAATCCGACTTCATTTCCAGTCAAAGATCAAAGCCAGCTTCATTTTCAGTAACAATATAAAAGAAAACCATTTATAAATATTAACACCTAACCACTTAGACCCCTCATATAATCATTTTCATATCCATACCAAAATATGTCCTCAAAAAATTTGAACTTTTCAAAAATATAACATGATCATGTAAGCCACTAAATACTAAATATGAACACTACTAGATAGGAAGCAATTCAATGCAAGCTCAATCAACCTTCATGCAACACATAAAAATCACTAACTCCTTTTGTGATATTGAATTCCAAATTCTTGTAACCAATAATTATGCTGACACTTTAGTTGGTAGTGTTGTGTCAAATTAACAATTTCTCACTACCTACAAATGTTGAAATAGAGGATGGTGTTAATGTTAAAGACAAAAAATAAAAAATAAATAAATCTATGACAAAAAATAGACCCGCAAGACTATATTGGTTGAGTGTGACAAGGACACCAATAAATGAGACTAGAGATATTAAAAGAATGTAGTAGTTACTAGTGTGTGTTTATTGTGCGATTGGTGGTATGGTGGAGAGACCTACAAAGAATGGACGTTGGTCTCAGGAAAACATAGTAGGTAGATACATAGAGAATTTATGTAAAAGGAATATGAGAAGTGTTGTCTTCAAGGTGGGTTATGTTATGGTAGAATTTTGTTGCTGATAAGAAATGGTAACGAAAGACTCACATCAATAGGTAAAAAGTAGATTTGGTGCATGAGTTGGAATGACTCATGTTATCTCATCCCTTAATGGTCCTAAGGAGATGTGGGGACCCTAAAAACTTAGTTCTTGAAAGACTTGAAAGCATGGCCAAAAAATGGCTGACAAGACTCTATACAAGAGAATGTTGGTCTCATGTCAATAGGGCTCTTACGATGAATGCGTAGGAACCTAGTACATAAATGATGCACCTAGATCATTGATCAATAAATCATTTTTCTCTTCACTAAGCTACACATTTCTCATTTGTCTTTTGAAATACCTATAATTATTTTCCAAGAGAATATAAAACTCAAAACTCAACAAAATTCCCCAAACAGAAGCAACATATAAACCATTAAAAATTTCCAAAATATCAGAGCTAGACATCAAGGTAGTTTCATGCACTTGAATGAGCCCATCGATGCTTTTCATTAGTCTTGTTAAATTAGTTATTTATCATTTAATACTAGTCAGACACTATATATGTGAAAAGAAATAGGTCTTGGCCTCATCAAATCTAGCTTCATTTCCAAACACAAATAAGAAAAAAACAATGTAATGATTAAATATGAAACATAAATATTAAAATAAAATGCATTAAAGAAATATAGTTGCAATGTTACAATGAAAAATACAAAATATATAACCATTTTTACTTAAATTTAACATATAGTAATCTTGCATGATCAACAGAGCATGTATACCAAAATAAGATTTTGAGGGTATTTCAATTTCCCAGTTCTCATCTTGGTCCTCATTTTCTACATTGTGAACATGATCTTCTCCAAAGGAAATGTCATTATGAGGCTCCTAAGCATTATGTTTTGTATCAAGTTCATTAGATAATTTTTTTATATTGTTTTCTCCCCTTTTATCACAATCTGATCACCAAAGCACAAGTTATCTTTCATATGGAAAATTGCTAATGTCATACTTTGTTACATATAATATTAATAATGTATCCACATGTTTATCAAGATTTTTCCTCAAATTTTACTTCAATAATGGTAGTGCACTAAACATTCTCTCATCATCCACTGATCACAAAATCATGGTTTGACACAAATCTACTAATTTGAAATATTCTAATATATTTTATGGTAGGTATTGGCTAGAACTTAAAGTATTCCATAATGTTGTTATAGCAGTGTTTTCATTAGGCTTATCCAAAAATGAATATTTCTTCCACATTATTTCAACAAAGCGTCCACCTTGTTGATACAATTTTGATGAATCTAAAATATCTTCAATCTGTTCTCCATGTATCGAGTCATTCCTGCAAAAGTGGTATCCTAAACTTTGTAATCTCTTTTGAAAATCAAAATTTAAATTTATTGGGAATTGACAATTGTTCCAATATTGAGGGTATACCACACACATGGCCTGCAACAATTCATCTCAAGGAAATCATTCTCTTATCTCTGATGATAGTGATCTTGCAATTTGTATCAATTTCTATCTCATTGAAATCACAATATTATCAAATCGGTCTCTTGACATGAGTAAATATTTGGTGCTTCATCCTGTCCTTCTAATATATCGAAAGGGAACCATATACCCACTCATTGTGATATAGAGTATCCCTTTTTCATCAAATGCATTTTTTTTTTCATTATTTTCTATATTGATTATCTTAGTCCAACTTGTAAACACTAGACCAGTAAAAGATTCTAACATCATATACAAATTATTCAATGCGAGGCATGTTGAATTTCTCACATTTGTGTATTCAGAAATATACATTGTGTGATTATGAGACATTTTCATGAGGACATTCATTTCATGTAGCATAGCAAGAATTCCAACCAATTTCAATAATGTCTCCATATCAGTTACTCAAAAAATAAGAGCTTGAGCTTTGTCTACATTGTAATGATTTTCATACATAAACCCTACCAAAGATTTGAACTCACTAAATAGTCTTTGAGTTGGTAGATTTAATGAGATCCATCTTATATCAACTTCTTTCGGTAATATTTTCCATCTGTAACACCATTTTCAAAGTGTTTAAACTCTAAATATCGTTTGGGACTATGACAAAAGTATTCATGAGTCTCACCTACAAGATCTTAAACTTTTGAAATTGATGGAAACTTCCTTACTATCTTAATCTCATCCTATGAGCCATATAATTAATATCAGTCATATATGGTGAGGTTGATAGTTGTTAATGGCCATTCCTTTGATCCTTAGACCAGTTATTTGCATGAAAAAATAGGATCAAACACCCTTGGTATATGGCTTTGAGAGGATAGAACACTGATTTAAAGGGAGGCGAATATTTAATAATATACATGGTGGCTTGAACCCATGTATTCTTCCCATCAATCTCTGAAACTGAATGGGTATGACAATGAAGCTCTCAAACTGTTTAACGAAATGTTCCACTACCAGACATAAAACCCAATGCAAATTTTATTCTTGTATACAAAAAATAAATAGTTCTTCAATCAAATCATACCTCTGATGTGTTAAAGGAAAGAGTGCCATTACTTTACCTGAATATTCCTGAAGAAGCCCTCCTCTACTTCTTGATCTACCTTTATCATGATGTTGTGCCTTTAGGGTATATGTAAACTCTCTTATTTTTCTCCCTTATATTGTACTAAATATATTAAAAAAACCAATGATTGTAAATATAATGACTCGTTGTATGAACATGTATTCCTTATACTACTAATGTTGATGCCTCTATCCTTGATTTCACCATTGTAGATGGTTTCATTAAACAATATGGAAAATGTGATAACTTGAACGATACTTTGATTCTGTCCACACAATGACGAGTAATGAAATGAAACCTTTATGCCAAAAACATTGAGCCATCTCAATGTAAGTTCATATCAAATTAAGATTTGGAAATATATTTTGAAATTTGTGCCAGATTGACTGTGTTATAGTTTACAACACTTTCAATTTAAGTGTTGAGATCAAAGCTTCAAATGAACACAGAATTGGATATTTACCAAGGTATAATGCAACCTTCATAATTGAGGAATACATGATATGACTTATAGAACATTAGATTTTCTTTAAAATGTATGATGATATTGAACCAATGTCTCAAGAATTTTCACCCTACTGAGGTTTGATCATTGAATATATGAAAATTGTAGTCTCAAAACCGGGTGCCTTTTTCCATAAATGGGAGTTATGAAATCACTTTATTTTGAGTCATAAATCATTCAACATAGTTTTTATTGTAGATAGGTTCAGGTCGTCCACACTATATTGTTGGTGGATGACCCACAGTGAGGGTCTTGAATAATGGAAATAAGTAAAAATAGCATTACAACATCATTTTAATGCAATACCTGAGTATAAAGTGATTGATATCCCTAGAGTGGAGGAGGACCAAGTGGATATTCCATAGGATTATCAAGGAAATAAAGACCCCAAAGTGCATCCCAATGGCTACATCAAGAAGTGGAAAAGAGACGGATTCCCAAAGAGGTATTGGGTACATATATTTATACACACTTTTTGGCTATCATCAATCATCTATTGGGACCTCCTTTGTTCTTGGGAATGATAGCCTGCTTTTGGGATCGTTTTATTTCGACTAGGATCCATTGTATAAACACTTGGATGATCCTTGGGAAGAAGTCTCATCATCTAGTTGAATAAACAAGCTACATACATGAATATTGGCGTTGAACAAATTTTACAATTATTTCTTGAATGATGGAGGATACTTGCTCACTGGTAACATGTTATAAAAGGAGATTGCATAGCTAGGCTCACTAAGATCACTTATCTTGATGGCTTGCATTATCTGGTTGAGTCAAGCTTGCTGACAACTGGCTGGGATTGATGGAAAAAATGGGGGGATGCATGGACACAACCCAGGAACGCATGGAGGGAGGGATGGTACTTGGGGGACGAAGCCTAGTACCTCACCGCTTAGAACATTTTTCTTGCTTCTATTCGCTTGCCCTATTGCAAAGGACTGAATATGTACCAAGGTTTCAAAACAGAGTCTAGGATTAGAAATATATTTTTCTAAATAACTTATGAAGAAATATGCATCCTTAAGCACACACTCAACTCATAACGGTTGTCCTCAGGAAGTCCAAAATAGCTTCAGAAATTCATTATGGAGCCCTAAATAAGTTGCCACAAACCAAAACCAAAATTAAACTATAGTGACATTTATATACCATAATTTATGCCTCAGTTCAGGTGTGAGTTGGTTTTCCTAATTGGATATCAAAATTGTTTTAGATTTAAGGGCCAAGATTAATAAAATATGATGTAAGAAGGCTTCAGATATTATGTGAAAATGGTCCCGTTGACAAGAAAAAAACGTATGGATTATCCTGCGAAGAAACCATAACTGACAGAGAGGAGAGATACAATCAGGTTGCACTTTCACTAGCTAGAGGAAAGAAAATAGCAGAATATCTATGGGGGATTACAAATATTGGGTGAAGAAATCCTTGCCTAGAGGAATGGAGTCGACTGAATCTACTTGTGCAGGGCAGCGCATTCGATAAGAATTCACCTGCAGAGCAAAAACACTATGAAATTTGAACCATGAACTCGCACACAGCCACACTTTGAAGAATTCAACTATGAAATTTAGACACACAATTCTCACCTAAGGGGAATTTCCAATTTATAGAACTCGAATTCGACCCTAGGGGGCAATTGCAACCAAAAATTACTGGAAAGAAGTAAATAGAGGGTAAATTCATGTTGAAATTATCGTTTTCCCACCGTTGGAATCACCGGTGTCCCACAATTGTGTCAGAATTTCCTTCATCTGGCGATTTTGAGGGGCCGATGGGGGAAAACATCATAATAACCAGCAAATTCATGAATTCGACCCTCAAATCCATTTGAAGGGTAGTGATTATTCTAAAAGTTGAGGCCCTCTTCATTTCCATCATTTATGTTTCCATCATCGTCTTCCCATCAACGATGTTGCAATCATTGGTGTAAATCTCGACGAATTCCATTCGAATCACCCTCCAAACTAGTGAATCGGGGGTGAAGGCAAGCCAATCCAACCTGCAAAGGACGTGAATCCAACCTTTCATGGTTTATGCGCCCTTATGTATTTTGGCTAAAACATAATAATTAGTTAATTTTTAAATCATTTTCGGGCTAACTACACAAAAGGGGTTTTATATAGAAATTTCGCCCCTCCAAAATCTAGAACCCCTTAAATTTCATCCTTGGGTTAAATTTTTCCTCTAAAATTTTCCCTGATTTGTATGGTGAAATAATATGGAAGTAGACAACAGGAGAACATTAAATATTATATTACAGTCTCTCACTTCTTAGCTTTGTAATAAACTCCAAGATTTTTTTCACACATTTGATATAGTACTTCCCCTTTTACAAACATGGAAACCATCAAAAAGTACTAATTATTTCCAACCCATCATCCTTTTCTTTCTACCTCTATACGAAATTCCAGAGAATCTAAAATATTATTAAAATAAAAATTCAATAGAAATATTAAGCACCTTACATTAAGCTATTTAATACGACTTCAAGATTTGAAATGTCCTCCCATATCATCCATCTGAACCCAACCCAACCATATTATGAGTGCATATATATATATATATATACATGTGTACAAATAAAAAATAGTAAAACAACTGCTTACCACTATACAAATAGGTATGCATAGTAGTATAGAATCAAACCTCCTCAATCATAGAAGAAAACAATAGCGTATTGACACCATAAATTCCCATATCCATCTCTGCAATATTGATCTACTCTAATATATTCCAATATAATACCAAAACTGGGTTCTATAAGATAAATTCTTCTACATATCTCTATACCAGTATAGATACTCCCATGCACAATTACCAAGTTAGGCCGTATTGGTCAAAAAAGTTTGAAATTTTTTTGATGTGATTTGATTCGTGGCATAATACATTAATTTTGATACAGTACAAATACTAAATCTTTTGGTTTATGACCTCAATTCTATTTGACAGTTGGCATGTTCCCGTCGTTCGTTTTTTTAATCGATTCACACTTCGAACCGCTCAAGGCCTTTTTGAGAAATGAAGCTCAGCATAAGAAACAACGCTATGGAATGCTGGAGTATCTAATTCCAACCACCTTCTAGATGTCAAAATTGTGAACCCAAGTGTCCCATTTCATTTTTAGTTAGTCCAGTTTAGTCTAGTTTCACTTTAGTCATTTACTAGTGATGTTCTGAATGTAATCTTGTTTAACTTATTCATAATACAGATAAGAGAAATCCTCTTCTCCACTTATTTTTAGCTTTCAATTTTTAACACGGTATCAGAGCTAGTTTTCTTAAGACTCCTTGAGAGAGAAACAACATGAGTGAATTTTGAGTAGCAGAGGGAAGAGGTGAACTTCCATAAGACTCTTTGAGAGAGCAGTAGTAGTTTGAAGAAGTTTGAATACGCCTCGTGCGAAAAAGAAGCACCAAAAGGAAGAAGCTAGTTACGACAAATGGATTGAATAAAGGTCAGCTCAAACTCTGATTTAAAAAACATATTTGTTGTGATAACGATCTGTGTTATTTGGGTAAACTGTGTTATCAACGCATGTGAGAACTTTAAAAATCAGTGTTAATTGTTACTAACGCTCAACTCTAGTGAAAAATATCACGTTATTGAACATTCCTTATAGTGTTTTTGTAACACCCCCAATTTATGTGTTGAAATTTCAAAGTTAGACATTTGAACTTTAATCCTAAGGGGAGTGGACCCCAAAGGATGAATGAATTGTGAATGTAATTTAATATTCAAATTGAGGAAATGAATAAAGTACTGGTATGCATGTTGACCAAAAATGAGATTTGAGATCACTTGCTAAATCCATGAGGATGGATAAGGCAACTATTCCCCACAATCCTTCAAAAATCCTTGGAAGGAATTAATGCTAATTTAGATTTTGAGGAAAAATCTAAATTTCGCCAATGATGAGGAAAGTAGTTGGGAAGAGGTAACAAGCTGGAAAAAAAAAAGCTGAGGGAAAGCATAAACCAGCTTTAAAGAATCCCAAAATGGGAAGCCTAGGCAAACAGGAAGAAAATCATCCTGCTATTCTGGACTCAGAATTAGAAATAGGCTTTGGGGAACTATTAGCTTAAATAAGCTGCTCCTAAACAGATCAGGTTGTTGTTGATCTGTGGTGGAGGTGGTCCCAGCTCGGGGGTGAGTTCTGGGAGAGAAATAGAACTCTACGGTTGGGAGGTTGGTCTACTTCATGAGTGGTATGTGTTTAACCCACCTATGGATTTTACTTTCTACAGTATGAATTGGCTACATATATTTAACTACTTTATATTAGAAGTAAAAAGGTTGTATGCTGGTTAATGGTAGATAAGAAATTCAATTATAACCAATTCTGGCCTATCAGTCCTTATTATGAGAAATGGAAATTATGGTAAGATGAATTTTATTTGTAACTTTAATCTGCTTCAATAAATAAGAGAGGAACAGTAGGACTGGGTTTTCATCCCATATGACAGAGAAGGGAGAAATTATTGGAGCTGTAGGATCTTACTTTTAACAGAAGTAAATGGCAGAAGCAAATCTTCTACCTTCTGTATTGTAGTAAGAACATTAGCCTGGGATAGCATCCACCAGAATGTCTAAACCCAACCTGGGTTTAAATCTGTAGATACTGTACAAAAGAAATATCCCAGGGGGATTCAAGAAACATAATTATAAAAACTTAAGTAATTATTAGAATGGAATAATTCAGATTCTTAGAAAAACAATTATAGAAACAAACCACTGTTACTGACTGTACAAATTAATGCTGCTGAAGTACCCTGTACAGATTCTCCCATGGCGATAAAGTCAGAAAATTCATCATGGATATATTTAAAATAGATCATGGTGGTACAAATAAACATTGGGTATAGATATGAAAGAGTATAGCAATCATATAAACTACTCTAAATCTTATTATTAAAGCTGTAAGGAAAATCAGTGGAAAACTTATTCAGTTCCAAAAAAATAGTTCATACATGTACTGTAAGACAGAGAGCATATATTCCAGGAGGTATGGGACTGTCATCTTAAATTCTGATTATATCTGAGATTAAGAGATTAATAGGTCTAGTATTTATTTCGCAACCATAGAACATTATGGAATATCATATGCGAGAGTCACAACTCGCTACCCACTAATGGAAATACATTATTCTGAACGCATGTAAATAAATCATGGTAACAATACAGAAATCACAAACACAAGCCTATCGTAGATAGTGAATACATCTACTTTGCAGACCTTCTGGAAATGCGATAAACTCATATATTAGGTCAACAGAAGACAACATTATAGGAATAAACCAAGTCTGAAATGAAAAACGATCAGTACATTAAGGTTTTTCACATATCCTATCACCACTCTTCTGTATCAAAACCGAAATAAATATCGAGTGCCAAACATTCAATCACAAAACGCAGTGACGAGAATATATAATAGACATGTATTATAAATCCGACCTCTATATTCCCTGTCCAAGGTTAAAAACTAGCATCAGATGGTGAAAGAGTCTCGGCATAAGCGTCGAATAAAACTCAATAGCACTGAAAACGCAGACGGTCCTCAATACAAGTTGGCATCAAAGTTTATCCATTATATTTCATCAAATTTACAAAATTAAAAATCTATAGCAATCAACGATGGCATCGTTCCCTCATAAAAATTTCAGGAATCGTTGTTTGCCATCAGGCATTCATCTGGAAGCCATCGCAATAGTAGAATGCTATGAGTACCGACCTGTAGGTATGAGGAGAGGTTCAATTAGTACGTGAGACAAAAATGCGAGAAACCCGCGTTGCAGAAACTAGTTTCTACATAAGGGGCGAAAAATTCACCTCAGCGAAAGGGAATCTGACTCCTGCACATAACCAAGGAGAGGTGTTAGAAACCCCTAAGAACGCGAAGGCAGTAAGAGTCAATACGTATGGAAATTCCAACCAATGAGTACTGATGTAGAGTAGTCAGGTTTCGCTATGGCGAATCCCATAAACGGTAAGGCTACAGCCGTGGTATGCAACAAACCAAACAAACGCGTGACCAGAAACGATGGGACGAGAAACTATTACCTGGAAGCCGAAAGATTGGGCAGAAGAAAATCCTCTGCGTAACGCTCAGGTACTCAGCGAAAACCACGAATTTGATACGAAGTTGGTTAACCTGCAAACCACATTGGTTGAGACGTAAAAAATCATAGCCACTGCAATAAACGCGTGGTGAAAAAGACTGGAACGAGTTAGAAATGTAAATATGACTCTGGTTAATGGATATCAACCAAAAAGAAAACAAAACCCCAAACCACATATTACCTGCGTGAAGGTCCAAGGTGCCCACGAGTTCAAAGCTTCCGTCAACTGGAGACAACGACCTCAACAGGCCGAGCCATGGCGTAGGGAGAACAGAAGGGAAGAACCCTCTCTACAAAGGAAACGTGAGTTCTGCATCGATGTGCCAAGCTATGGGATGGCCGCGATACTCGTTCGGTGCGAGAGAAAAGAACACAGTTAAGCCATGGGTGAATTAAATATCAACCCAACCCGCATCTAAAAACCCTAAATCGCCTCGCGCCACAACTTGTCTCGTCTTCACCTGGCCAACGACACAGATGAATTGACCGACAGAGTAACCACTATGTCTCAGGAGGCAGGCAGAGACGCGCTATCCAATAATAAACGCATTGTTCAGTGAGGTTGACAAAGAGAACAAATCGAACAAGTCACGGTGAGTAAATCCCAGGTGGCACCGCCTGTAAAGCCTTAACCAAGGTACACCACACTTAAATATCGAAGGTCGAATTAAATCAACGTACGCAGCTCAATGATGCCTTTGAAATCTCTAACAGAGTTCGCAATCTAAACATATAAAAATTTATGTAGTTACAAAGTGAAATAACGTCTGTGTGAAATTATGGAATAGTAATTGATCCCGACTAAGTACGGTTGCATTCATTCGACTCGTCATTATATCCATATGTTATATATATAAACCCATCGTGTTGGATTTGGCATCGTATTGTATTATGCATATGCCAAGGTTTAGTCACTACCATGATTAAGGCCTGCGAAAATCCTTTGATGAGAGCGTGGTATGGGAGGAGTGTCCTCGGTGCATATAAATCAAAAATATATATTGTGACATAGATATATATAAATTCTATGGAAGTGGCATTTAACATATGTGGGAAATTATGTCAAGGGGCATAATTTAGGGATATATAAATATATAATATATATATATGGCCACACCCAAGTGTAGAGTTGGGGAAAGACAATTTAACCTTAATATGAGGATCCTAACCGAATGCAATGCATAAGTTTAACTAATACTTTCTAGGGTATAAACTGTTAACAAAAAAAATAAAAAATTGTTGTGGTAATAGAGGTACATTACAAATGGTATCAGAGCCCAAGTTATAAAACTGCGCTGTTGTTATTGTGATCACTGTTGCTGAGTGTTGGTTGTATAAATGAATAGTTGAAAATTTTACTTTTTATATTCTTGCTGATCTGTGCTATGAGTGTGTACAGTGGTGCTAAAATGGCGGAAGGTGAAGAAATTTATGTGGATCTGCGTGATGAGTTTGGTACACCAGATCCCAACGCTCCCGTGATGGCTATGTTGCACAGGTTGCAACAAGAATTGGCTAAACTAAGAAGCCAGAATGACAGGTTCTCATTAGCCAGTAAGGAGCAGGAAAAGCTCATCAGAGAAGTAACTTACCGGAACAGCCAAGAAGGCAAAGGTTCCGGAAAGAGGAAGATTGATGAGTCTGATGATGATGATGCTACTAGGCATCAGTACAAACAGAAAAAGGAATTACAGGGAGAATTCCGGAAGATCAAACCTCCCTCCTATGATGGAGAGAGGGAGGAAGATGCTGAAGCTTGTTGTTGAACATGATTAAGTATTTCCATGTTTATGAATATGAGAGCAATCTGAAAGCCAGATTAGCTATTTACCAGTTACAAGGTAAAGCTACCTTGTGGTGGGAGGAGACGAAAATGGTTCATGCCATTGATGAAAAGACAATTACTTGGGAAGATTTCCAGGTTAAGTTCAAAAATCGTTATTTGAATGAGCGTTATTATGATGATAAAGCAAAGGAATTCCACGAACTTAGACTAGGACAACTCACTATTGATGAGTTTGTTACTAAGTTTACAAATCTGCTGAGATATGTACCCTACATTAGGGAAGAAAAGGCAAAAGTACAAAGGTTTCTAAATTGTTTGCCTACTGTATACAAAGAGAAAATTGAGTTTGAAAACCCAAAGACAATGGACGAAGCTATTAGAAAAGAGAGATTATGCTATCAGTAGTTTAAAGGAAAGGTTGAGCAAGGAAAAAGCTGGTTAAACAAGGGTGAGTTCAAGGGGAAAAGAAAAAAACTAGCATATTTAAAGAATTTTGGCAGAGACCATCAGCGGAAAAAGTTTAATAAACCCAAAGAAAGCCAAACTGCTCAATCCCAAGTGGCTTCAAAACAAGTAGATGGAGACAGTAAAAAGGAAGGGACAGTTAGAATGAAGAAACCCTTGAAATGTTGGGTCTGTGGAGAACCCACTCTTTTGAGGGACTGTCCTCATTGAAACATTCATATGATCAGGAGAGAGCGAGAAGCTACAACAGTAAATGACATAGCCAGAAATATACCAACTATCAGTGCAGCCTTGGAAAATCAACAAGCAGAACATCAAGCAACCATGGTGGAAATGGAGGGTAATATTTCTGACCTACCTGTTACTGTTTTGATTGATCCAAAGCTTAAAGTTACATTAGTCCGGGAGTTGTAGAAAAATGTAAAATCAGGAAATTCGAACCGCCGGAAGAATAAGTGGTTACATACCAAGCACGGGGACTAAGAGAAAAAGTAACCCATAAATTGCCCAAAATAGCCATTCAATTAAATGGTTTTTCAACAGAAGTAACTCTAAATCTGAACATACTGCCGTTAGGATCCTATGACTTGCTGATAGGAATGGATTGGATGGAAAAGAGGAAAGCCCTAATGAATTGCTAGGATAAAACCCTGCATTATTTGGATGAAGAAGGGAAACCTTTTACTCTAAAAGGAAAACCAAAATCCATTGCAGTAAGACAAATATCAGCCTTACAATTAAAACGAACAGCTAGAAAAGGATACCAAGTTTATGCAAAGGTGCATGTGGAAGAAGTAGAACATAAAACTGGAGAAGATCTGTTGAAGGAGTTGCCGGTGGTAAGGGAATTTAAGGAAGTTTTTTCCAGATGAGATTCCTCATCTTCCCCCTAAAAGAGAAATTGATTTTACCATAGATTTGGTGCCGGGAGCAACACCTGTTTCCCGAGCTCCTTATCGAATGAGTCCCCCTGAACTTATGGAACTGAGAATGCAATTGCAAGAATTGCTAGATAAAGGGTATATCAGACCAAGTGTGTCTCCTTGGGGAGCACCGGTCCTATTTGTGAAAAAGAAAGATGGAACTTTTAGGATGTGCATTGATTATCGTCAACTAAACAAGTTGACCATTAAGAACAGATACCCTTTACCTAGAATTGATGATCTTTTTGATCAAGTGAGAGGAGCTTCAGTCTTTTCGAAGATTGACTTAAGAACTGGGTATCACTAGCTCAGAATCAAGGAAGAAGACATCAGCAAAACAGCTTTTCGAACCCGGTATGGACACTATGAATTTGTAGTCTTACCTTTTGGATTGACAAATGCCCCTGCCACATTCATGTGTCTGATGAACAGTGTGTTAAATAAGTATTTAGATAAATTTGTTCTTGTGTTCATAGATGATATTTTAGTCTACTCCAAAAATGAGGATGAACATAAAGAACACTTGAGAATAGTGTTGCAGACTCTAAAAGAAAACCAGTTATATGCCAAATTCAGCAAATGTGAATTTTATAAAGATAAAATTCAATATCTGGGTCATATTATTTCTGAAAAAGGCCTTGCAGTTGACCCTGAAAAGATAAAGGCTATAAAAGAATGGCCTGTACCAATGGATGTTTCAGCAGTAAGGTCATTCATGGGGATTGCAGGCTATTATCGCAGATTTGTGGAGAGATTTTCTGCTATAGCACATCCCATCACTTCATTGCAAAGAAAGGGTGTCAAGTTCGTGTGGACTGAAAAATGTCAAATGAGTTTCGAGCAATTAAAACAAAAACTTATTTCAGCCCCTATCCTAAAGATTGCAGATCCTGATAAGGAATTTGTTGTATGTACAGATGCTTGCAGAGAGGGGTTGGGAGGAGTCCTGTTGCAGGAAAATTCAGTTATTGCCTATGAATCTAGGAAACTGAAAATTCATGAACAGAATTATAGTGCCTATGATTTAGAATTTGCAGCTGTTATACATGCTTTTAAAATGTGGCGGCACTATCTTCTTGGAAAAAAAATTTCATTAATGACTGATCATATTAGTCTCAAATATTTATTTTCCCAAACTGATCTGAATACAAGACAAGCCAGATGGTTGTCCCTTTTAAGTGAATTTGATATGGACATAAAACATATCAAAGGAAAAGAAAATAAAGTGGATGATGCTTTAAGCAGGAATGCTTGTCAGAATATAAACAGCCTTGGAAGTAGTGCCCAGATCGAAGTAGAAGAGTTGGTGAGAAAAGCAACAAATCAAGATCCAAACTATGAAACACTCTTGGTGAAACTACAAAAAAGGGAGAAAACTGATTTCACTCAAAACCAAAAAGGGCTGCTCTATTATAAAAACAAAGGTATATTCCAAATGTAGAGTCCTTAAAAAGAGAAATTTTGATGAATATCACAAATAAATTAAGGCGTGACATCCGTGATATCAAAGTCAAGTACTCACCAAAACGAAATTTTTCCGGCTAGGAATGAAGAAAGATGTGGCGAATATTTAAGTAAGTGCATGGAATGTCAATCGGTCAAAGTTGAACATCAACATCCAAACGAAGTTCCGTTAAACCCTTTGTTTATAGAAAAATGGAAATGGGACATGGCCTATGGACTTTATAATGTGGTTACCCAAAACCAAATATCAACATGATTCGTGATGGCAGAGTATTTCATGAACAAGGCGTCGCCCACTTTATACCAATAAAATCCACTTTTGGGACAAACTCAAGTAGCGAATGTGTTTCGAAGGAGGTAGTAAGGCTTCATGGAGTTCCAAAAGTAATTGTATCAGACTGAGACGTTAAAGTTTACGCGCATTTTGGAAAGGATTGTTTGGAGGGATGGGTACTAAGCTGAGTTTCAGTACTGCTTATCACCCACAAACTGACGGGAAAACAGAAAAGACTAATCAAATTTTGGAGGATATGTTGAGAATGTATGTGATGGATAGGCCATCAAAGTGGGAAAAATATATGCATTTAGCTGAATTTTCCTATAATAACAGCCACCAATCTTCTATTAAAATGAGTCTGTTTGAGGCACTATATGGAAGAAAGTGTCGTACTCCTTTGAGCTGGAGCCAACCAGAAGATAAACTAATGCTGGGACCTAATGCCTTACAAGAGATGGAGAGGATTGTTAAGCAGATACAAAGAAACATCAAGACAGCACAAGATCGCCAGAAAAGCTATGCTGATAAGAAAAGAGTGCATCGAGAATTCAACGTGGGAGATCATGTGTATATGTGTATTAAACCAAAAAAGAGCACACTTTATGCTGGAAGTTGTGCAAAATTGGCCCCTAGATACTGTGGTCCTTTTGAAGTCTTAGAAAGGGTGGGAACAATGGCTTAAAAACTGGCCTTACCACCCCATGTTAGAGTTTGTGATGTGTTTCATGTGTCATTATTAAAAAGATATGTGCATGATGCTTCTCACATAGTTGATTGGAATGTTGTACAGGTGGAACCAGAAGGGGAATTTCTGCCAGAACTGCTTCAAGTATTCGAGCGGGAAGAAATTGAATTGCGAAACAGAACAGTAGCCAGATTAAAAGTGCAGTGGAAGCACTTTACTGCTGAAGAAGCTACTTGGGAAAGAGAAGCTGAAATGATGGAAATATATCCATTTTTATTTGAGAAATGAACTCTAGTAGTTAAATAATAACACTGAGGACGATGTTTATTTTTAGAGGGGGAATATGTAACACCCCCAATTTATGTGTTGAAATTTCAAAGTTAGACAATTGAACTTTAATCCTAAGGTGAGTGGACCCCAAAGGATAAATATATGGTGACTATAATTTAAATATTCAAATTGAGGAAATGAATAAAATACTGGTGTGCATGTTGACCAAAAATGAGATTTGAGACCAATTGCTAAATCCATGAGGATGGATAAGGCAACTATTCCCCACAATCCTTCAAAAATCCTTGAAAGGAATTAATTCTAATTTAGATTTTGAGGAAGAATCTAAATTTCCCCCAATGATGAGGAAAGAAGTTGGGAAGAGGTAAAAAGCTGGAAAAGCTAAGGGAAAGCATAAAAAAGCTTTAAAGAATCCAAAATTGGGAAGCCCAGGCAAACAGGAAGAAAAGCATCCTGCTATTCTGGACGCAGAATTAGAAACAGGCTTTGGGGAACTATTAGCTTAAATAAGCTGCTCCTAAACAGATCAGGGGTTGATCTGTGGTGGAGGTGGTCTCAACTCGGGGGTGAATTCTGGAGAGAGCAGAATTCTAAGGCTGGGAGGTTGGTCACTTGCATGAGTGGTATGTCTCTGAAGTTATGATTGTGTTTACTTTTTCTAGTATGAATTGGCTACATATATTTAACTACTTTATATTAGAAGTAAAAAGGTTGTATGCTGGTTAATGGTAGATAAGAAATTCAACTATAGCCAATTCTGGCCTATCAGTCCTTATTATGAGAAATGGAAATTATGGTAAGATGAATTTTATTTGTAACTTTAATCTGCTTCAATAAATAAGAGAGGAACAGTAGGAATGGGTTTTCAACCCATATGACAGAGAAGGGAGAAATTATTGGAGCTGTAGGGTTCTTACTTTTAACAGAAGTAAATGGCAGAAGCAAATCTTCTACCTTCTGTATTGTAGTAAGAACATTAGCCTGGGATAGCATCCACCAAAATGTCTAAACCCAACCTGGGTCTAAATCTATAGATACTGTACAAAAGAAATATCCCAGGGGATTCAAGAAACATAATTATAAAAACTTAAGTAATTATTAGAATGGAATACTCCAGATTCTCAGAAAAACAATTATAGAAAAAAACCAATGTCACTGACTGTACAAATTAATGCTGCTGAAGTACCCTGTACAGATTCTCCCATGGAGATAAATTCGGAAAATTCATCATGGATATATTTAAAATAGATCATGGTGGTACAAATAAACATAGGGTATATATATGAAAGAGTATAGCAATCATATAAATTACTCTAACTCTTATTATTAAAGCTGTAAGGAAATCAGTGGAAAACTTATTCAGCTCTGAAAAATAGTTCATACATGTACGGTAAGGCAGAGAGCATATATTCCAGGAGGTATGGGACTGTCATCTTAAATTCTGATTATATCTGAGACTAAGAGATTAATATGCCTAGTATTTATTTCGCAACCATAAAACATTATGGAATATCATATGCGATTGTCATAACTCGCTACCCATTAATGGCAATATATTATTTCTGAACGCATGTAAATAAATCATGGTAAGAATACGGAAATCACAAACACAAGCCTATCGTAGATAGTGAATACATATACTTTGCAGACCTTCTGGAAATGCGATAAACTCGCATATTATATCAATAGAAGACAACATTATAGGAATAAACCAAGTCTGAAATGAAAAATGACCAATACATTAAGGTTTTTCACATATCCTATCACCACTCTTCTGTATCAAAAACGAAATAAATATCGAGTGCCAAACATTCAAACAAAAACGCAGTGAAGAGAATATATAATAGACATATATTATAAATCCGGCATCTATATTCCCTGTCCAAGGTTAAAAACGAGCATCAGATGGGGAAAGAGTCTCGGCATAAACGTCGAATAAAACTCAACAGCACTGAAAACGCAGACGGCAATAAACACAGTCCTCAATACAAGTTGGCATCAAAGTTTATCGATTATATGTCTGCAAATTAACAAAATTAAAAATCTATAGCAATCAACGATGGCATCGTTCCCTCATAAAAAGTTCAGGAATCGTTGTTTTGCCATCAGGCATTCATCTGGAAGCCATCGCAATAGTAGAATGCTATGAGTACCAACCTGTAGGTATGAGGAGAGGTTCAATTAGTACGTGAGACAAAATATGCGAGAAACCCACGTTGCAGAAACTAGTTTCTACATAGGGGGCGAAAACTTCACCTTAGTGAAGGGAATCTGACTCCTGCACATAACCAAGGAGAGGCGTTAGAAACTCCTAAGAACGCGAAGGCAGTAAGAGTCAATACGTATAGAAATTCCAACCAATGAGTACTGATGTAGAATAGTCAGGTATCGCTATGGCGAATCCCATAAACGGTAAGGCTACAGCCCGTGGTACGCAACAAAACAAACAAATGCATGACCAGAAATGATGGGACGAGAAACTGTTACCTGGAAGCCGAAAGATTGGGAAGAAGAAACTCCTCTGCGTAACGCCCCGGTACCCAGCGAAAACAACGACTTTGAGACGAAGTTGGTTAACCTGCAAACCAAATTGGTTGAGACGTAAAACTTCATAGCCACTGCAATAAACGCGTGGTGAAAAAGACTGGAACGAGTTAGAAATGTAAATATGACTCTGGTTAATGGTTATCAACCAAAAAAAAATAAGAAAACAAAAACCCCAAACCACATGTTTCCTGCGTGAAGGTCCAAGGTGCTCACGAGTTAGAGCTTCAGTCAACTGGAGACCATGACCTCAACAGGCCGAGCCATGGCGTAGGGAGAATAGAAGGGAAGAACCCTCGCTGCAAGAAAACGTGAGTTCTGCATCGGTGTGCCAAGCTATGGAATGGCTGCGATACTCTTCGGTGCAAGAGAAAATAACACAGTTAAGCCATGGGCGAATTAAATATCAACCGGAACCTAGATCTAGAAACCCTAAACCGCCTTGCGCCATACAGTTGTCTTCGTCACCACAACTGGCATGGGGATGAACAACTCGGCGGAGTGGGCACCATTAAATTCAGAGGTAGGTAGAGTACTACGACCTCAGTTAATAAACCATAGCCTCGAACCAGTGAATAGTGTAGTTCAAACGAACAAGTCACGTGAAGTAAATCCGAGGTGGCACCGCCTTTAACCAGTGGGTACACTAGAATTAAATATCAAAGATCAGACCAAATCAACATATGCAGAGCTCAATGATGCCTCGAAATCTCTAGCAGAGTTCAGAACGAAGCATATAAAAATTTATATGGTTACAAAGTGAAATAACGTCTGTGTGAAATTATGGTTCAATAGTAATTGATCCCGACTAAGTACGGTTGCATTCATTCGACTCGTCATTATATCCATATATTATATATATAAACCCATAGTGTTGAACTTGGCATCGTATTGTATTATGCATATGCCAAAGTTTAGTCACTACCATGATTAAGGCCTATGGAAGCCTTTGAGGAGAGCGTGGTATGGGAGGAGTGCCCTCGAGGCATATAAATCAAAAATATATATTGTGACATACATATATGTAAATTATATGGAAGTGGCATTTAACATATGTGGGAAATTATGTCAAGGGGCATAATTTATGGATATATAAATATATAATATATATATATGGCCACACCCAAGTGTAGAGTTGGAGAAAGACGATTTAACCTTAATATGGGAATCCTAACCGGATGCAATGCATAAGTTTAACCAATACATTCTAGGGTGTAAACTGAAAATAAAAATAAAAATTGTTGTTATGGTAATAGAGGTACATTACAGTTTTCCATCTCACGGGCGCTTCTAATGGATAACAGTGTGTTACATCAATTCTTAAAAAAAAGAAGGAAAATCTATTATTTAAATATGTTCATTTCAATTCTTTAATCCTTTTTTGAATGTGATATGAGATTCATATTTTTTATAGAGGGCCATTGTAACCTTTTATATAGACTCCATGTGATTTGGAAAAAGGGATTTGTTTGAATTTTTTTTTTTTAAAGGATGAGTGAATAAATTTTTTTCAAACTTTTTTATAAAAAAATAAAAATAAAAATAAAAAATAAAAAAATTATAAAGATAGAAGGCTTCAAGGTATGGTTTAAAAAGAGTCCATGAATGCTTAAAAGGCCAATAAATTTGATTTTTGGCATTGAAATATTTTAAAGAAAAGTGTTTGCAAGGTAACTTAGAAGTTTTTTTGAAATATTTTGTTAAAGCATCAAACCTATCTTGTTTTTGGAAGGCAAGCAATAGCATCATTTTTATTGCAGTTATTTTCCATGTCTACAATTTTTTTTGCTTGTTGAGTCTTAGTGAGCCAAAACTCAATAAATGGGAAAAGGAAAGAGACTAAGAATTTCAAAGTGACAACATGAAATGTTTGAAATATTTTTAGATTCGGAAGTGAAGAGGGAAAAGGAAGCCCGTGAATTAAAATGCATAAAATAATTTATGGATGGTAGCATTCTTTCTCTAATTTCAGATGCTAAGACAAAAAAGGAGGTCTGGGAAACCCATGAGAGGATTTTTTGTCTAAAGGGGAATATTGAAGTTGAAGATGAAGGTCAATCTATAGAACCATATCTACAAAGGGATGAAAAGTTTGTTGAATCCCACTATGCCCAACCATAAGTGGATGATGTTTGTGAAGATATTACAGAAGCAACATAGAAGGTGCATGAATGATCTAGGGTAACCTCCTCGATACCCTTAACTAACACCTTTTACTTCAGCTGATGTGTTAGAATTTCATTAATTAAAGTGTTAATGAACATAAATGAAAAACTATATGCTGTAAAGAAGAGGAACATAACATGTCAAGATCAGCAATCATAAGAACATGTCCTTTAATAATGGAGTTCATCCAAGAGGGAATACATCTTCAGGCCTTGGTATTAACATGGTGTAGGCCATTGCATTAAGTGTCGTAACAAGAAAGTATGTAAATGGATGTGTTTTCTCTGACATACAAGTAAAATTCCCTCACGCAGGAGTGGCTAGACCTCTCTACGAGATGTTCCTCAACAAGAACTCTCATTCACAAAAAGGACTCCTATCAGTATTAAAATATCTCACACATAAATGCTATGAGTATCCTGCCAACATAGAAAACAAGGGACTCCAAATGACATAATACAAATCCATGACAGAAAGTACATCAATAGAAAAACAAGATCCCACGACTCATACATCAACAGGTATCTATACAACACTATGCATCTCAGGGACAAAGAAGTACATGAAATCAACGCATCATATACCTCACGCTAAAGATGACTGAAGAATGGGCTGCTGCACTGCTATATTTGAAATCACCATCACAATCATGGAAACGAAAGGTCTGAAATCTATTCCTCACTCACTGAAAGATGACACCTACAATTTCACTTCAAAAAGCGACTGAAAAATATAAAGCTGAGATGAAAAATCTGAATCTGCCATCAAATTCGTGGCATTGAATAGTGAAAAATCAATTGTCCATTTTCTGAATTATGATAAAGTGAAAATATGGGGCAAAAAGGAAACTCTTAGATTCCCCTTAGATTCCTCCAAGATTCTGCTCCATGGGTGGACTGAAAGTCTGCGCCTAAAAAGGCAAATCCGACCTCACCATTGTGTTCCCTGCAAAAAATCGTGAAAAATGGTTGTAAGCTTGACTATATTCTGACATGTAGAAAAATTACCTCCTCGGGTAAATTTCAAGGCTCATGGTTCTGCTCCCTGTTTCTAGAATTTCTCATGGTTCCACCTACATCGAAATCTGTTCCCACCTCGAATTGCGTGCACGCTCTGCTCGTTCATGGCCTTGGTGCACTATTGAAATGAATGGTTTAAGTAATAAAGGTGGGCAAACATATCAAAGAAGCCCGTTGGGCACGTTGGTTAAGGGCGAAGCTACATGGGTGGAGGTCGGGGGTCCCACCAACCCCACTGTATCTGCCTTTTTTTTGTTTAAAAAAACCATCCATTCTTTTTTAAATCCCATCTCATTTAAATTTAACACCAAGTGGGGTACATTGGGTGGCCTGGGCCTGCATTTGGGGGCGCACCCCTTAACTCCAACCGGTCTCCATTTGCAATGTTATATGGTACATGGCATGTTGTTGGTTGGTGTGTGGCCGCTTGGGAGGCACACCAGCCATTTCAGCCACGTGGGTTTGAACCCCATCACCCACGGTTTATGTGTATATTTTGAAAGGTGGTTGGGGTGGTGGGCGGATACACCTCCACAAGGCCCCACCCAACCTTTTCAATGTGTTTAAAATCACTTAGTTTCGGCGGTACGGGTGGTGGGGTTCACCAACCATGCCCTAATAATAATATGTTTCATATTGTGTAGGATGGGGATGGTGGGGGTCACAACCCCTACCCTTTTTTTTATATATTTTTATTTAATAAAAACAATTAGGAATTTTCGAAAATTCAAATTTTTAGCCATAGGAGTGCTTTTAAATAGCCCACAATTTTACCCTGCATTTGGTCAGAACTAGCCAGAATTTGGTGGTCGGGTTTCGTGCAAATTGTCTCTCCCTTAACTTGCGAAGTCATCCAGGATAACCTTGAAATTTTACTATTCCTAACTTTCACATATGAGCTTAGTTTGATGAACTGTTCACACCGTTACGATAAGGAGGTCGAGATCTACAACCTGAACCTAGTTCAAGAGAAATTATAACACTTTGATTTTTGAGTTTCCCTCAACCCTCTTTGTCCTGTGTGTGTCCCTCGAGCCACCTGGATCAATCCTCCACACTGAGGAGCTTTTGGTCCTCCAAAATCATCGACAATAGTCTGGAACTACTGTGTAGTATGTTTGCACCACAAGCGTCCTGAAAAGGTCACCCTTTCATCTCCTTCACTTTTTTATTCGGAACCTTAGGCGATGAACTGACACCTACTCCTTCTGGAAACCTGTAGTAAAATCCCCTGCAAATTACATGCTCAAATTGACCAATCTATCACCCAAATATTCCCATACTTTCCACGAGTTTATAACATGTACTCAGTGGTCAAGCTTACATCAAAATGGAAATCACACCTGAGCCATCATTACATGACAAGACATCATTGTCGCATTTCGAAGTGATGGAAAACACCTCATCACTTTTACATAAAAGAAATGCATCACACGACTCATAAAAAAAGGCCAAAACACATCATCTCTTTTACAGTGTAACATGCAACAAATGGTTTACAAAAACAAGCCCATGACAAGCTAACATATCTAGAAAAAAAAATCTAGAAAAACCAACTAGCACTTATCAAAGAGAATGGATCCTCTCCCTGTGGCATGTTTGCCTGTCGATAAGCTCTTTCGACTGGTTTCTGCACGAGAAATTTGAATTTAAGGCATTTCTATGGATGGAGTATCCATTACGTCACTTTTTGATGGCCACTCTGGTCATAATGAGTGCAAAAGGTCTTTCTCCTCCAAACCTGCTGAACCGATTTATTTTCCTGCTGGGGGGAAGGCTTTCCATGCCTCATCCTCCTTTGTGTCGCCATCCTTTTCCAACACTTAGAAAGCACATGGTTAAGCAAAACACAAAAATGACACGTTTTTCGATGCCATGATTTCCAACCATGGTTATCAACATTCTTATAATCAACCTCATGGTTATGGGAGTTCACCTTGGATCTTTCACTGCAACATGCATTACCATGGAATGATGGCGAAGTGTCCCGATCATTCCTCTTCCTTGGAGGGTTCATCAATATCTATTTTCCCTTGATGTCCTTCGAACATCCTTCTTCAGTGTACCCAAAACCTACATAGCAAGTTTGTTGCACAGCCTCCAATGGTAAGGTTATGCCTTGGCCATGAATGCCAAGTCCGCCCTCTTTGTACCACATCTGCGTGAGGATTCTCATGCTGGTTCTTGTAATGGGTATCTCCACACTTCTAATCGAAATGATATCATGTGAAGAAACCGAAGAGAAATCAACATTGTTTACCTTAGCTATCAATTGTGAAACAGGTGAAGAAGGCTTCTCTAAGCCTTCGTTACGCTTTGCTTCCTCCAAGGCCTTTGTCATGACTTGTTGCTGAAGCTGCAACCACTGATTTTCCTCCATCTCTTCATATACGAGTGCCCCCAAAGCATCATGATCTGCTTGAAGAATTTTGTTGTTGCGCTTTGATTCCTCCCACGCCCCTGTCGTGGCTTGCAACTGAAGTTGTAACCGATGTTTGTCCTCCTTTTCTTCTTGTAGGAGCGTCTTTAATTCGATGTTCTCAGCTTATTATTTTTCATAAGCCTCGTACAACATGTTCGCTTTCTCGGAGACCCTAAGCATGGTCTCTTACATGTCCTTGACATTCTCCATGGCTCAAATTAGCGAACGATCAATAGCTCACGCCTGCAATTCAAGAAGCAAGAAGACCTGCTTTGCTACCACTTGATCCAGGGTAAATTCCTCCATACCCTTAACTAGGACCTTTTACTTTAGCTGATGTGTTATAATTGCATTAATTAAAGCGTCAATGAACATAAATGAACAATTTCATGGTGTAAATAAGATGAACATAACATGTCGAGTTCAGCAATCATAAGAACACGCTTTTTGATAATGCAGCTCATCCAAGAGGCACTACATCTCTGGCCCTCTGTGTCAAGATGGTGTAGGTCGCTACATTAAGTGTTGGAAGGAGTGAATATGTACATGGATGTGTTTTCTCTGACATACAAGGAAAATTCCCTCATGCAAGAGTGGCTAGACCTCTCTACAAGATGTTCCACAATAGGAACTCTCATTCACAAAAAAGACTCCTATCAGTATGACACTAGCTCACACATGAAGGCTATGAGTACCCCTCTAACAAGGAAAACAAGGGATCTCAAACAACATAATACAAGTCCATGACAGACAGTACATCAATAACAAAACAAGAACCCACGACCCATACATCAACAGGGATATGTACAACACTATGCATCTTAGAGACAACGAAGTACATGAAATCAACACATCATATACCTCAAGCTGAAGATGACTGAAGAATAGGATGCTGCGCTACCGGATCTGAAATCACCATCACAATCGTGGCGTCAAAATGTGTGAAATCGACTGCTCACTCACTGAAAGCTGACACCTACAACTTCACTTCAAAAAGTAACTGAAAAATATAAAGCTCAGATGGAAAATCTGAATGCGCCATCAGTTTCATGTCATCGAATAGTGCAAAATCGATTGTCCATTTTCTGAATCCTAAGAAAGTGAAAATATTGGCAAAAAGGAATCTTTTAGATTCCCCTTAGATTCCTCCAAGATTTTGCTCCATGGGTGGCCTGGAAGTCTACAACTCAAAAGGTGAATCCGACCTCGCCATTGCGTTCCCTGTAAAAACCATGAAAAATGACTGTAAACTTGAATTTATTCCGACATGGAGAAAAATTATCTCCCCGAGAAAATTTCAATTCTCATGGTTCCACTCCCTATTTCTCGACCTACTCATGGTTCCACCTGCATCAAAATTTATGCCCGCCTCTAACTGTGTGCACGTTCTGCTCATCCGTGGCTTGGGTGCACTGCTGAAATGATGTTTTTAAGTAATAAAGATGACCGGACATAACAAAGAAGCCCGTTGGGTGTGTCGGTTAAGGGAGGAGCTACTTGGGTGGAGGCTGGGGGTTCCAACCCCACTGAACCCACCATATCTGGCCTTTTTTTGTTTCAAAATAGCCGCACATTCTTTTTTAAATCCTGTTGCATTTAATTTTAACACCAAGTGCAGTACGTTGGGGGGAATGGGCCTACCCCTTAAATACCACTAGTGTCAATTTGCAACATTATATGGTACGTGGCATGTGGTTGGTTGGTGAGTGGGCGGCCAGGAGGCGGGTCGTCCATTCCAGCCACACGGGTTCGAGCCCCACCACCCATGGTTTATGTGTATATTTTGAACGGTGGTTAGGGTGGTGGGTGGGTCCGCCTCCACACGGTCTGACCCAACATTTTCAATGTGTTTAAAACCGCTGGGTTCTGACAGCGGGGGTGGTGGCATTGACCACCCACCCCCCAAAAATAAAATGTATCATATGGTGTGTGATGGGGGTGGCAGGGGTCATGGCCCACACCCCTTTTTTTATATATTTTTTTATTTAATAAAAATAATTAGGCATTTTTGAAAATTTGAATTTTTGGCCATAGGAGTGCTTTTAAATAGGCCGCAATTTCGCCTGGGATTTGGTCAGAACTGGCCAAAATCTGGTGGTCTGGTTTCGTCCAAATTGTTTCTCCCTTAACCTACCAAGTCATCCAAGTCAACCCCGAACTTTAACTACTCCTAACATTCGCATACAACCTCAGTTTGACGAACCGTTCACACCGTTATGATGAAGATGTTGAGATCTACAACCTAAACCTGGTTTCAGAGAAATCTGAACACTTCGATTTTTGATCTTTCCTTAGCCTTCTTTGTCATGTGTGTGTCCCTGGAGCCACCTGGATCAATGAAGATGCTCATGAACCCCACTTTCTCCATCCATAAGTGGAAGAAATTTGATGATTCCAACAACATAACTTGCTGATGATTACTTGGTGATACTAACAATAGAGCTTGTTGATGACAATTTGATAAATCAAGCAATGGAGCCCGCTGATGAAAATTTGGAGAATCCAACAACAAAGGTTGTTGGGGACGGTGGAATTTCTATTGGAGGAATAAATTCTATCGTGAATTCAAAAGTTAATATTTCTCATCTAAATTTTGATAAAGAGTTATTGTTTAAAGATGAATAGTTGCAGATGATGTAACAGAGACTTCATATAGACATGATGTTATTTAGTGATAAAAGGCCACTTTATTCAGTGGAAGAAAACATGTTTGCAGTAGCACAGATTAGTGAAGAAGAGACAAAGACAGAAGAAAAGATAAAGGCATATGCAAAGAGGCAAGTACAAAAAGAGAAAACAAAGACAAAGGAAAAAGAAAATAAGGAAGCAGAACATGAGAAAGATCTCATTACAGAGTAGGAGGAACAAAACCAATTTGGTTTTGGAGATGTTTTTACACTTACCAATGATTTCCAATGTGCAGGTACAAGGACGATTATGAAGAAGCGTTAAATTTCCTTGAAACATGGCTTGCAACACCATGTCTAGATGAAGTTTACATAGAAGTTGTCAACATGAACGTTGAAGAAAACATGCATGATGAACACATCAATGAATTTTTCAGGTATTGGAATTTTGAAGAGATAAAAATTTATTCTCATCTTATTTTGAGCCAGATTGATGATGAAATTCATACCACAAAAGATAATATCTGGCAGCAACCCACATACAAGCTAATTTTTGAAGAAGTCCAAGACATGCTTAGACATTGTGGAATAATAGAAGACCTGTATCAACAAATGAAGAAATTGAGGTTTGAAGGATACAACAAAGAGAAAAGGCTCAAACAATTTAAAGGCTACGGGATCTTGAAGAATAGAAGAAGAAAACTAAATCTAGTTGAAGTCAATTATTTAAATTGTAAGCCTCGATAATATATAGACCAGTGGGTATATTAATTATTTTTTTATGTGGTTTTAATAAAGGGAGAGTGTTGGAGAATATAATTCCAACCACCTACTAGGTGTCAAAATCATCCATCCAAGTATCCCAATTAAGTTTCAGTTAGTTTAATTTAGTCGAGTTTCACTGAAGTCAATTATTTCTCATGTATCCAATGTAACGTTATTTAAATCATTCGTAATACTGAGAAGAGGAATCCTCTGCTCGACTTCAAGTATTGGAGTTTTGAAGAGGTAAAATTTTAGTCTCATATTATGTTTCAGCAAATTGATGATGAACAATGTATCATAAAAGATAATATCTGGCAGGAACTCGCATACAAGTCGTCTTTTGAATAAGTCCAGGGCATGCTTAGACAACCTAGAGAAATACAAGAAATGTACCCAAAAATGAAGAAACCGAGCTTTGAAGTATACAACAAGAAGAAAAAGCTAGAGTAATTTCGAGGCTATAGGATCTGGAAGAAGAGAAGAAGAAAAGTAAATGTAGTTGAATTCAATTTTTTAAATTGTAAGCCTAGCTGAGACATAGAGCAGCAACCACCTTAATTAAATTTTGTATGTGGTTGTAATTAAGGCAGAATGTTGGATAATCTAATTCCAACCACCTGCTAGGTGTCAGTCCATCCAATTGTCCCATTTCAATTTCATTTAGTCCACTTTACCCTAGTTTCACTTCAGTCATTTATTAGGGATGTTCCCCATGTACTCTTATTTAACTTATTTGTAATACTGAGAAGAGCAATATTCTGCTCCACTTCTTTGTAGTTTTCAATTTTGAAGATGGAGCAACTCTGGAAAAATTTTGAATCTATTTCATGGCATCAATTCAAGCAATGAGGCTCACCATAGGGCATAACGTTGTGGAACAACTTTTGAATCTCCTATAATCAATAAGCAAGCATCCATAGAAATAGTAGATCAATAAAAACATCCATTCGATGTCACATACATTCATCAAGCTATATTTCATAATGTTTAAATAAGCTTTAAAATCATTTTTTTATCCAAAATTCTATAATAGAAAGTATGAAGAAAACTAGTAATTTATATTAGAATGTACGAAAGAAAACAATAATTTATATATTAAAAAATTTAATAGAAATTTTATATTTACAAAACTAAAATTTTTTTTTAATCTATAATTCTATATTAGAAAGTATGAAAAACAAATAATACTAGAAAGTATGAAAACAAAACATTAATTTATGTATAAAAAAATGTTATAGAATTTTTATATTTAAAAAACTACAGTTAGGAAAAAAAAGTAAGTTTCTCATTAAAACAAAAATATAACTTATCTATTATTTTCTTTTCTGGGAAGTGTCTTCTCTGTTATATTATTCTGGGTTGGTCTCGGGTTACTTTATATCACAAACTTCCTTTTATGGTGTATCACATTCAGGGTTGGTCCCTGGTTAACTTATTGGCTCATTCTCGCAGTCAGACTCCGTGCGTTGGGTTCCTTGCACAGGAGATTGTTTCTGTTTTACTATATCACCGTTCCGACTTCCTTTTGGCCACAGGTCTCTTTTCAATTTCTCTTTCCAGTATGGTTAAAGGGTTACCCATGAGGGAAAATCGAGGTAGGCAGCCTCATCCACAGGCTGGCGGGACCAGGAGAGGCAGAAAATCTAATGCAGAACTGTTGCAAGATATTGCTCAGGTCTATGAGTCAGGGAATTTGGCTAATATTAAATCTCAAATTTATGGTTGGGAAGTTCATACTGATAGTGAGGAGGAGGACATGGAAGCTCAGCACTCTCAAATGGATTTCATAACCGATCTAGGTAGTACTCGGGGTCGTGTTTCTCTCTTTCAACAGTCAGTGAAGACTTATTGGAAGATGAAATGCCTTCTAGCTAAGGCCATGGCAAGTCAAGAGGGTAAGAATCCCAACTCTTCAATTCTGTTTGAAATGCAACAAATGAAGATAGACATGCATGCCATGTTCAAAGCACAGATTCAGTTACATGATCGGCTTGGGAAGATTGAAAAATAGTTGCAAATTACTCAGAGCAGTCCACAGGTGTTGGGTACCACTGCTCATGCTCCAATTTCTGTGGATCCTTCTGGCTAACCAATTCAGTGATATATCATTTTGGACTCTGTTTCTTTAACTACTAGTTTTATTTGTAAGTATTATGGACATGTTGCAGTTCTAAAAGCTGCAAGTAGTAGGATAAGACAATTTCAGTTTTGGTCTGCATATAACTCGATGTGGTGGCCAAGAGACCTGGTTTGTATTTGCTTTCTCTTGTATGACAATCTGCCCTATATATATATATATATATATAGATATATACATATATACATATAACTTATCTATTAAAAATTTGTTGAAAAAGATTAATTCTATGTTTAAAAAATTGCAAGAGCTTTAAAATATTTTTCGCACTAGGTTAATTCGAGTGGATGATAGACATTAGCAAGTTGGAGGTTAGCGTTATCTTGATCGTGGATCACTAAAACACTAGGAATGATGGTATGGAATTCAAGACGACAACAAATAATCTACACGTTTATTGTTAAATAAATTTGGATCAAACAAGGAATGATGAATAAGATATAAATTTTTTGACACCTAGAAATCATTTGAAAACTACATTTTTTATTTAGATATTCTCTGAATTTAAATATTAATAAATTTGATACATCATTTCTTTCATTATTTATAGATCATCTTAAATGGAGAAAAGAAAAGTTTAACGTTCTTTAGAAAAAAAACTAAAGAGAGTTATCCTCAAACAAATAAATTCTATTTAACTTTTTAAAATTTTGAAAAGTAATCTAATGTCAATTTTTTATAAAATATATATTCTAAAATTTTTCCCGTTTTGAATTTTACAGTCAGTTTTAAACGATATCACTCGAATTCGAATTGGTAACTATGCTCCCATGTACTATGGTTTCTGGGAGCTTTGGATGGTATGGATCGGGTGTCTACATTATTTTGGCTTTACAGAGCTATTGATAGATGGCATCGTTGGATTCCTGCCTGCGAGTATTGATTCTAAGAGTCGAATCATTGTGTCAGAATTATCAAATCCCCTCACCAGTATTATTTATTCAAAACCCTGCCACCCCTGCTAGGGTATATTTGAAAAAATATGCAGAGCCGCCAGACTTTATTAATTCTGCAACCTCGTAGTGCACTGCTACTTTATTACACCTATACTTGATCGATACGCGTAAGATGAAATACACTTGGTGCCAGTCCTCTTAACTATTGCAAATGTAATCTCATAAAGTATTAAGAAATTAAAAATTTGGGATGGAGTACGGAAAGATTCATATAGTACACCGAGTGCTATATGTTCCCTATGAACCTTGAAAGATATTAACAGTAAGATTAAACGCACCATTCAATACCTACAATTGCAAAAGCTGAGGGTCAGAATAACCCAAAGTGTAAGTTGAAAAGGGTGGACATGACAACAGTACTATAGGGGAACAAAACAATATTTCCAAAAGGCTCCTCAATCTGTATTACATAATATTGGCATCTTTTGTATGTGATGGTAGCGTCCATTCACAAACAACCATATCATTTATATTGGTTGTGCAAGGAAATATGTACTCCCTATTATTTTTTTTAAAATATCAACCAAAAGATGGAACCACGCAAGTGCAAAAACTATGACGGTTGGCGTGATCCAATGTTTCAGCTGAAAAGGTGGACTCGCCGACAATATCCAGAAATATCAACGAAGTGATGAAGGGCACCATTGAATACACAGAAGTGGAAAACATATGACGTTTAGAGGAATCCACGGTGCAAGTTGGAAGAGGTGGACTGAATAATATTCTCAGAACGTTCTTCGATCTGTATGACATGATAATGGCACCTTGTGAACCGGATTTCAGTGTCCATTTATAAAAAAAATTGTTTAGATAGTTATTGAACGTATAACATTATTTCTTCTAATTAAAAAAATATTATTAGTGAAATTTGAAATGAATGAAATTACTTTATGATTTTTTTAATTAAAAGGTTACAAAATTTTTCATAATATGTAATAATTGTTATTATTTTTATGGTTTTTCTTCACTAATTTTTTTTTTTTAAAATGAATGTTAACGATTTTTTCATATTATTTTATTTTTAAAAATATTTGTATTAGTTTTGTAAAATATAATATTATTATTATGGAATTATGGAGTATATGTAGGAATGTGTTATTCATTCATTTAAATTACATTTTAGTTGTGAGTTTGCAAATTAAAAATTTTGGTTGTAGTGAACATTTTTGCTATTTACAAATGGTAGTTCTCAATTTTTCATGGCCCTCGTTTCTTGCTTGGATTTATGAATATTACATGCTTGTTTTCTTTATTCTACTTAATATTAATATTTGACACTCGACAATAAGAATCAAAATTGATTGAAAATTGGTTTCATTATTTATTATCAATAATTCAATCTTAAATAACTAATATTTAGTTTAAATATTTATTTATATAGAGTAAAATTAATGGTATTTCTATATCCTTTAGCTGTATCAACATTGATTCAAAATTGATTAGATTTTTTATTATCAATAATTCAATATTAAATAAGTAGTATCTAGTTTAAACATTTATTTTTGTAGAGTAAAAATAATGGTATTTCTATCTCTTTTAGCAAATAGTGTGCTGCATCATAATCTACATGTGCATCCACCATTAGAACTATAATTCTTGTAGCCAAAATTTCTTATAAATTATGTCTTTTATGGAGAATTGTGTTATTAATTGTTTTAAATTGTTGTTTATTTTTTTAAAATTACTAAAAAGTAATATCTATAAAATAATATTATGCTTTATTTTTATTTTTTTTAAATATTGTACTTTTTTGAGCAAGTCTACATATAAAAGTACAATAATTTAATTAATTATATATATATATATATATATATATATATATATAAATAAATAATGAATCATGTACACTAACTGAAAAGTGAATTAAAACCATTAAAATTCACTCTATACATTTTTTGTATAAACTATAAATGAATAATAAAATTTCAAATTTATCAAAGTTTTTTTAGGTTTGGTAGAACTACATCTTCATCATGTTAAATATATCACCTAGATATGAGGCAACATTGAATTGACATCAAAAAGTTCCTTAAAAAACATCCGATCATTGTCTATCCAAAACCCCATAAACCAAAATTTTTATACCTTAATATAAATATAAATCCTTAAAATTTTACATGATATCCAAATCCATATATATAATAATTTTAAAAATAATGTCTAACAATAATAAAATATCCTTACTAGACACATGATTCTTAATATGTGATATGTACATGTCATAATTTGAAAATACGTGCCTCTAGTTGAGAAAAACATTGTTGGTTTTGTGCTATGCAAAAAAAATAAAACTTATTACCAGTTTTATTAAGATAAAATCTAAAAATTAAAGTATCTAACTTATTTTTTTCAATATTTACGTAACCATTTTATAACCATTGTTATAAAAAAATTCCACAAAAAAATAATAATGTGCTACTTCCATTCATTGTGCAGGCTTCAAAAGTTCATCTCAATGCTCAGAGTGCTTGCTCCTCCACTCCGTGCCTGAAGTTAAGGCAGTAATTCATAAGTCGGGCAGTTTCAGCGATCTATCCAAAATGGGTTGTTCCTTTCTTAGACATATGATTTCAAAACCAACCTATATTTTATTTTTATAGATTGTTTAGAATTAATAACAATTATACTTATGATAGCCATACCCCAAATTATATTGGTTGATTCTGTATACACAGTTTTGTTCATATGATGTTGTGAAGTACGATAAATGTTTTCCATGTTATTAACAATTAGTAAAACTCTTGCACGAGATACATAACAGTATATACTCTTTAATATATACCAGATAATGCACAACAATATAGATAATAAGTTTACTATATTTGTAATTAAACAGTTATAATGCCATTATTCAAAAATATCAGTTTTAATATAAATTTTATATGATAATTATATTTGCATTACACAACTACCGAGTGATATCTTAACCTATATTTGCAATATACTCCTACCCAGTAATATCCTAACCTTTTGGCTATCAGCTCATCCATACTGCGATTCAATTATTCATTATAATAACAATCCTTATTCATTTGAATATCATTCAAATTAGAATATTAACTTGTCTGGAGGATTAAAAACTTCTAAACACATCACGTAGAGGAGTTTCAATGTGACTGCCCTAGGTCATTGCAATATTAAATTGTTTTTCACAAGATTTCGATTACGAAATAAAGTAGTCGTAGAAATCTAAAGCTGCTCTCACCCGGACCCATGAGGAATGCGCCATTTTCCATGTTAAAAGCGAATTACTTTTAGTTTTCTTGTCTCCCATTAGATGTCACGAGACCCACAAGTACAGAGGAGTCGGAGTTTCTATGAAGCTGCAACCGGAACTCCTGGCATCACAGAACACTAAATCCTTTATTGGACGGATACTAGAGATTGACCTGCCAAAATATGTGCTCATAGAGACATAACAGATCCCATGTGAACTTAAATGTTGTCGTTAATACCTGTCCTTTTAACTTTATGCTTGATTCTAGTACTTTATAATTCTTATCAAAACAGCGTCCTAACAATTAAATCATAGCCAAACAAATTATAAGGTAAACTGATATAAAAAGAATATTTGCTATAGATTTGTGAAAGATGTGCAAACTGATTATGATATCGTATAAAGAGTGATAGTAATTTACATTTATCTTCTTAATATAGTTATGAAATCTTATACAGAGTTAAAATAGTTTACATATTTTTTTTAATGAAATACGTTTTTTATATTTATATTTTTGTTCTATTTTAAAACATTATTAATATAAGTTTTTATCTCTTTGTTTATAACTTTAACACTTAAGTGATAAGTGTTATTTAAATTTTTATATTAATTTAAGTGTTCTTTTTTTAAAATATAATATAATATTTTATTGTATGCAGTGCATTCATTTTGTTTTTTAATGTGAACATAGACAATTTTCTTTCAATACATATTCTTTTCACCATATATATTTCTCATGGAGGGTAATGATGTTTTGTGTCAGCTACCACTAAATTGATGATGAGAGGCAATAGCTAAATTGATGATGAAATCTCATATTCTCTACATATACATTGACTAATGATTTATCTAGTCTATCTTAATATTGGATTTCCATTTATTAGTCCATTTGACATAATTAATGCATAAATTCTTATCATGATTTATAATCTTGTTTGTATTTATAGTTTGTTGTTATCTTTAAGTTTATTTTGATAATATATGCCATAAATTATTTACGACCATCATTAAGTTTCTTCGCCTTTCAAACCCCTTAACACCATTCGCATCTCTCTCAAATGAGTTAAAGATCTAGCAAACCCTAGGGATGGGAAAGGTGTCTACATCATTGCATGCTCTTGTGGGATGCCATACGTTGGTGAAACTGGTTGGTCAATAAATACGAGGATTTGTGATCATGCTGCTCACATTGAGCATGGAAGATCTCGCTCCTCTACCTTGGTGGAGCATGCAGAAAATACTAACCATTATATATGCATTGAATAGGCTAAGGTTATTGCTAGGATTGACCATTTTCATCACCATAAGTTCAGGGAGGCCTTAGAGATTGAAACAAGACCAGTCAATCTCAATAGAGATGATGGTTCAAATATTAGCATGTGTTGGATCCCTGCCCTATATTTCTAGCTGTTGTTTATTAATTTTCCACCCTTTCCTTATTTCTCATTTTTTCCCTTATTTTCTATTTTCTTTCTTTTAGACTATATAAAAAATTATATATGGAAAATGATTATAATTGATGATTTAAGTAAATTTTCTTTTGGACCTCTCCTTTCCATATATATATATATATAACATAAAATAACAACAAAATTCCTAAAATTATAAATTTATTTAATTAAAATAATAGAAAAAATTTTAATATATTGAATTTATTAAAAATTAAATAAAAAATCGTAATTTAAATTTATAATTTGAATTTAAGTATAATTAATCCTTTTATTATTAATTAAAAAAAATCCTTTCTAGTCAAACTAATCATTATTCTAACTGCTAGTTTGGCCCTCTCTACATCTACTTAGGCTCAATGTCTCGATATGGTTTCTCAACTCACCTTGAAGATGAACCACATTGGTTGGTTCTAAAAACATTGACAATGTTCAAATTCATGTCATTATTACCAAAAAAATCCTACAAAATTACTATGGATCACGGAAGCCTCAATTCAAAATATACCATAAATTGTCAAAATATTTGTCCTAATGGTAACGTTTGTGTGAATCTTGATGAGAGTAATTTTTCAATTTCCATTGCAATTGAAAATTTTGCGGGCTTTTCATCATGGAATAGAGGTGGTTGATACATATTACAACTAATTTCATTATAGAAGAGTTCCAAATATATGTACAATGAAATTTAATTTCCTAATACCTGTAATAAGGAACTAACTCAATATTTTCATCGTTAGTTTTTTCCTTCGGAAAGGTTGTAACTCACTATCTCAAACTTTTCATCATTAACCGTTTCCTTACAAAAAATTGTAACTCATTTTAGAAAATTATTAGATATAAATAGATCCTCTTTCAACATGATATACTTATATTTGACAAAACTCCTACTCGGTACAAATACAAACTCGTCACTTTCACTAACAAAGCTATCAGCGATTCCCAACACAAGCTAGAAGAACTATCACTAGCACAACTATCTATTACCATTTACATTATGTTAAATATAATAAATTTACAAAAAATGCTTACAACATTTTGTTTTCCAAATTTAGTTTTATATTTTTTCAATAAAACAATATTTTCTTGCTCGTTCACCCAATCCGTTGTTCACCTATTTCGAATTATAAATAATTAAAATATTATTAGAAAAAATATATCAATCCCATTCTTACTCAAATATTAATGTTTTCGACTAATAAAACAAAACTATTTTTAAAAGACTTATATAAAAAAGATGAAAATGGAAAATGTTTTCAATGCATGTAATTGTTCGAACGCTACCCCTTATTCACATAATTCCTCAAACTATATTTTACTAACTATGCACTTTATTAATATACACTAATTATTTATTCTGAATGCATTTAAAGATATAATATATATTTAAAATATATTTAAAAGTAATATATTCATCCCTAAATCTTACTTATGCTAAATTTATTTCTCATTGTTAAGGGTATTCTTATGAAACTGGTTATCTAGTTGTATCACAAGAAATATTTATATAAAATAGTTTCCAAAAATCTATATTCTAATTATAAAAAAAATTAAAAATACATAATTTCCATACATAAAAATCTATCAAATCCCCTCATTTTCATGAACTATTTCAAACTCAAATGGAGCCTCATTAACATATTTTTATTCATCGATTATTTTCGGGGATTATTTTAACAACTGGCCTAGAGTAGAAATACCGTTAAGGGAAGTGTTCTTATCGAATGAAGCCATAAGTTTATGGGAAAGTTATTTCTCTGAAGTATTTGACCAGAGATCAGTTAAAAATATTTTCAAAAATAGGTGTTTTTAAGTGTCAACATGTCCATGATGTTTGCATATACTCACAAAATAAATATTCATTTTCTTGTATCACATGTATGTGGTAGGGCTACTTTATATCACACCTTTTTTTAATTTTTTGTATAAATATCATTTAGATGGAATTCTTTCTACGTGTCTCTTCCTTATTTGTATGTATAATTTTCTTTCAATTAATTGATATTTTTTTATCCAATATCACAAACAACCTTATTTGGGTTCTCACACTAGTTGAAGGTGGCACCAATGCATAACTCAAAAGAAGAGAGGGTGCTAACACTATTCACTTTAATTTCAATAATATTTTAGATCTCTATGAATTGGAAATTTAGTTTCTTATAAATATGTATGTGGGGATTTGAATGATTTTGTTGAAAAAATTAACTGTTTATTCTAAAACCATAATATTCTCAATCTATATTATAACACTATATAAAAATCCACAAATGTGCTTAGTATTAATGTTCTATATAAACTAGGTATGTGATAGGAAGGATTACATGCTTTAAAAAATCATCAATTTTCATGTTTTTCAACCAATTCATAAATATTCATAAAAAAAACTTTTAAAATCCCTTTCAAATTTTCATTATTTTCAATATTTCTATAAAAATATCATCAAATATATTTTGTAATTATAATTTTAAAGTTTTCAAAAATTTATCAAAATTTCTATACCTTCCTATAAATATGAATCCATAAAATTTTCTATGATGTTAACATCCGAATATGTAGCAATTTTAAAAGTACAAATAATGAGAACGTCTTAACAACAGACTTCTGCTCAAATGATTCTTAATAAGAGATATCTATATCTTGTAGTTTGACACAGACGAGAAAAAAAAAAAGTTCCTATATCAACATATGTGCCTCTCGTTGGCATACAAACTTTATGTATTTGTGTTCATGCAAAAATTTTAGTGCTTGTTACGAGTTTGTAGAGGGATATTAATTTTAAAAAATTGGAGGTATATTTGTTTTATTATGTATTTCGTATATTATTATTTGGTCAATCTAGTTTTTAATTGTGAATCAACATGATGATATTTGACATTTAAAAAAAAAAAAAATAGATTTAATGATGTTTTCTTTATTTTAATGAAATTTTATAAGTATTTTTATGATTGGATAAAAATGTAATTGGTTTCATCATGTGTATTGATAAAAATATTAAAATAAAACTAAAAATGGATACTGAAATTCTTTCAAAGAGGTAATTATTTGATGTCATATCATTTGGAGACATATAATAGTTCTCATGTTTATAGTAATGGAATAGGTATAGCAGATAGGCATGATTAATAAAATAATTGTTGTCATTAATGTATAAGGAATTATACCATGGATATTATATAGAATTATCCAAGTATATTAAAAATGAATTGTCAAAAAAAAAAACCAATTGAAATTTTATTTTCAAACTCATCAATAGTAGTTTGAAATTTGTGAATTAAGAATCTTGCAATAACTCATCTTGAATTCCAGAAAGAATATTATTTTTATCATGCATACATGTATATGATAGCTATATTTTCAGGAATCATATGAAATGCACTAGTATACATACTGATCAATGAATTGATTATTAAAAATATTAGTTAATAACTAATTAGAATATAATAAAATATATTAGTTAGGATTTATTGTTGAAAAGAAATCAAAATAATAAATTATTATTATTTGATACAATATTAAATTTTCATTCATAAATTTATGGACAAGACTTGAGTGAAGTAACAACTAAAATTCTATTTAAAATTTAATTTGATCCAAAGGACAATTGACTAACTCAAGTAATAATTAAGATTCCATTTAATATTCTTATTGCAAAGGAAAGAGGATATTACTCAAATATTAATAAATATATTCTTTTATGATATGCGGTGAGGAGGTTTCTCTTTATAATTAAATATGATGAGGGAAAGGGGGGTTCTTTTTTGGAGTGAAAATTGAGAAATCATGGGAAAGTTACTCTGCCACTTGGACTAATTGGATGGACAAGCCTTTCTACTCATGATTCAACTATAGACCTAAGAGACCTAGGAGTTGTTCGTGGAGTTTTGGGCATGGAGATAGAATACTTTGATCTCGAAGTCTTGTAGGTCTAGGAGGGAGAGGGGTTGATACCAGCTAGGAAGGGAGGAATTAACCGGTTTGGTATTGGGATTATAGGACTCATACTAGGTCATGGTGTTACCTCATATGGGGATCAACATAAGCTACTAAAAGCAAAGTATAGGGATGAGTTTAAATTGGTATATTTAGTTATTAACTTGATTGAAATAAATATATTATGGAAATAAAAATACATGATATTAGTCTTTACATATGGTATGAGAACAAGATTCAAACCATTATGAACATTTCAGCCCGCCACCATGCAACTAGAAAAAAAAAATCACCATAAAAAGTGAGTATTAAATCCTTAAATGGTTAATTTACATACCCAAAACTTTGTTTTCTATATATTCAAAAAAATTTGTAAACTAAAAAAATTAGTTTAACTAAAAAAAATCTATGACACCGAGAGTGGCAAGAACCTAGTCAGCAAGGAAATGAATATATGTAAAAGTCATGAGAAGAGGAAAAGTAAATGAAAAAAAGGGAGGCTCATTCACATAATAGTCCCAATTATAGAGTTATGCATAGGCTCTTTGGGTGCAAGTCGGACCTGTGACAACAGGTACAACCAAAGTAAAAAAAAATCTAGTGATTTTGATACTATGGCAGTATTTCCCAGAGAGATAATCCAAAATTTAAACAGTTTCCTACACAAAAGAGCAATGTAAGAATGTATTTGAATTATAATCTTTAAGAATTAAAAATAATTTAATTATAAAAGAAGTATTCGACAAGGAGGAACATATATCCTACCTTTTGCAAGGTCAAATTAGAGGAAATTTCACAATTCTCGCATTGAACAAATATTATTAGTATCATTTGGGCTTCCGAAACTAGGGTTCTTATTGTGAAACCCTAACTCGGAATTCACAATTGTGCCTGAACCAAATACCATAGCCATAACATGGAAAAAAATAATACAACCTTAGGGTTTGTTACACTCAGAAGAGAAGTAAGGTGGCTGTCAAACAATAACCAATTTAAGGTAAACCAAAAACCATAATAAATTTTATATGCATTAGGAAATGAATGTAGTATAAGAAGGGGAAGGAGATTCAGAGTTTGACATCAACCTACTCTTCTCTGTTCCCATCCTAGACAAATATAGAGCATATGACTTAAATTATAGCTCAAAAAAATATATGTATGGGAACATGAAAGAGTACATAGATGACACATAAAATAATGAGATATTATACTTGTCATTCAATCCCTAGCATAATGGTTTGATCCATCCTAAAGAAACTTGTACAAAATAACCTGTGAAATATAGTAATGCTAGAAAACCATAGCAAAATAAATTGAATTAATAACACATTCAAGGAAGTCTCTGTAACTTTAACCCTTGTATCATAAGGAAGAGAAGAGGTGAAAATTCTGTCGACTGCTGCCAAAAAACCATAACAACGTTAATTGAAGTAATAACACCGAAAAGCACAATTAAACCCTAACAAGCATAAAGGACAGAATTGTTAGAATTATCATACCTGCAAGCCAATGAAAAGGATTGAAAGGTTCAAGGATTTCCTTGGTATCTTCTCTGAGATGAGGAGAAAGGAAGCTATATTCTTCCCTCCATCGTTGTTTTTTGTTATTTTTTATATCTGGTGGGTCAATATAATCAATTGAACCTTGCACTATAATTGGAATTGTCTTCATATTTAAACATATTTGCACAAACATTTTCTCAAAAGAATAAATTCCAAAGGTTCCCTTTTTGGGCTTTTGTAAAGAATCCTTCAAACTTTATTTACGAGAAGTATTTTACGGTATACGCAATATCCATCCATTAGGATGAAACACACATGAAAAACTAAGATATTTTATAATATATGCTTGTTCTCTATGCATCAAAACCATATGAGGTAGATATAATTGCTGCAAAAACGATTGACAATTCCCAACAATGCCCATTATTGGTCAAGTGAATGGATCAAACAACAAGGTCATGCACACTAGTCTATGAATGGATTCAAATACATTTCGGCTGAATAGTAGAAAACTATGAATGCATGGATACGATGATATCAACTTTCTCTCAACCTGAAAGGATAAGGAGAGTTGAAAAATTAGGAAACAAATATAGAGGCCGATTGAGCCAAATGAAATCCTACCTTAATCCATTCGAAACCCTATACTTCCAGTCATGAGATTGTGTTAAGGGATCTCATTCGTTCACCTTTCAAATCACATGATGACCATGTGGTGTTAGGCCCTAAAGTACAAGAGGAAAGGTCATGTTCCCTCAACATTTCATTTCATAACGTTAGCACATCAATCAAGTAGTGGCTATTTGAAATAACTTTGCAAGTTGTTAAAATTGTTTTTTCTCTTCGTTATCGTCCTTGTCTTTCTAATGTACTTAAAAAAAGTAATAACAATATATATATATAATGAAGATCTTGATTGTAGTAAGGAAGGATTCTGGAGCTTTCGTAATTCTTCTAGATTTTAGCTTAACGTTAATTTCTAAGGGTGTTGAAAGCTTTACTCTAGAGTCGCTACTAAGTTTAATGCCATTTCACTTTTCAATGGGTAGGCGATGCATGTCAGTGGAACGTGCAATGATATAATGGAATGAAAATAACATGCTTATGATTGAGGTGGAGATGAGCTAGATTGGGTTTCCAGAATGTATAGAATAATCACGATAATCCCTGTGATGTTAGATAGAGGTCAAAATGAATTTGAAGTGAATATAATTACTAATTATATCATAAGAGGAGGATGTTACTCATATAAAATACGTTGACCATTATTTGGAGCCTTTATCACTCATTTACACGTGAAGGGAATATTATGCTCACTCTTAGGATCATGACCGCGAGTTTATATACTTGACAAAACAATATCGCTCACTGTAGCCATGAGAGAGTAATATAGAGCACTCGCGTAATTCATCGAAAGGAAATTGGTCTTCTAAAACACCTTGTGGGAATCCCATCATGTTCCCAGCTATGAGGTGAAAAGTACAGAAGTCCATAGAAACAAGCTTGCCCCATTCTGGGTTATCCATGTTATTTTACACATTTTTAATGCAATTTCAATAAATTAGGGAAAATGGGAATTAATATAGTGAGAAACAAACAAAAAAATAGTAATAAAAATAAAATAAAGAATAGAATTTGTTGAGATATTAATCTCACCCTGTACTATAATTTGTTGAGATATTAATCTCACAGTGTACTAAGTGCAGTGATATCTATTTCATTGTCTTCTAGGTTTCATAATTAGTTTTGACTCTCTTGATTTTGGTTGAGTTTAGTCGAGTTTAGATGGAACTTATCCAGTTTTTTTTTATGGTTTCTTGTTTGCTTTTCTCTTATGTGGTTTTATTTCACTAATTTTGAATGATGAAAAGATTTGTTGGCTCCATTATAGATTGGTGTTCATTCTTTTATAATTTCTACTTTTTGCATTATTTTTATGGTATTAGAAAATCTGGGTTATTTATGTTATTTTACACATTTTTAATGCAATTTCAATAAATTAGAGAAAATAGGAATTAATATAGTGAGAAACAAACAAAAAAATACTAATAAAAATAAAATAAAGAATATAGTTTGTTGAGATATTAATCTCACCTTCTACTATAATTTGTTGAGATATTAATCTCACAGTGTACTAAGTGTCTTGATATCTATTTCATTGTCTTCTAGGTTTCATAATCAGTTTTGACTCTATTGATTTTAGTTGAGTTTAGTAAAGTTTAGTTGGAACTTATTCAGTTTTTTTTTATTGTTGCTTGTTTGCTTTTCTCCTATATAGTTTTATTTCACTAATTTTGAATGATGAAAAGAGTTGTTCCCTCCATTATTAATTGGTGTTATTTTTTTATAATTTTCACTTTTTGCATTATTTTTCATGGTATTAGAGCATGAGAAATAGCAATGTTTCGAAATATTTTTTCTCAAAAAATAATAATTTCACAAAATGTGATAACAACTTGACTTTCACACCTGTGAAGAAATAGAAGGGTGTCACTTTTGCACCTATGAAGAAATCCCAGTGTGTCACTTTTCCATATTAGAAAAAATTAAAATGACATAAATCCCAGTGTGTCACTTTTCCATATTAGAAAAAATTAAAATGACATAGAGAGAAAAAAACTTATCTCAAAGGAAAGAGTGCGCAAGACTACATAGATATTCTAAAATGGGAGGTGCACAAAACACAAATTTAAAAAAAAAAATAGAGTGATTTTAGATAGGTACCATAAGTCATTTTATCAAGGGCTCCATGAAGTCCGTTGAACTATTCAAACGTCAAAATTGAATGAAGGTAAATCGAAGGTGTAAGGAAACCTCCATGAATTTTCAAAGGTTCATTTTTTAAGGTCAAATGAAGGTGTAAGAAAACCTGAATGAGTTTTCAAAGGTTCATGGTATTTTTTTTAAAGTTAAAGCTTCATTGTTTGAATTATTTCTCCCTTTTCATGAGCTAAGATGTTCACATTAGAGTGAAGCTTCCATTTAAAAGGAATATTTTTTTTCATTGTTTTAATTATTTCTCCCTTTTCATTTTCATGAGTTAAGATGTTGACATTACAGTGAAGTTTTCATTTAAAAGGAATATTTTTTTTGTTTTTTTTTAACCGTATTTATTTCATCACCTTATTTCCAAATTGTTTTTTTTTTTTTTTAAATCGTAAAGGGATATTTCATTTGTTTTAAAAAGGGTTTTATATATTTCTAGAAATATTTGATATAAGAAAAAAAAACCAATTGAAAAGGCACTGGTAATTGAAGACCATTTGATATAAGAAAAAAAAAACCATTTGAAAAGGCACTGGTAATTGAAGACCATTTGAACATGGTTTTTTTTTTTTAATCAAGGGCTTTATTAAAATAAGCCTTATAAAATAAAAAAAAGTTGACTAAAAAGGTGTGTTTCCCTATTAAAAAGAAATGTATTCCTCCAACTCTTTGCCATAAACCCCGATTTTATTTGGAAAAAATTACAAGTTTTAGTCTTTAAGAATGAAGACATTTTTGCAAGCCCGAGATTGTTGGGATATCCTGCAGAAGATTTATGTAGAGACGACCGAAGAAGCATAAGTAGCCATGAAAAAGGATTAGAGGAATGTCATTGCATAGCTCAGAAAGGAAGAGCATATAGCTAAAATTTGGATACAATACTTAGTCGATGACCCTATCTTTGACAAAATAATCTACGCGTTAACAAGAACATAAGCTTCAGATATTTTAAAAGTTGCGAATCAAGGTAATGATGGAATAAAACCTATTAAATTTCATACATTGTGAGCTAGGTTTGAGAACCTGAAGATGACACACACAGATAACCAATTCATTACTAGAGTCATGGGCATAGTCAATCAGATCAAAATCATTAGTGAAACCATTACAGATCTCAATATTATTTAAAAAATACTTCGAAGCCTACCTAATAAATATGACTTCATTGTAGCAACAATTCTGGAATCCAAATATTCTACAACTTTGTCGGTAGAAAAGTTGACTAGATCACTTCTCGCACAAAAAACAAGACTTAACTTGGGAGAATATTCCATGGAACAATATTTCAAAGAACATATCTCTCTTGACAGATGTAGAAGAAGAGGATATAGGGGCAGAAACAACCAAACATAGAGGCAGATCATAACATCATCATGTAGAAAAGCAGTTGAGACCTTCAGAAAACCAAACAAAATGAAGCATAACATGGATAAAATCTAATGTCCAATGCTATTACTACAAGAAATTTTTCATTAGGAACATGAATGCAGAAATTAAGAGAAATATAAACAATTAAATAGTTTCCATATCTCTAACAATGAAGGAGAATCATATGAAACATTGTTTCTTTCCTGCCCTATCTCTAAAGACAGTCATGACGTGGATGTTTGATTTCTAGGTTGTGGCAGCAACAATCATACGAAAGGTAAAAAAAATATAATTTCTTTAATTTATTCTTCCATAACATATGAAATTAATGTTGGATATTGTTCCCGTATTAACGGTGAAGGGAAAGGTATTGTCTCTATTCTTACCAAACAAAATCAATAGAAATATATAGCTAATGGTTATTATGTTCCACATTTGAAACACAAACTCATCAGTCTAGGTCAATTGATAAAACATGGTTATGATGTAATATTACAAAGGAACACATGTTATATCTATGAAAAAACTCCAAATAGAATATTGATAGAAAAGGTTGAAAAAACTTAGAATAGGGTGTTTCCACTAACTCGTAGAAGTCGAAATGTTTCACAGTATTTTTCCCACAATGTTTCAAGAATGATGATTCTTAGCTATGGAATTCTAGTTATAGACATATTCCATTCAAGATTCTAATTATGCCTCAGAAACATTCAATGGTAATTGATCTCATTTTTATGAATGAAAAATATTGTAACTGTCAAATTTTTAGTCTCGTAAAGCACAAAACAGATAGCTTTCCAACGTCTTCCACTACAGAAACAGACCCTTTAGAGCTAGTTCATACAAATATATGTGGCCGAATGAAAAAAAAGTATATTGGTGGAAGTCTTATTTTTTGACATTCATTGATGACTATAGCATCAAGACATCAATTTAATTTCTCAAAAATAAATCTGATACATTTTCAAGATTCAAAAAATTCAATGCAAAAGAAGAAAATAAGACTGTAAATCCTTTCAAAACAGTCTTGTCTGACCAAGGAGGAGAAGATAACTATAATTACCTCAAGTACTTTTTTCAATAGCAAGGAATCATCATGTAGAACACAACAAGGTATACTTAGAGAAATGGTGTAGCATAAAGTAAAAACCATACAATCATGAATATGGCCAGATGTATGTTACATGAGAAGAATTTTTCCAATGAGTATTGGTATGAAGAAATTTTGAAAGTAGTATACGTTCTGAACATATCTCCAAGATGAAGTACCTCAGGAAGTGTGGGATGTTAAGAGGGTGGATGTATCTCATTTTAGAAATTTTTTTATTTATATAATTTGCACATGCCCTAAGACTCTAAGAAATAATCTTGACGATATGAGTGGAAGATTAATTTATGTAAGGTATAGTGAGAAATGAAAGGCTAATAAACTTTAAAATAATTTTACCAAGAAGTTTGTTTTAAGTAGATAAGTTAAATTTTTTAAAAATAATTCTTTTTCTCATCATATTGATGAAACTTTAAATTAACATGTTCATCCACCACAACTACCAAGGTTTCATGTTCAAGAAGAGCCATACCACTATGAAGGTGGTACATCCTCCAAAACAAAATCCACTAGTGATTCAATATCTTCAAAAGTGATTAAAAAAAATAAGCATCAAAAAAATATATGATCAGGAGCATGAGTTTGATGAACACAATATGTTTGCCTTTATTCCATGTCAAAAAACCCATTTTGAAGAAGTATTTAAAGAAAAATATTGGGTTAATGAAATGAACCAAGAAATCGCTCCCATAGAGAAGAATCAAACATTGGAATTAGTTTATATCTCAAGAGACAAAACAAAATTGGTGTAAAATGGGTATAGAAGCCCAAGTTGAATGAAAGAGGAGAAATTGATAAAATAAGGAATGGTTGGTTGCTGAAGGATTCTCACAACAATTTGGTGTCAAATATCTAGAAATATTCTCTAGGGGAAAGGTTAGACACTGCCTGAACTATGTTATCAACAACAGGTGAACACAAACAGAAAGTATATCAACTTGATGTAAAATAAACTATCTTATATGGTATCTTGTAGGAGGAAGTTTATGTGGAGAAACCTCTTGGTTTTGAACCTCTAGGACAAGAGCATAAGGTGTATAGTTTGAGGAAATATTTGTATAGCTTGAAACAAGCCCCTAGATCTTCGTATATTCGCATTTACATCCATCTGATCAAAATTAGTTTTTGTAGAAGCAACCATGGTCCAACGTTGTATACCAAAACTCATGAAGGTAAAATTCTCATTGTATTCCTTTACTTTAATGATATTGTTTATATAAGGAATATGATGTTAGAAAAATTCAAATCATCAATGCAAATAGAGTTTGATATGACTAATCTAGGTGTCACGAAATACTTCTTAAGCATTGAAATTCCACAATTTTCTAAATAAATGTTTCTTCATCAACAAAAATATGCCACTAACATCCTTCAAAAGTTCAGAATGACCAATTGCAAACCATGTGGTACACCATTTTCTTAAGGCACCAAGCTGAGAAAACATGATGTAACACCACTAGTTTATTCCACATTGTATAAAAGTCTATTTAGTAGCTTTTTATATCGCACTTCAAATAGACCTGATATCATTTTTGTAGCTAGTTTTATCTGTAGGTTTATGCAATCACCTGGAATTTCTCATTGGAAGGTTGAAAAAAGTATCTTAAGATATGTTGCAGGGGCCCTAGACTATGGTTTGCTCTACACACATTCTGAAGATAAGTCACTTCTAGGTTATAGAGACAACAATTATGCAAGAAGTTTAGATTATCATTAAAGCACCTTAAGGTATTTTTTTAATCTTGGAGCTAGTCTAATTTCATCAGCATCCATGAAACAAAGAATCGTTTCAATATTTTCAACAAAGGAATAGTATGTAGCTTCCACTTTAGCATCTTATAAAGTTGTATGGCTAAGAAGAATATTAACAAATATTTCAAATTTTTACAAGGAGACAAATTTGATTTACTGTGATAATAGTTCTACAAGTTCTCTATAAGAAATTCATGTCTTTCAGAAAAAAAAAAAAAGCACATTCATTCTCATTTCCATTCAATCCATTATCTTGTCAATGATGGAGACATATGACTTCCTTTTTATGGTTCTAGAGATCAATTTGAATTTCAAAGTGAGAGATTACGCATTGTAAGTGCGATTAGTTGTAACAATTGATCTTAGGAGGGGGGTGTTTAAATATTAACCTCTTTTTCTGCTAGGTGTCATGATATTTATTTCATTGTATACTAGGGGTCATATTCAGTTCTAATTCTCCTCAGTTTAGTTGGAACTTCTCTAGTCATTTCATTTTTCTTATTTCCTTGTCTCTTGTGTAGTTTTCTCCATTCCATATTGTTTTCTCTATTCTATATTGGTGTTCACTTTGTATCTATTTCCATCCCTTGCATGCTTTTTCATATATATATATATATATATATATATATGGTTTATATATATATATATATATATATATATATAAACCATATATATATATATATATAAACCATATATATATATTTAAATAAAGCATATATATATATATATATATATGGTTTATTTTTATAGAACTATAAGAACAATCTACATCGAGTTAACATCACGACTATTTTTATTAACTTGTTTGTAGAGCTTTTAACTCAATAGGGTGATAAAGGAGGCATGGATTTATTGCAACCTATAATGGAGCGTCCTTCGAGAGTGTAATTAAATGTCTTCACTCATATATACTCCTTTTACTATGGGTGGAATCCTCCAATCAAAACTTTGAAACAATTTCACCACCGTGAAATTGAGCATGTGCATGGCCATAAGGACTCCTAGGTAGGCTCTCCAAGATTATAAAATATTATTATATAAACAAGATTATTATGTAATTAAACCAATATCAGGGCTTGAAATTTTCTCCTTCCATGTTCGAATGTGCAGTAAAATTTATAATTCCTATCCCTAGGAGTAAAGAACATAGAATCCAACTAATAAATATTTTCCAATTATTCAGAAAGACAATGTGTACAAGGTATACCTACTTTGGCCTTGATTCTCGTACCTAGCCATGTATTCTTCATAGTTTTCCCATTCTTAGATTATGTATATTTCTTTATCTCTTCATTAAAGCATTTAATTTGTATATATACTATTTATAAATGATTTAAAAATAATATAGTGAGGAATATGGACCCTGATATAATATTATTAAACATTGATGCTATATTGAATATTGTGGAATCTCGCCAATCCTAGTCAAGATAAGAATGGGCAGTAATTTTGAGATTTTATAACTTAATTTATAAACATTATTATAGGTTTATCATAGTTATTTTAGGGTTTTTATTTATAATATTTTTAAGTTGAATATAGTGTTAGTGTCCGTATTTTCATCATGCCATCAGTGATCAAAATTAACTCTTCCATGTCATGTTAGGGGTCTCACTTAGAATTTTTTTATCATTTCACTAGGTCAGGCAAAAATTTGGTCACTAACTATGGTATTGAGATAATTACTACTCCTTTCACCTCTATGGTCAATATAAATCATCACGGTCAGTTCAATAATTATTCGAAGAGTCCCATAGTCATCATGGTCATCATTCAGCTCATTCTTCCATGTTGTGCCATCATTAGGTCATAGGGTCAAAATCATGAAAATTGGTCATTTCACCATAAAATTCATGTTTTGAAGGAATAGTAATATTGAAAGGTCTTCAAAAATTTTAGGTTCAAAACTATTATTTCCAAATGAGTGCCTTTGTTTTTTCGATATTTGTCTCTCAGTTGTGCTTAGAAAGCTCATTTCCCTCTACCAGGGTTTGGAGGGAATTTTTCTTGGTTTCATGACTTCCATGGTTAAATACTCAATGAGAATTGTATCCTGATACTTTTACACCTTCCAATATCCTTAATATACCTTCCTAAACACTTCCCATCACTCCTACCCCTCAAAATCATCATCTTTCCTACAAGCCCTAACCTATTGCTACAATTTGACACTTTTCTATACTAGGCCTGGGTTTTTCCCTTTTGGACCCCTTCCCCTCACTCATTTCTAGAAATTCCACTTCCCTACACTCTTTAACATTTATCCATATCCCCGAAAATTTTCCCAAGAATTTATAATCCTCCTATCCCCTTTATTTCCCTTCATTCCTATAAATTTCCCAAATCCCCTGTTTTGCCTACACTAAACCCTAATTTCCTCTCCCGCTGAGCTAGGGTTTTATATGGAATCAAAGACATCTGAGTTGAGGTGGCATAAGGGATGTCATTTCAGCAAGTATGAGGTCATTCCAACTCATAAACATTGTGTCTCCATCATTTTTCAAGAAGTTATTGCAAGGGACAAATCATTTGCCACACATAGGGCCGATTTTTATTCAAACTTTGTTTATGACCAAACAGAGATGATTTTGACAAAAGTAAGAGATTTTTTGTCCATAATAGGCCAAGGAAGAAAAAAATCCTTCATTTTTTGGACAGGTGTCATGTTTTTGGAGAAATGTCAGAAATACACTTGCTACAAGAGCTTTTTTGCTCTTTTCGAGTGACCTTCGGATTGGGTGCCCAAATGACTTTCTTAATAAGTAAAATTATAACTAGAGAGAGAGAGCTTTCCAATTACCTATCCTGAGCTCAGTTTACAGTTTAGGAAGGACTCCAAAAGCTGCCTACAAAAGCACACTGCATTTTTGCATCCTCATTCAACACTTTTTGAAAAGTCTTGGGAGAATTTATTTGTGACAGGCTATACTTGATCATTTCCAGTGCTTGATAGGTCCATTGTGTAGCCAAGAGAGAGATTTTTCCAATGAGATATCATGACCAAAATTTGGACATTAGGAAGGCCTCCAAAATTGCTCTGCAACATGGCATTATGCCCTTAGCACTGGCATTCTACCCTTGGAACTGCCGCTACGCCCTGGCACTAGCATTGCGCCCTTTTTTGAGGAACTTTTTAGGCAAAAGAATACCACCACAAGATGAAAAATGAAAAATATATTCCAGATAACAACATTACTAAGCTTGGTTTGGACAAATGGCATGTGAAAAGGTGAAGAAACACATAAAAAATCAAGGTTCTGCCTCCTTTATTGCATTGTCGCCGCGCCCTTAACCAGCTGTGGGAGAATCACTTTTTTACCGTGCGAATCAACCCCATTCAGAAAACTAAAGATAGATCTGGAAAGTATACTTGATAGGATTTCCAACAAGCCATCCTGAGCCTAATTGGAACATCAGTAAGGCCACCAAAAGTGACCTGCAACATGACATTGTGCCCCTGACACTAGCACTGCACCCTTGACAAATGTCTGATTTTTCTCAGTTTTTACAACAATTTTGGTTTTCACATTCGGAAATGATGATTTTACTTATTTAATTGATGGAGGTAAATTTAAATATCATGTTTTTAATGTTACCTAGGGTAAATACATTGGGTAAATGTCATCATTAAGTCAAATCAATCAGTTTCATTGTAATTAGGGAGGAGTAACTTGGACCTCCCTACACTTTAGCTATCAGTTTAAATTTTTTTGGATCTCTTCCTCAACTCAAGGATTTCACCACTAAAGTGGGGTGGAGTTTGTTTGAGGCCTATATTATGTATTTTTTCAATCATTTAATAGGTTCGAATCATTTAGATTTCGGTATATTGACCATAGACACGAGTGTAATCATTTTGGCATGAGCTTAATAAAAGTGTTGCAGGTATTCCTTTGGGATACCTGTGGTATGGTTGTCTAGCATTGTTTCTTCTCTTGTTTCATTTCTATGAATGTATTTGTGGTCCATTTCCATTTCATGTCTATTGTATGATCACTTTCAAGTTAGAGAAACAAAATTCATCTCACATGCTCTGTTTTGGGAAAGCTTTCATAGTGTGTCCATCTTTCTTTCAGTTTAGGGAGAATTCATCTTTCATGATTATCCTATCTCCTCACCTGTCTAAATCATTCCATCCCAAGAACCTTAATTTGCTAGCCTTTCTACCTACCTTACCCCATTTAATCTTTGCAACCCTAATTTTATTTTCCCTAACCTGGCCTCTCTTACATAATATCCTCATCCAGCAACCCAATAAAATCAAATTAAACCCTTCTACATTTCATAGCTAGCCTAGAACCCTAATTTATCCAACCCTCTTGGTTGTGACCTTGTGGAGAGGGCCTTCTCTAGTTTAGTAGGGCTAGATACCAAGTCAAAATATTGGTTTTTGGTTACCTCTATTTGGATCTCTTCGTCAGCCTTAGATATATGGCAGAGTGATAACATACTAGTGATTTTCCCAGGGATGCGAAAAGACAAATTTTCCCTGCGGAATAACGACAATGTTTAGATCTAATTGTTGAAGGTGAACAACGTTTGGACACATAGGAAGGTTGTACCATTCACACTGTGAGTCCATTGATTGAAAGATCCAGAAAATCAACACTTCATGGCCATTCGACTGCATGAGAATCAATAGCTTGAAGAAATTTTCAAGATGCAATCTATTGCAAGAAGGTATGCTCTAATGAAAAGAGATCACATTCCATGTTTCCCAAATAAAATTGCTAAGGTACATTGGAAGCCGAAATTTTCCTATGTTTAAATATGATAATAAGAATGATACTTCTTTACATCTTGTTAAATTTCACATGCATACACGCAGATTGAAGGTTGAATTTCCTAAAGATTGTCTCTTAAATATTTTCATGGCTTCTCTTGAAGGAAAAGCATGATCTTGGTATGAAGGTTTGCCACCTGCCAGTATTTTTTCTCTTAGAGTTTTCCATTCAACATTTTATGAAAAATACAAGGAGTCCTACCCTTCTTTGTATTTGGTTGATAATTGTTGTGATAATTTTGAGGTATTCATTCAAAATCTAGAGAATTCTTATGATGATAATGAGTTCATGGATAAAAAAATCTTGGAGGCTTTGCATGACAATCCTTTTCATCACCAAAAAGAGCAAGTGTTTTCTCTCATGGAAGAAAAGGATGATATATATTGTCTGGATGTTCATAAATACTTTGCACAGGAGAAAATTCTTGCAGCAGTACAACAAGTTGATCAACCAAAGGTTAAAGAAGGTATTCCGCATCCTTGTAAATATTTAGGAGGGAAAGAACACAATTATTGTTTTATCAAAAGAAAAAGAAAAAGTACTTTCTCCTCTATCTGAAGATGAGATAGATCAATTCCCAAAAATTCATGTTACAGCCCAAGTAAATATAGGTTTGCAATGTTCACATAGTCAAGAAGCTATTAGTAAAGCTTCTTCCACTTTTGAAAATAAAAATCTAAGTTTAAATGAGGATAGTCCTGAAACTAGATTTATAGATCAGCATGAAGAAAGACAATCTCCTTTTTCAATGTTCGTATTTGATGAAGTTTCTCCTAAACTTGATTTTCATAAGTGTGATAAATATGAAGATAATTTTGATGAGGATTTTGATGAAACTATATAGGAATTTTTTATGAGCAAGCCAATTTATGATGATGATTTCCTGCAAGGAGATCAACTAATAGATATTTTTTTCTTTCATGAAGATGATAGGGCTGTCATGCTTAACAATTTTGAAGAATGTTTTTTGTTTAAGGATGATTTAGAATATTCCTTTGAGGAGCATGAGCCTGAGAGAGACAATATGCCAAAGATAGAATCAGAGTTGCCCCTGCTTGAGGAATTCACAGCCAATACTCAAACAGCATAAAGTCATACTTCCCTATGCTCTCCTATGGGTGAACAAACAAGTGTTCTTTCAAATCAGAATGAAGGGACTACTTGTATTTTTGCTGTTGGATCTCAAGACAGGGTAATGCTTCAGGATTTTCTAGATCCCTTCAGGATTCTTTTGCAAGCATTAGAGAAGATGAATGTTTTATTTTTTGTCAGCATAAGCATTGGTATCAGTTTTTATTGTGATTTGCATACATGTACGTCATTCTACTTGCTTGAGGAAAGTGAGAACAGAACTTCAGTAAGTAGCGATCTCCTAGATTTTTTACACTAGAAGGATCATTCCACCTAATCAATAATTATGCAGTAGATTACAGTAGGATGCTAGCATTTCAATTTGATTTGATTGTGTTTTCAGCAGTAAGTTTCTTTCAATATTTAGTTTTCTGAAAGTGTGAAGTAGAAAAGCACTGGAGTTCAGAGCCTGAAGTTAAGGCCATGGAGCTTCATTGACTTTATTCCATTTTCAAGTTCATTTTTCACTCAACTAAGTCAAGCCTTGAGTCATTTTTTTTCAGTCAATTTCAAGATAGTTCAAAGTCAGATTTTTTCATTTGAGTTGTCATCATTTAGTCATGTTTTTTAGTTTCAGTTTTTTATCGTATTGGCCCACATGGTTAGGAAATTCGTCTACCGTGTTCTTCACACCTCCAAGGAGATTCCATCCCCAATAAGGCCAATTTTAGTGTCGGTATATGCATCCTGCCATCAATTATCAAAATTAACCCTTTCATGTCATGTTAGGGGTCTCACTCAGAAATTTTTTATCATTCCACTAGGTCATGCAAAACTTTGGTCACTGACTAGGGTATTGAGATTATTACTACTCCTCTCACCTCTATGGTCAATGGAAATCATCATGGTCAGGTCATTCATTTTTGAAAGAGTCCCATAGGCATCATGGTCATCATTCAGTTCATTCTTCCATGTTGTGCCATCATTAGGTCATAGGGTCAAAATCATGAAAATTTGTCATTTCACCATCAAATTCATATTTTGTAGGATTAGTAATAGTAAAAGGTCTTCAAAAATTTTAGGTTCCAAAATATCATCTCCAAATGAGTGGCTTTGTGTTTACCATATTTGTCTCTCAGTTGTGCTTGGAAAGCTCATTTCCCTCTCCTAGGGTTTTGAAGGCACTTTTCTTAGTTTCATGACTTCCATGGCTAGATCATCAACAAGACTTTTATCCTGATGCTCTTACACCTTCCACTATCCTTTATATACCTTTATAAACACTTCCCATCACTCCTATCCATCAAAATCTTCATCTTTCCTACAAGCCCTAGCCTATTGCTACAATTTGACACTTTTCTAGACTAGGCTTGTGTTTTTCCCTTTTGGATCCCTTCCCCTCACTCATTTATAGAAATTTCACATCCATACACTCTCTAACATATATCCCTATCCCCCAAAATTTCCCCAATAATTTATAAGCCCCCTATCCCCTTTATTTCCCTTCATTGCTATAAATTTCCCAAATACCCTCTTTTGCCTACACCAAACCCTAATTTCCTCTCCCGCTGAGCTAGGGTTTGCTATGGAATCAGAGACATATTAGAAGAGGAGGCATAAGGGATGTAAATTTAGCAATTATGAGGCCATTCCAACTAATAAAAATCATTTTTCAAGAATCTATTCCAAGGGACAAATCATTTTCCACGCATAGGGCCAATTTTCCTTGAAATTGTGTTTCTGACCAAACAAAGATGAATTTGACAAAAGTGAGAGATTTTGTTGGCCATAATAGGCCAAGGAAGCCAAAACTCCATTTTTTACACAGGTGTCATGGTTTTGGAGAAATGGAAAAAATACACTTGCTACAAGAGGTTTTTTGCACTTCTCGAGTGACCTTGGGAAAATCCATATTTCTCGTCATGGATTGTTAAAATTACTTTATTAATAATTCAAATGCTAAATAGACAGAGAGAGATTTATAATGAGCTATCCTGATCTCAATTTGGAGTTGAGTAAGGTCTCCGAAAGTTTCCTGTAAAAGCACACTGCATTTTTGCACCCTCATTCTGCACTTTTTGAGCAGTCTTGGGAGAATTGATTTTTAAGGGGACAACTTCATCAATTTTAGTGAGTTATAGGTCCATTATGTGGCCAAGAGAGATATATTTCCAATGAGCTATTATGAGCTGAATTTGGACATCCAGAAGGCCTCCAAAAGTCTCCTGCAACATGGTGTTGTGCCATTGGCACTTGCACTATGCCCTTGTTTGAGGCACTTTTTTGCCAAAAGAAGACCATAAAAAAAATGAAAAATGAAAAATAAATTCCAGAAAACAATGTTTCTAAGATTTGTTTGGACATCTAGCATGTGAAAAGGTGAAAAAACACACAAAAAATCAATGTTCTACCTCTTTTTTTGCGTTGGCGCTATGCCCTTTACCAGTTGTGATCGAATCAAATTTTTATTGGGAAATTAAACCCCATTAAGAAAAATAAAGATATATATGGAATGTAGACTCAACAGTGTTACACCTTTTTTTTGTCATCTAACCTGTTACTATTAGATGGACCTAAGTACACCATGTAAGACCAATTTTACCCTATGTAAAATTGCTTTCACTATGAAAAATAACTTAGTAAACCACATTTATTAAGTTGTTTATAGTATAAACAGGAAACCCCATGACGAAATATTAAAAAAATCCACGTTTGTTTGATTTTCCTCAAGGAATAATTAGTTAAACAACAATTTAACTAATATTCCTGGTCATATTTAACCCAAAACAGGAAAGTTAATTAGATAAATCATTATTTATCTTATTATTTTCTAGGATTAATTATTTAAACCTTATTTAAATAATATTCCTTGTTAAATTTGACTAAATCATTTATAAATAACTAAATAAATCATTATTTATTTGATTATTACTCAACCAAATCCTTAAAATAATAAATACATCATTTATATATTTATTATTTACAAATAAAGGGATTTGACCAAAGTGAAATTATTTTTCCCTCCAACAAATATAATAAAATATTCCATAAAAGTTGGATCTAGATTTGGTTAATAATATTTTAATTATGCACCAATATCTAGACTAACTCAATATTTTGTTATAAATAGAAAGGTTTTTCCATTCACTCACTATCTTTTGTTGCCTAAAGATCACTCTGGATCTATACTTTTGGTCTGACTTTGATCCACCATCATTGTCATATTTTGCTACCTTTTTTCTTGTGAGCTCCCTCTGAGTTCCATTTTTTGTCTGGGTTTTCTCCACCATCAAGAGAGAGGGATTTTAGATCTGAAGTGTTGAGGACTTACAAGAACCCATCCCCTTGAGGGAGAATGGTAACATATTTCTATGTTCCCTTCCTAGCTGTCAAAAATACAAAAATTCTATAAAAAATTCTTGTCTTGTCTATTGGATGCATGAAGCAACTCTTTCTTTTATTTACTGCTTAATGTCTTTTAATGCATATATCTAGATTTTGCAACATTTATCTTGGTCAACTAATTGCAGATATAAAGATATTGGCAGTCATCTTTGCTGTTAGGGCTGTTTGTTATGCACTGCTAAAGTGAGCCTTTTTCGTACGCTTGCAATTAAGATTCATAATTACACCTCCTTTTAGTTTTGTTTGGTTTTTCATCTAGGGTCCCCTCCGCTTCCCTCCAAGTTATAGCCTTTTGCCACCTTATTTACAACAATTTTTCCTCTGATTTTTTACTACTTTTCTGCACCTATTTCCAGAAGATCTGACCTTTAGATCATTATACCTCCTAAATTTAGATCTATTGGCTATTTTGGTGTGTTTTGACAACATTTTTTCCCACCTACAGACTACTTGTTGAGAGGCTTGTCTCCTTGGGTTAGATTAATGCGCAATTACATGTTTTTTTTCTGTTATTTCGGTTTCATATACCATTATTTGTAGGTTTATTTACAGTTATACATCGCACATTTTATTTTTCTCTATAAACGTCTTGGTTTAAAAATTAAAATTTACACACTTAACACACACACCCTAAGCAAAGAAGAGCCTAGTTAACACTGCGAGGCAAAGATTTTAACATTGTAATAAATTGATTCTACACCTCTCTACCCTGGTTTCGACATTGTAATCATTTGATCCTGCACCTCCTTGCCCTTTTTGGTCTCCCTTCACTTTCTGCCGTGTTTGTGCTTTCATCATTGTGTCCCCAAGGCATTTATCCCAGAGACTTCTTGGCCTTCATCCTCAGTTTCTGGTAGGAAGACTTACTCCTCTACGTAGGATTCGTTTTAGTTATCCACAGAGTTCTCATTTTGACTCCTCTTATGGTTCATTGGGTTCCCCTTCTTGTTCCGCCCCCGGTTCTCCCCTTGTCACCTTCACCATGTCTTGTTCAGGACCTAACACTAGTGGTAGCCCCGACCCTAATGCTCGGAATACTACTAGTGGGACCATAACAAGAGCTACCCCGGCTGCTCCCTTTCTCCCCTATATGGCAGGCCTCAGTATTCCTGATTTTAACTAGTTGATCAATGACCCTATATGCCATGATGCTAGTTGGCCTGCTGTGCTAGCCAATCTCCCTTCCAACATCCCTAAGTTTGAAGGTATTCCTCGAGAAGATCCTACAAATCATGTTCAATATTTCCACATGTGGTGTTCTAATAACTCTATCACCGATGACTCTGTCCATCTTCAGTTGTTCCAAAGTATGCTTACTAGAGAAGCTTATAAGTGGTATGTTGATCAGGCCTCATCCTATCATACCACATTTGGCACTCTTGCGTGGGCTTTTCTGTCTTATTTCCATCTTTCCCTTCATTATGAAATTGGTTCCGAACTTTTGACTTATTTCCGTCAATCGTCTGCGACCTGCCTATCTGATCATGCCTATGTCAAGCCCCTGCCTTCGAAGACCATGTATACATGGATAGGTTCCTTAGATCCATTTTCATTTCTATAGGAAAAGATGTCGCATCACATTTCCCTCAAACTGAAGAAGCCGCTCTCCAGATCGCGTTAAAATATGACCTAATCTACTCTCAATCGGGTTATGTTTATACCGTCCTACCTGATCATCCCAGACTCGGTGGTGCCAACGCACTGGGAGCATCTCTTTCCACTAATGGTATCATTGGAGCTCTTTCTCATCCATATGCTCAGCCTCCCATGAGCTATGGTTTCCCTCAGGTAGGGGACAACACCTCCAGCACTTTTCCCCCTCCCGGTAGCATGTATCCAGGATACAGCATGCCTCCTCCTTTTTCCAAACCTATTTACCACAATGTTATCCAACCTCCTTATTATCTGTATGCTCAACTTGGTTCTCCAGGTCCTCAATCATTAGCACCTCCGCCTCCTTTGCGTTCTCAACCCCCGCAAAAGCAGCCGCCTCCCCCTCAAGGGAAGGTTTATGCACAACAGCGCGTGAATAATCATCCTAATTCGAAAAATAAGAGGAAAGTCACTAAAAATCAATCTTCCCCAGCAATCCTGGACCTAATCCTCAAGTTAATGCACCTAACACCGCTAATCAACAACAAGTCACTCAGCCCAAGTAGGACAGGCCTATTTTCATGAATAAGCCTTGTTCTTGTTGTGGTGTTTATGGTCATTACATGCACAATTTTCCTCTTTTACCACATATGTGGCAGATGTGGGAGACTCAAGCAGCATCGTGAGGACAACAAGCCTCCCCTTCCATCCCTCCCAATGTTGCGCCTAGTCAGTCGGCTGTGTTTACTAATCCTTTCCCTCAACAAGGATTTGTGGCTATCCAACCACCTAAAGGTCAGGCGGCCACTCAACCTCCTCCATCTGGTACCTCCGATTACCAGATTCTCATGATGAGCTCTGACCAACCTATTACCATTGACCTCAACCTTCAGACTTTGTCCCGTCAGTACAACAAGGCTCTCGCTATGTCTACCCCTGAGCCCCCTTCTTCAGGTTCTACAGAGCCTATTTTGACAAGTAATGGTCCTTTTCAGATCCCTTAGCCTAAGGCAGTGGTTCATACCAAGATCCCTAAGGGACCATTACGCCGAAATGCTGCTTCTGGAAAAGCTTCCCATTTGTATAGTATAGTAGATGATTTGGCACAATCTCCTGCTACCATCTCAACGTCGGAACACCTCCAGTCATGCCCTTCACAACGAAAAGCTCTACTATCTTCCATGGGTATTGTATATCCTTCAGATGAACAATTGATTGTCTTCGATGTTGACCACTCAAAACACCATCCCCTTCCTACTTCTGTTGCATTCCAAATCTCCGTCAAAATCTGGAACGCCAACGTTTCCCATTATATCATTGATGAGGCGGCATCTACCTGTGTGATTTCCGCTTCGGTTTCGAAGAAAATCAAATCACCTAAGTTGGACCCTTCCACTATCACTCTCCAAGCATGGGATGGCAACTCCTCCAAGCCCATTGGCGTGTTCCACAATTTTCCTATTACTCGTGCGGGCAAGACTGTTTGCATTGATGTGGAAGTCATTGATGCCCTCTTAGATTACAACATTCTATTGGATCGTAGCTACTCCTATGCGATGTGTGTTGTACCATCTGCGGTTCACTGCAAGGTGTCCTTTCCCCATAATGGAAAGATAGTAACCATTGACCAGTTGACATATTACGAACCAAAGTATCAGACCTCCTGTGATTCCGTCATATCTTCAGTGGCCAATAAGAAAACCATCGATCCCTTGACTAGTGTCTCACCCGAAGTCTACAAAGACTCCTCTCTGCTTGGTCTATTCCCTAGTCTTCCTCCTCCTATCTCTGATCCCATCTCATCGAATGTTTGCATCATGCAATCATCTCGGGCTTCCCTCAAGCGGTTTGGTTTGGCTAGTCAGCAACCCTACCCTCTGGAACCTGGTCCTAGCACTTCGAGTCAGCCTTCTAGACCCCCTCCTCCTAACCCTTCACCTACAGCTAGTATCCATGAGCCTCTCTACCCTCCTAGAACTATTCCTCGAGGCCTTAACCATATCGGAGTCGTCCCACCTGTCCATTACCCCTTTGGTCAGATACCGTTCCTAGCTCCCCCTCCTGGAGTGTTATCGGTACATGTAATGGCTACCTTATCCCTTCCTAACCTAACCCTGGGGATTCCCATCTGGTACATCAATCCGCCAACCGCTACCCCACTTGGTCAGCCCAAACCTTATCTTTCTTTGACCATGGTCCAACCAGTCCCCATGACCCCTCCCTCTGCTATAGTGCCTCAGCCGCCTCAATAGGAACCTCCTCCTATTGCGATAGCTTCGGGTAACTAGGGAAAAGCTCGCAAGAAGGCACCTAAAGACAAGGCTTCCCCGATAAACCATGCTCCTCCTCAGCCTCCAAAGCGTACACCTCTGTGTGCTTTATGTGATGTTGTCGGTCATTCCACCCATAATTGTCCTAAATTGCCTCATATCAAGTCAATGGTTAATGTCGCATTCCCTAAGTCTATGATCCCAGAAACCTCTATTCCTTTCTCGACTGCAGCGAATAACCCCAAGACTATTCACACCAACCACCTATGTGCTTTGTGTGATCTCCAAGGCCATTATCCTGACCTCTTTCCCCGCCTCAAGGACTTCCGCACCTCTCTAACGACAGTTCGCCAATTCGAGACAAAGCACAATGAGTCCACTTCTCCCTTAATTGCGCTTTTTGCTTCAGCAAAACAAAAGGACACATCCACTCCCATAGACATCCCCCCTCTGGATATTGAAATGAAATTCTTTGGCCACTGTCCACTAACTGTCATCATCTCTAAGATCCACGGTGGAAGACACCCCGGGACATCCCATTATGTTTAACCTGACCTCCCTTTAGCGGTCACCTTGGGCTCAATATCGATGGATCCTTCATTTACTTAATCTTTTGTCACACCTTGTGACGATGTGCATGTGAACCTCTCTTCTCATGATGAAGAGTCAGGTAGCTTCTCTACGTCAGGTGGTCTTTCTTCCGGCACTCACCCCATCTTCTATTACGATGACAACATTATGTAAGTAGTCACCACCCCTAACTTTATCTATCCCCCCTTACATCGATCCCATGCATTCGAGCTACATACACCTTGTGGCCATTACATTGACACCCAATGTTTGGGTAAGGAGGCACCCATACTTGAGAGACCAGGAGAAGAAATTCTCCACAAGTATCCTAGTGTATCTGGTCGTGTCGACTCTAGTACCCTTACTCTTCCCCATTTAGAAGAACCTTTATAGTCCCATATCACTTCATATCACTCTAGGGATCATACCCCTCATCATTTCTTCATCTTACATCAGCAACCCAATCCCCTAAACATTGTTGTTGACCAACCTGTGGGTTTTCAAGGAGAGCACCAGTTCATTATCTCCAAATCCACTCTTTAGGAGAGTGACACCATGTATGCCAACCCAGAAACTTAATTCAATTTGCTTCATATATGCAGTACCCACAGAGATTGCTAATCCTCCATTCCCTTTCTCAAACTGCATAACCATAATGAAAACAAATGGCACACCAAATCATAAAAATGTGTTTAGATTCCCCTTTTTCTAAATTCATTTTGGCATGACCATAACATGCTCGGGGGAACCTAGCCCCTCAACCATAAAAATCTCAGATCTCAGCCAAAAATAGCACTGAAACCCCCTTTATGTGATAGGTCACACCTTTCAGGTCATTTCCTGGGACATCATGTAGTTTTCTGCCTAGTACCTGCTGCCCAGGTCATAGAAAAGACCCCAAAAAGTGCGACTTAGCCTGTTCATGGGCTCTGGCTGCCTAAACTAAATTTTTGATCCCCTTAAATGAAAGATTAGGGTTAGGCCTCCTACCTGCAACTGACGGATCTCGATTCCAATGGTCGATTTCTCCGCTGAAATCACCACAAGATTTAGGGCCTTCTCTCCTCTGTACATTCACCATAGCTATAGTTGTAAATGAGTGAATTTGGAGGGAAAATGCCTTATTAAAAGAGAAACCCTAGATTTTTCTTTCGCCCACTACAGCCAAGCCATAGCTCAGTTTGTCAAACCGTCTGCACCGTTGGAAATCTCTCACCAGGCTCTCAAATGGGTATTTGTTATTTTTTCGTGATTTGACACTTGAACAGGACACATTTGGTCCAAGGAGGGTCACTTCATCACTCCTCAAAATTGAATTTCTTCACTTGCAACACTTTTACTTGGGGCACCACTTTGCCTCCATACTTTTCCATGCTCGTGTCAAATTTTTTCATGAGTAACCACCTTATACTCATGTTTTTATAGTCCCCATTGGACCTTTTCTATGTGGCATCATCATCGAGTCGCCCTTGTTTAAAGCATGTGTGGAATCGTCATTGAGTCACCCTTGTTTAGAGCATCTAAGTTGATTCATCATCGCATCCATGGAGTCTATCCCGAGTCCCTTTATATCCCGCTATAGTCCTTCATCCTTCATTGCTTGATTCCTCTCTCATGTCGCATGTTACGACCTTCAGTCCTACTATCCCCTATCCCCTTTTATATTGTGTCAGTTTCTGCCAGGTCATCCATGCCCTTTATGCTCTAACAAGGGAAGTCGTCGATCCACTACTCAGTACCCCCCATTTCATCATCATCCTTGGTGTCAGTTTGTCAGTCACTCTACTATTTTATCTCATGCCTTAGTTGAGGATCCCTTATTACCTCACCTATGGCAGACCTCCTTCTGTCTACATTAGATTATTCATTCCAGAAGACGAGACTAGAGGGCAGTGTACCTTGGTTCCAACTTCCACTCTTGTTCGTTGCCTCAGATCAGGAAAAGGGACTCCTTATTTCCCTTTCACTTGATTATTTATTAGCTCCAGCTCCTTAAAGCATGATCGAGGTCCGTATACCTGATGGTTCAGTGATGTAGCAGATTGTACCTGTGATGCCTGGGTGTGTGTGAGATGTTTCAAACCTCATGAGAGGGTGGCCCTTCAGGTAGCTGCCCACATGGCCGGATGACCTCTTCATTACAACCTTTGATGCAGCTCCATATATTTGATGACGTCGGCCTCAGCCGCTTGCAGCGCCTTTTAGTTTGCATGTATGAGTCAAATTTTTAGAGCCCTTTCCTATTTACAACGGCACTTTGGCTGTATTTATATCTCATGTACTCAGATATTATTGTATAAGTCCTAGCTATTATCCAGGGCACAATATGTATGTGGGAATCATTATCATGTTTTTATCTTGATCATGTTTATTCCAGCATGTACTATATAGTTCAGTCCCTTGTTTACCAGATGCATTATTATTTGTACTTTGTCTCGTCAAGCATAGGTATGCCTCCCCCGCCGCCTATAGCAGAGGTACTCACTTATAAAAGAGACTTGTTACACCTGTAAGTATCGCCTCCTCAAAGTCTATTCCTCTAGCGCTTTGGTCTACCTTATATTTCTCTCTCTCTGACTTCCCCTTTGGTGTCTAGTGATTGAGTTCTTACAATGTACTTCGGTCATACGATTAGCTCCTAATGTTCGCACGCTGAGGGGAAATATGTTACACCATTTTTTTGGTCATCTAACCTATTACTATTAGATGGACCTATGCACACCATGTAAGACCAATTTGACCCTAAGTAAAATTTCTTTCACTATGAAAAATAACTTAGTAAACCACATTTATTAAGTTGTTTATGGTCTAAATAGGAAACCCCATGAGGAAATATTAAATAGATCCACATTTGTTTGATTTTCCTCAAGGAATAATTAGTTAAACAATAGTTTAATTAATATTCCTGGTCATATTTAACCCAAAGCAGGAAAATTAATTAGATAAATCATTATTTATATTATTATTTTCTAGGAATAATTATTACACGTTATTTAAATAATATTCCTTGTTAAATTTGACTAAATCATTTAAAAATAATTAAATAAATCATTATTTATTTGATTATTACTCAACCACATCCTTAAAATAATAAATAAATCATTTATTTATTTATTATTTACAAATAAAGGGATTTGATCAAAGTCAAATTATTTTTCCCTCCAACAAATATAATAAAATATTCCATAAATGTTGGATCTAGATTTGGTTAATAATATTTTAACTATGCACAAATATCTAGACTAACTCAATCTTTTGTTATAAATATAAGTGTTTTTTGATTCACTCACTACCTTTTGTTGCCTAAAGATCACTCTGGATCTATACTTTTGGTCTGACTTTCATCCACCATCATTGTCATATTTTGCTGCCATTTTTCTTGTAAGCTCCCGTTGAGTTCCATTTTTTTCTGGGTTTTATACACCATCAAGAGATAGGGATTTTAGATCTAAAGTGCCAAGGACTTACAAGAACCCATCCCATTGAGGGGGACTGGTAACATCTTTCTATGTTCCCTTCCCAGGTGTAAAAAAATACAAAAAATCTTTAAAACATTCTTGTCTTGTCTATTGGTTGCATGGAGTAACTCTTTCTTTTATTTACTGCTTAATGTATTTTAATACATATATCTATATTTTTCAGCATTTATCTTGGTCAAATAATTGCAGATCTAAAGATATTGGCAGCCATCTTTGCTGTTAGGGTTGTTTGTTATGCACGGCTAAAGTGAGCCTTTTTTGTACGCTTCTGATTAAGATTCATACTAACAGATAGGCTTTCCAAAAAGCCATCCTAAGCCTAATTGGGACACTAGGAAGGCCTCGAGAAGTGGCCTGCAACATGGCATTGTGCCCCTGGCACTAGCGCTGCGCCCTTTACAAGTGTCTGATTTTTCTCAATTTTTGTTGCAATTTTGGTTTTAACTTTGGGCAATGATGATTTTATTTATGTAATTAGTGGAAGTAAATGTAAATATCATGTTTTTACTATTACCTATGGTAAATTAATTGGCTAAATGTCATCATGAAGTCAAATGAATCAATTTCATTGTAATTAGGGAGGAGTCGCTTGGACCTCCCTACACTTCAGCTATCAGTTCAGATTTTTTTAGATCTCTTCCTCAACTCAGGGATTCAACCCCTAAGGCTGAGAGGAGTTTTTTTGAGGCTTATATCATGTAAGTTTTTAGTCATTTCACAGGTTTGAATATTTTGGATGTTGGCATATTAATCACTCTATTGTAATCATTTTGGTAGGAGCTTAATAAAAGTGTTGCAATTATTTTTTTTGTGATACCTATGGTATGGTTTTCTAGCATTTTTTCTTCTCTTGTTTCATTTGTTTGAATTTATTGTTGGTCCATTTCCATTTCATGTCTATTTTATGATCACTTTCAATTTAGAGAAACAAAATTCATCTCACATGCTCTGTTTTGGGAAATTTTTCATAGTCTGTTCATATTTATTTGAGTTTAGGAATAATTCATCTTTCATGATTTTCCTAGCTCCTCACCTGTCTAAATCATTCCATCCCAAGAACCCTAATGTGCTTGCTATTCTACCTACCTTTCCTCATTTAATCTATGCAACCCTAATCATATTTTCCCTGACCTAGCATCTTTGACCTAGTATCCTCATCCAACAACCCAATCAAATCAAATCAAACCCTTCCACATTTCATAGCTAGCCTAAAACCATAATTTGTCCAGAACTCTTGGCTGTGACCTCCTGGAGAGAGCTCTCTCCAGTTTGGTAGGGGTAGATACTAAGCCAAAAGATTGGTTTATGGTTACCTCTGCTGGGATCTCTTCTTCAACCTTAGAGATCTCGCGGAGTGATAACATATAGTATGAGATATGTTTCATTATATTACCATCCTAGATCCATATTAACCCTTGATATATCAAGCGTCGAGGGGGATTAAATCTCTCGAGGTGAAAACTTTTTGTAATATTCCAAAATGGAAATAGCGGCAATACAAGACATAATAATGTAAAACACAACACATTTTAACATGAAATGAGAGGGATCAATATGAATCCATTATTTTATTAAGATATAAACAACAATATACAAAAATATCATGAGGGACAAGCCACTCAAGCAATAAGAACAAGCCACCAATGATCAAAACAATCAGCACATGAGTTGTTGCAACTATATAGAATGCCGGAGAGTAGTGAAATTGTTGTCTATATCAGTGTAGCTACTGTTGTAAAAATACATAAATGAAATATGGCTGATAGAAACAAAATAAATTCCCAGAAAGAAGATGTTGGCTCTAATACATGATTTGTAGACAACTCGGAAAAGATTTGTAGAGATACCAAGAAATATACATTGTGACAAATAACCTTGGGGTTAATATGCCACTGTAAACTGGATGTGAAATGGAATGAGGCTATGATAGATATGAAATGGTGATGTCCTCCTCCAATGGTATTTATAAATAGAAGGCTGATCCATCTACTCAGAAATAAACCCTCCTGATGAGCTCAATGAACCCTCCTAGCAACTACCTCCAAAAATAGCGTAGTTATGATTTGTGACAATGCTGTGAGGGATGGTGGATAGTTGGCATAATGAAAAATATGTTAAAATATTCCCAAGAGTGCTCCTTTCTGATCCTCCAATGGATAGGCTATCTGTCCACTGAAAAACATGCCCATAAATAGCTCTATGTGATCCTCCTTGTTGCACCCTGCAACACAACCCATCTCTAAGCAGAAAATGCGTTGTAGCTGAAGGAGGTAGCTTGGCCAGAATTCCAAAATGAGGAAATGCAGCCCAAATAACCTCTCATTCCTTGAAGATGAGGTAGGTATTCCCGATCAAGAACACCCTTGTGCTAAACAGCACAACAACCTTGCTAAAGAGCAAAAGGAAGAAAAGTGTAAACAAACCTATCTCAAATGATAATCTAAAACATCAATAAAAATGGCTGCCACCCCCTCCATAAATAGTATCTGAGCCTTCTCACGTTGGGTCCCATCCATACTTTCCAAATTTTTTCTCCACTAAAACTGCGTTGTCTCATCATGAGCGCCACTCCTCCATGACAGTGTTGTTGACATGGTCAAAGCTGACCTCTTCAACATGTATCTCCTCCAATTCACACCCAAACGTGCTTAATCTAGTTGTTTATTCTTCCTCCTTTCACATCAGGAGCATTATTATTCCTTCTAAATGGTTTTAAGGGCCTCCTTGCCCACTTATTCATCTACCTAGTGATAAAACAAACTATAATATTCCATTTAGATGTAGGCTAAATTTTTGGAATATTACACTTGTCCTCAAAATTTTCACTAAAAAAGAGGTTTTCACCTTGAGATATTTTATCTCTCTCAATTCTTGATATATCCAAGATTAATATGGATCTAGGCTATTTTCAATTATTCGTGGTCATACAAAATTTGTTGAACATCTAATTATTTTGATTATTTTAAATATCCCAAAAATGTCTAAGATTAATTTGGTGAATTTAATTTAAATTTTCTTAGTTACCTAAGTTTTTTGAGATGAGAGAGACTGCTAGTAAACATACCATGTCTCTCTTGCTACTATAGTAAACATCATACCCTGTCTCTGTTGATCTCCAATATTAAATGTAGTTTTCTCCAAATTCAATCATTGTGACTTATGGAGTGTTAAATCCAAAATAATTTTCAATGGTATTTATTTTCTATTACCTTGTTTGATTGAAAAGTCCTTAACAATGTTGAATGATGGAAAATGGGAATAAGAAAAAATAATCCAATTACAAATAGTTTGCAGATTCAGGAAGCAAACATTTCAGGTAAGTGAACCTTTTATTGAGGATGAGAATTCAAGTATCACATTTATGGTTGAATTATTGTAACAAAAAATTAAATTTATATCATTAATAATTTTAATGTTCTTACACTAAAATAAATGGATCTAATGAAAAAAATCAAATATAGACTACAAGAAAAAAGGACATTGGTGAGGGTCATGCTTGTGGCAGACCTTTAAGGTCCATCACCAATGTCACATATGGCGATGGTCCTTAAAAAAACATCATTTTAAGTGTATATAGTGATGGTCGTTTAAGGTCCGTCACCAAAGCCATTTTCAATGACACTTTTGGTGAGGGTCGTTAAAGGCCCATCACTAATTCTCTCTTTGGTGACACTTCTAATGACGAAATTTTAATGACTGTCACGGATTCTATTTTTGTTACTTTTGGTGACGGTCAAAAGATGTTCGTCATCATTGATCATTCCAATGAGTTTTTGATGATGTTATGTGCTTGTTAATATATTTTTTGTCTAAAGATAACAAATTAGTACCATTATTGTGGAGTATTTTTTATAATCTGTCCAAGGCCATAGTGGTTAGAGTCAGTCAATTTTTTAAGAAGTAATTAGTGTGTATCATTTCCCCCAAGTAATGACTAGTTGAATAGAGTTTTCTTATGAGTAAATACATGGTTCATATCTATTAAGTTTATTATCTAGAAAAATCTCGTTATATAAATTCCCACTAGTGTGTGTAGGAAATATATTATTTAATACATAATCAAGGTCTATCAATTGTATTAATTAGAAAGACCTAACACTCCTCGAAAATCTGGGAACACCTTAAATTAATGATTTTGAACACACTAACATTTCTTAGCACCTCACATGTCTTTGAACATATTTGTACCTAGAACATCTTGTCATGACACTGATGCCCAAGAACATGGTGGCATGCACTAGTACAACATAGAACTCCCCAAGCATGTGTTGACATGCATGTAGTCACTATCATGTTGTGGAACACCTTGGTTGAATGCATTGACATACATTATCACTTGCCACACAATGCCACTTGGCATGTATTGGGAACTATTATTAGTGTGGTTAGCATGCCCCTTTTTAAAATGATAAATTCCTGACTTATTAACCCTCTTATTGGTTCCTCCTTTTGCTTCCTTGGAACTTCTTGACACATATTGGCATACCCTAGCACCTTGTACATCCTTATCATTTGGCATGTATTGGTATATCTTGGCACTATTTTACACATATAATTAGCACACCTCGGAACTCCCAAGCACACTTTGATACTTATGGACATTCCTTGATATTCCATAGCATGCCTTACCAATCCTTACCATACCATGTCACTCCCTCCTTGGCATCACAACTAGCACTCATTAATAGTAGTCCCAGGCACATGTTCCTCATATTCATTAACTTCCATGCATTTTGACCTAGTTCTCCCTTAATATTTTTTCCTATTACTCCTTAACACTCGTCAACATGCATTAGCACTCTCTACCTCACCTTAGCACTCTTCAACATGCCCTTCCACTTCATAGCATGCATAACACTCTTTGACACATATTGGACCTTGGCATGTGTTGGTGCTTATAAAGTATTAGCATGTATGGAAAATGTTGACATGCCTTGGTATAATTTTGCATGGCTTAAGATTAAATTTATTTGAGATCAAATATCGGAAAGTAGATGAGAAGCAATAAAGGAAGACTTGGCACTTATAATTCACTAATACTTTTAACTTGCCACCTGTTGCTGCCTAGTGTTGCTGTACCTATCATGCCCCTCTTGGAAAAGGTAAAATGATGACTTATTAGCCCTCTTATGTGTTAATTTCCTTGTATTTTATCTTTTTTATCCATTTTGGTGCCTTGACAGTCCCTAGAATGCATTGACACACCATTGCACATCTTGGAATTCCTTATCACTTGGCACATATTATCAAGTTTGACATGCCTTCGCACTATCTAACACATCTTAGCATTCCCTAGAACGCCTTGGCACTCATGTCCTCATAGCTATCCTTTACATTTTTTCACGACTTGGGAACCCGATCAATTCCTTCGCTACTACAGTTCATGTGACAATATTGGCTTGCTTCAATTACAATAACTTGAGCAATTGCACCTACTACAAGTAGATTGTGCCTTGTTCACCTAAGAACTACCTATAACTCATCTTATGCCACTCATGTCCAGGCTCAACTTGTCCCACTTGACTAGTTACCAAGGAAAGGATCACAGATCTAGCCATGGCCATAAAACAACTAAGAAACATAGCTTACATAGGAAATATTTCACATGTATGTTTAGTTCATATAAATAGTAGGAAACTAACTGAGAGTTTGCAAGAACCACAAGATGCACAAGGCACACGAGATATAAGCCGAGTGCCCCAAAAATTATACACAACAATGTACAATATGCAATTATCTAGAATAGTTTAAAACTTGAGCATGTAGCCAAAGTGTGCCACATCTCATATAAAAAAATAGCTAAAGGCGAAACAATGTTGTGCCTAGCACAAAGAGATCTCCCTTTGTCTAAAACTGTTATGTCGAGCCCCATATAACAAATGCAGGCTTGCCTCCTATAGATCCTATTCTGAACTTCTCCTAACGAACTTCATCCTTAACACACTTGAATTCTTTGAAACTCCCTGGCACACACTCTTATTCATTCCTTTCCATCAAATTTGACCTGGTTATCCCTTGATATGCCCTGAAACTCCCTAACACTCTTCAACATGCATTGACATTTTCCGACGTGTGTGAGCATACCTTTTCATTCCTAATGTGCATGTATTGACCCTCCCTAGCTATCATGCCCTCACAACTACCCTTACTTAATTTGCAACTTGTGAACCCAACCAAGCCCTTGCATGACTACAAGAGCTTGACCAACTTACGGTTACTACAGCTAGACTATGTTTTTGAATTGTGTATCTTTCGAGGTACTCGACAAGACTAGTGAGAGAGATTTGTGTGAGTTTGGTCAGAAAAGGCTTTGTGGGAAACGAAGCCAAGCAAAGGGATTTTGGACCCAAGTGGGGTTTAAAATCTAGAAAAAAATTAAAAAGGAAAATTCATGTTTCCTAAGGTCTAAGTGGATAAAACCTGTAAGTTCTAGAGGGTTCCTAAGAGGTCTAGGAAAAAATACTTAAGGAGGCCTAAGGATGAAGGAAAGAACATCAAGTGAGGAGGAGCTTATTTGATCAAGGGGGTGAAGAGACATGTAGTCCTAAAGTAGGCCGAGTAAGAGAGTCGAGTAAGGGTTACTAAAGGGAGGCCATGCTCATCCTCTAAGAGCAAGATCATCATGTGAGGGTTCACAAGATTGTTGCATACCTTAATGGTTGGTTCGAGCTCAGAAGTAAGATGGAATATTGTTGGTTCTCTTATGGAAAATCGAGCTTAAGAGAGGTTTCTCATGAGAATCTGGGTATGTGATTTCAATGGTGTCATTGAGTGAAGGCCACATCAAATTCTGAAATGTTGAAATTTTCAACAAGAAACATTGAAATTGGAAACCAAAAAGGAGAAAAAAAAATGCACCCACACTGGTGAAGAATTTTCATGCACCGCGAGTGAGGAATGTGGGGGCATCTAATTTATTTTTCCCTTAAATAAATTGGACAATAAATTGTAATTTCATCTCAGAAGAACTTGTGTCAGTTAACTAAGTCATGATGACTGAGTTAGCTGAAGAAATTCGAGTTGAGGGTCTAAGATGAGGCATGTAGAGGTATTAATATAATATTTTTGGAGTCCAGTAGTAGTTGATGCATTAGTGGGGTGCAAGTGCGAATTAGTTATTTGAATTAAATGAGTTAAAATTAGTTTAAATAGTTGTAAATAAGTGATGATCTAGTGAGAGGTCGGCCAGTGAATGAAATTAGTTTTAATTCACAATGAATGATCAATCAGATAACTGATAATTCACTATTAATAGTTGTATGCATGTGAGGTCCGAGGAACACCCAGTTCAGACAGAGGTTAAAGGGAACATAGCTATCAGTTGTATTTATACAAAATTTCCCATGTGCAATTATAAAGTCATTGGGATGCCATGATGAATTTTGCAATCAAGGAAGACTAATTTTCCTAATTAATAGGGATCTAATTCCCTAGGAATTGCATGAGTAAGGCAGGCTGAAGGAAGGCTGAGAATTGGCTAAGTACTAGACTGAGTTTGCCTAGATGAATGGGATGCAATTGGCAGTGTGTTGGAGAATCTCATGAGAGATTAAGTAGTGTATTGTTTCATGATTCCTTGAATTAATACACAATAGAGAGAGAGGGGATTTGAGCAGTTTCTTTCCCCAGATACATCTTGGGTTGTGTGATTGATAATTTATTTCTCTTACTTATATGTGATTGTGCGATCATGTTTTGTTTCCGAAAATTGTAGGAAGGATTCAATATCTTCTTTTAGTACATTATAAGATCAGATTGAATCTCGTTGGTTAGATTTTCTACATGGTATCAGTGCAGGAATTTTTTGGGTGGCGAGTTTGGAGAGAATATATGAATATTTTGGTGTAAAATTAAAAAAAAATAGCATATTTGGATTCCTTGTGAAAAACTACCCAAATGGAAAATCAATTCGGAGCTCTGATGAGGGAGGTATCATCCATTTAAAACCAACTCTTTTTTATAAAATTTTGTAATGGTAGGACAGTTACAATGCGCATGACTCAAGAACCTATATGAAATTGAGGTACCAAATGCATGCAAAGATTTGAGGAGAAAAGAAGATGTTAGAGACTTGGCTGTTGAGAGGGAGTACAAACTACCTCCCAACATGCAGCCTTAGTAGCAATCTTAGAAGGTTGTGGAGTAGCCACATTTGGAGAAGAAGATAGAAGACCAAGTGGAAGTGTCCACGTGAGCAAAGACCTCCATGAGGGGGGAATTTCGAGCCAGATGGGCAGAGGGAGCACATGCAGCCATACCTCTTGCTGAAAGGTGGGGTGACGTGTAGACATAATCCCAAGATAGGAAATTTGGGCAGGGTCCATTGAGATGGCGTGTCTCATGGATCAAACCTAGCTACGAGGAGTCCATAGTACAACAGTAGCAATAAGGATCAATTATATTGATGCATTCAGATATCAGGAAGACATAAATCAGAGTGACAAATGTCAGATACTGGAGCGTAGATTAGAGTTGGAAATAGTGCAAAGGGAACGAATGTAAATGTCAGTAGCAGTGCAGAGAGTCCAGTAGAAAGGTGCATTATCTAGCAGCATTCAGGAGAATATTATGAAAAATGAATTATATTGATTCAGTTTTTTGGAGGCTATTCAATTTCAGGATTTGCAGGTGAAAAAAAACTAGAGAAGTGTTGATGCAAAATTTGAAAGCTACCGGATCGACATAGATTGAATTCCTTTATTTTTGAGAGGTTGTGTTGAAATTTGCAACAAGAAACAGTGAAATTGGCAACCAGAAAGGACAAAAAACAATGCACCCACACTAGTGAGGAATTTTGATGTACCAGGAGTGAGGAATGTGAGGCATCTAATTTATTTTTTCCTTAAATAAATTCAACAATAAATTATAATTTCATCTCATAACAACTTGGGTTAGTTAACTAAGTCATGATGACTGAGTTAGATCAAGAAATTCGAGTTGAGGTGATCATGGTAGATATTGGTGGCCACCCGCCTACTCCACTTGGGCCCTGGCCATTGTCTCTTTCTGTTTTTCATTTTCATTAATTATAGCACAGTTTACTATTTTTGTTAGTTTTTCGGGGCCTGAACTTCCAGGGCAATTTTGAGGCCCCAAATGACGTTTTTTGGGCATGAAAGGTTTGGAGATTTTATAGAAATTGAATTAGCAGTTGTAGTCCTTGGAGAAATATATTTATAATGATTATCATGTGGATCAAACAAATATCATATGACCAAGTTACGACCCTGGGAAGTTGGATGCCCAACTACCCCCAACGAGGCCCATAAACTCTTGGTTTTCAATCTCCTCGGGTTAGGGTTTTATCTTATTTTTCAATAATAAAAAGGCCCTTAAGCCTTATTGTAACATAGTTAAGAGGTATGTAGCTTCTAGATCTCTTCTCAGAGATAAGCTACCATCCCCCGAGCTAGTTTGTTTTCCATTCTGTCCATAAGCATTTTTCAGTATTTGATATTAATGAAATGAAGTGTTATTCCTAATGCATCTTTGTGCTTATGTTTATTTCTATATTTTATTCCATTCCTACATATGTCCGGATAATGAGGGTGTAAATTGAGGCATGTAGAGGGATTCTAATATTTTGGGGGTCCAGTTGTAGTTGATGCATTAGTGGGGTGTAGGTGTCAATTAGTTAACTCAATTAATTGAGTTAAAATCAGTTTAACTAGTTCTAACTGAGTTATGTGCTAGTGAGAGGTCCATTGAATTAAATTTGATTTAATTTGCAATGAGTGTTAAATCAGATAACTGATAATACACTATTAATAGTTTCATGCATGTCAGTTCTGAGCAACACCCAATTGAGACATAGGTTAAAGGGAACATAACTATAGGTTGTATTTATACAAAACTTCACATGTGAAATTATAAAGTCATTGGGATTCCATTATGGATTGTGAAATCAAGGAAGGCTGCTTTTCCTAATTAATACGGAGCTAATTACCTAGGAATTGCATGAGAAAGGCAGGTTGGATGAAGGTTGAGAATTGGCTAATACTAGACCGATTTTGCCTAGATCAGTAGGAGACGATTGGCAGAGTGCTAGAGAATCTTATGAGAGATTAAGGATTGTATTGTTTCATGATTCCTTGACTTAATATACTATAGAGATAGAGGGTTTTTGAGTAGTTTCTTTCACTAGATACACCTTGTGTTGTGCGATTGATAATTTCTTTCTCTTACTTATATGTGATTGTGTGATCGTGTTTTGTTTATGCAAATTGTAGGAAGGATTCAATATCTTGTTCTAGTACATTACAAGATTAGGTTGAACCCGGTTGGCTAAATTTTCTACATGAAATAGAAGATATGGTTGATACAATCTTGTCTTGTGGTGGTTAGTAGGCTGCAAGGTCTGTGATAAAGACCGACATAAATGGATGAGGGCTTGCACTGTAATTTAGAGCCATAAGAGAAGTAGATGTGGGCGTAATATTTATTGAGGTAACCCTAGTTTGAGGGTTGACATTGAGATCTGAATTTCATGTCAAGATTCAGCCAAAGAAATGCCCGAATCTATGGATCCATATGAGCTAGGTCGAGTCCCTTATGGAGGCAAGAGTCATGTTTTTTTCTATGGGTGGATAAGGTTTTTTCTACAAAAATTATAATTGTATAAGTATAGTTCCCTAGTTAGGAAAAATTCCTAGCATATTTATCTCATAAGGTATTCCCTTAAGAATCTAACAAATTTGCGTAGAAGAAGAGCGGTTGTGACCCTTAGAGCAAGGTTTATTTCCGCAATATAGACTGCAGATTTGGAAGATGGTTTGCAGATTCAGTGTGTATGGAGATAGCAGATCCAAAGAAGGGTTGAAACCTAGCATAATATTGAGTATGAAGATGAAATGTGTCATGTGAAGAATGGATTGACATGCAGAGGAGTTGATTTTGTTGGACTATCCATAGGGTTTTAGATAGATATCTTAAGAAACCTATAAAAAATTAGTCAATGGATTGTTAGTGGTTGATTTGTGGCCATATTTCTAGTCATATACAGATTTTTAGAAGGATGATAAGAGCAGTAGTTCAAATTTTTTCATAGATTGGACAACAAAAATAAAAATTTTGATACAAAAAAACAATGATCTTCAGAGGACTCAAACCATTGTTAGGTGGAAGATTTTAAGAGCCCTATATGAAGACAATATTGTGATCCCTATATCAGTAAGAATAATTGACTGTGGTTGGGTATATTGATGGTAGTCCAAGTATAGTTGAAGGGTTGTTAGGTGACTGTCAAATAAGAGCCCTAACTCTTGTACTTGTGAAGGATGACAATATTGGTAGAAGGGCATGTGTATAGGACCTAAGGATGTGCAACCATTGAAGGACTAAAGTAGCAGTCAAGTGGGCCAACAAACTAGCCCTATTTGACTATATTATAGAGGATTAATTCAGTGAGAATAAGGGAAACCTCCATAGCCCTAGACTTCTCATATTGGAGCCATAGTATGGAAAAAATGGGCATACCAAGGAGTTGTTCACAAATGGATTTGTGAACAACTTGTTACCACTCAAACTAGTAGTGGACCTAAAAGGGGTTCCTAACGGGACAACTGCTAGGATAAGGGAAATGGTGGAGGCTTATCCCATTGCCACCACAACTAAGGCTCCTTTCTCTTGAAGGAATTTCACTGATGGGAGGAGTCCTGGTAGTTTAGGAAGTCACTTATAGAGTATAGGTCAATGAATAGGTGGGAAGCGACCCTAGAAACCCTTTCCCTAAGATAGAATAAGGAGTGGGACATGCTTTCCTTTTAAGCTAGGGACTTGAGCTTTTAGGGAGAGAGGAGGAGGATTGAAGGGTTGAGGGAGAATAATAAGACTTATGAAGGAAGTTATCAATCCCTAAAATCCTTTGGGAACTTGGATTCCCAAATGGTCCATGATTAATGGCCTTTGAAACCAAATGGGACCACATGGAGCCAAGTGGACCCAACCCAGGTTCGATGATGGAATTTAGCAACCAATTATATTCCTATCCTGGAAAATGTGAGGGGAAAGCATTAGGCAAGAGTTTTTACTTCGATGGCTCAAAATTATCCTACTATGTTCTAGCTTTGGGAACACCTATGCAAAACTTGATCCTAGAGCTAGGGCTTGAGGTAAAAGTCAAAAATGAATTTAATGCATAAAAATTTATGGGGTTTAATAAAAGGAACAGAGACAACACCTCAAGACACTAAATTATTAGTTAATTGTCTAAAAGGGGAAGAAAAATCTAAGTCCATTATAGGCCTCTCATTGTCAGATTCACAATTTCATCTCATAACTAACCCATCCTATAATGAAGACTATAAAATACTATAGTTAAGCCATCCTATAAAATTCTAGTTAAGGCATCCCATATAATGGAGATTATAAAATCCTTCCCTTGCGTTGCATCCTTAAAAGAGGAAAATCCACTAGGGTTTTTTATGCTCAAAGCTCCTCCACGCAACTTCAGATTTAGAGTAATGGTAGATTTCCTTGAAATGTCACATTCCATAATATGGTTGGAGTCCCACATTATCTTCCGTCCAAATAACATACAATGAGACATTACAGAGATGCCCATATTGTTCTTGATGTGTTGTTACAAAATTTCCACCAATTCTAAATCCCTAGACCAGAATAAGGAAGACTTCCCATTGATTTTTTTACGAATATCTAAAAATTATTTTTCCATTTTAGTCTACCTTTCGTACATGCAATATTTTCGGGAGTGTAAGATTACCATGGAATCCATAATAACATGGCGGGTCAAATTAATAAGCATGTGACAAAGAGAAAACAAAGTTTAGACCCTAGACCCCAATACAAAGCTTTCCCATTGCAAGCTCCATAGCCTTAATGAGCACCTGTTAGAGAAATGAACTTTGGAACAAATGTAAAAATTTTACCATGACACCTGACATGGCTAGAGCCCAAATCAAGGATATTTAATGAGGTAGAGCCATCTCTCATCTGTGGAGTCTAAGAGAAAAATCTAGTAGAGCGCCACTTGTTCTTCAGAGAAACAAAACCAAACCATCCATTGTCCATTTCCATGGACTGTAGTGGGCTTGTTGATTACAATCCTTTTCCTTCCATCCTTGTATGTCGTATACTCCTAACCAATGACAATGCCAAACATAAAGTTATAGAGAGAAACCATAGAGCATCTTGCAGAGTCCATTTTTTCTTGACATGTCAGCTTCCACAAGTGTCTTTATTTTCTATCATGGAATTCATGTAGTTATTTTCAAATCACTTATCATCAATGAATAATAGTTGCAATGCAAGTAAAAAAAATATGTCAAAAACAAACTTTCAAAATAATCATTTGTTGTACTATACTATGTAGTACATATCCCCAAGAAACTCACTAGGTAATTCTTCTCATTTTGAGAATGATACCCGAAGTAAACTATATTTATTAAAATCTCAAGTCTCTGCAACATGGGGTTTAAGGCCATTCTAACAATATACTTGTTAGGAGCTCAACATCTCACTTGTTGGAGTTGAATTAAGGTGGGGATGATAACAATCAATTCTCCCCATTTTAGACCCGAATCATTATTTCTTACTAGTAGACACTCTAAAGTGATTCCTAATATTAATTTAGAAATCATGGAAACTAATGAAAGATGTGTTTTTTGAAGGCTTCATCTTGTTTACTATTGGTAGGGTGGGAAGTTTTATTTCCTAGGTCCATGTATTTCGCTATTTGGCATGTTTTTTTTTCTTTGTTGAGGTCTTATTGAGCTAAATTGACTAACATTATGTGGTTAGACGAAGCTAAGTGTGATCCTTTATTATTATTGAAAACCCTGTTTCTTAGCATGAAAATATTCTATTTCCAGCATTTTTATTTGTTACTTTTGTTAAACTAGGGTGTCGATGACCAAAGAATGTTGATAAATAGATTGATATTCATTTTCACAAACCTTGGTAGCTGCTAAGAAAATTGAGATTCTATTTTTTTTGTAGATTCATAATGTCTATAGAGCTCTCTATTAAATTACTGGGTTTCACTTTAGTACATCTTTAGGAAATATAGCCCAATCTGGAGGGAACTATGAAGTGCCCAAAAGTGAGAGTCTTAGAAAATAATCGTTATATTTCATTAGGGTGTACTTGCAAACAATAATTGCGCTAGGGGGATAGAGTAGGGTAGGCAAGGTATTGTATGTAGAGTCCAACAACTAGTCCAAACTACCCAAAATAATCCTAAGGCCACAAAAACCTAGAACCTATACATCACGAAAAATACAAGATTCTCCGAAAAAAAACATTGATAGGGTATCGTAAAACCATCAAAACCTTTACCATAAGATAAAAGTTCTAAAGAAAAATCCATAGAAAATGAGAAGTTCTTACCAATAAGTAATATAGGTTTAAACCTAATTTCCATCAAACTATGTCACCAAGACTACTCACAAACTGCTCCATTATCGCACTTGAGTCTGGATATGTGACACGAAGGATTCAAAATGCCAATTAAGAGTTAATTCTAACATGTGTGAAGATTCTGAATAATTCCCTTTACATCTCATCCCTTGCTTTGATATCACATGAATTGGGAGTATCGTGACATGTGTTGATTATGAATATCACAACATTCCTTCATGTTTGATAAAACACAAGTGAACTTAAAGGATGGATTGAACATATAAACCCTTATTTTTTTTAAGGACCTCCATTTAATTTATTTCTTTGTTTGTAAGACACATAGCTTATCCACTAAAATATTAAAGATTTGAAAGGAAAAACCTACGGAATTTGATTTTGAATCCTTAAAATGAGATGCTAGAGAGGTATAAAAAATAATTTCATTTTAAACTAAGAATGGTACTCTAATTTCCTTTCAAATTAATTAGAATGGTACTCAAAATAACTAAAAGCTAAAGAACATTCATCATCCTTACTCTCTTTATATTTACTAAAATTAGTTCCAAAGCAATACATATACTTTAGATTGGTTAAATTGGAAGGAGGGATTGTGTATCATATCGAGAAAAGAGAAAGAGGGAAAAGTAGGAGATCATTTGTCATCTGATCAATTTATCTATGGTAGAAGGTGCGTTGAGCTTCCCGAACATGGTGATGGGGAACCTGTAGGTCCAACAGTGCCTCTGCTGGATTTGAACAACAACACATCATGGTTTATGTATCCCGGTGTGTGGACGACCTACATTCTGATACTCTTTTTCACATTGATCATTGTACTCTCTCTATTCAGATGCATTGCTGACACAGCTTGGAACATTTTCAATCTCGCCCATCTCGCGGTCAGTATTCAATTTCTTTCTTTTCTGTCACTAATTTCTAAGTATTTACTCTTTACGGCTTTTGTTTTTGGGCCATGACAGGTTTCGTTCAAACCAATTAATTTTCATTATGTTTTTCTTTCCCGTGGTATTGAACCCTGGTCGACTGCAATCCCCTTTGTTTTCCCTTTTTTTGGTGGTACGATTGCTTAAATTATGATCGAATGATCTCCACACTTTTTTCAAAAAAATTTGTTCCCAAAATTTATTTCTATTAACACAAAAATAAGATCACTGTGATTCACAGGAAGAAATTTCCTCAAAATACCACATCAATTCGCAACCAAAATAGCTACAAATTACATATGTAAACTAGAAATTAAAGGAATATATTTGTAGATTCTTAATACGATTTAAATTTAAAACAGAGGTCTACGAGCCTTACATTGTGCTCGCCATAGGAAGGGGATAACAGGGTAATCAATGTGAGTAGAGGCCTCATAAATCATGCATGGCCTTAGAAAGTGTCTCTTGAAGAAACTTGTTGGTATGTAATATGTGTGATGTTCTTAATACTAATCCAGTTTCGTGTTTACAAGTCATTTTAGGGGAATTGGGTGGAATTATTTATTTAAATGCATTTGGAATGCTTCTGATGAGATTGATAATCTCAGGAATATAAAAGAAATTGAAAATATTTTTGAAATTTAAGTGGAATACATTCCATGCACATAATATATTTGTGTGGTATAATGGAATCGATGCTTAGAAATTTAGCTTGGAAAAGGGTGAGGTTGGAGTGCAAGATTTGGACTCAAACCATGCAACAACTTGGCAGGAAAAATTAGTAAAAAATGAGGGTTTTTCATCTCCTTTTTGGTGTTTAGTTTGATGCGGGTGATTTCACGATCTTCCCACAAGTTGGATTTGTCAAGCAGTGAATAACCTAAAAGTTACTTGCAGGTCAGGTTGTCACCCATGAGTACTTGCAGGTTTGTTGTTCCTGAGTTTGACTTGTCATTAGGGAGTCAGAATTCAGTTCAACAGCAGGGCCTTGTAGGTTTTTTGTTTCTGAGTTTGAATTTCCATGAGGGAGTTAGACTTCGCGTCAGTAATAGGGATGAGCTGAATTGTGATCTCTAGCAGTACTCTGAAAACTCGACATTTTTTCCCAACTGTGAATGGAATTGTTCTAGGTTTCTCAAATCTTTTACCTAGGAATATTATAAAGTTAAATTTTTAGAATTAAATATTTTCTAATATTTCTTTCTGTTAGTTTTCTTATCTTCTTGAATTAGTGAATCTGGATCCTAATTACATGGCTTACTTATTTAATGTTTTATACTAGGGGGTTTTTCATTTTTCATTTGTTTTAAAAGCTCATTTTATTTTGATTTGGTATTTATGGTGGATTTTTTCCCGCTTTCCATGCAGTGGTGTTAATTTTAGATAACAATGGTATGTTCTATGCTTAAGATAAAATAACTTCAATTTTCCTTATTATCCCAATATCAATTTCCAGATTAGCAGTCACATTAACGTTGCTAGTAAATGTAGATAGAACATAAACAATAAGAATAGTACAAGCTAAGAAAAGACACATTATTTGGCGGATGCGAAAGTAAAAACCCAATGTGGGGAAAATCCTTTGATCAAATTCTTCTTATTATTCTTCAATAATTCAATAGTGAGAGAGAGAGAGAGAGAGAGAGAGAACAAAATACAAGTTTACATGCCCAACACTGTCAAATCAGCCCTGACATAATGATATCAACAATAAAAAGCAGTTGACTAGAAGCCCTAACCAGAAAGACAACGCTGGTTAAGTCGGCAATAAATCCTCCTCCATGTAGCTCGGTCAACAACAAACATATTCGGTCTTCCTTGAGAGAGAAAGTTAGCCCAAAATAGGGAAGTCAAACCCAATCAACGCTGTTGTAATTTCTACAGTGAAAATAGAAGTCAACACTGAAGTCAACTTCAATCAAACTTCTCTAAATTCCTCGGTATATGTGCCAACCAATGCGGCCTCAAGAAATCAGATAAACTACCTGAAACCATAGTCAAAAGAGTGGTTTTTACCCTCAGTCAACACTGGTCAACACTCCTACAGTCAACCCTAAAAACAGTCCTAAAATCCTCCTCTAATTTTTAGCCTTCTAATTTCACACGTGAGGGAGAGCTTCTCCTTGTTGTATGACCCAATCAAGATAGGAGAGATAATGTTGTGTAATAAAATGATGTCTATATTATGGGAGGGTCTCTATTATTTATACAATTATTTGAGGGTGGAGACACATCTGTTGGGGCTTCAGGAGCCTACATTAGATTCTGGAAGGCCTTGACAATTTCCACATGTGTGATAAAATCAATTCAAAATCACATTTTTGCTCATCCAAACAAGATGATCCTTAGATTAATATTGCACCTCTCAGAAAGAGGAATCCAATAAATATATCATCTCCATTATATGAGTCGTCCAAGGTAGATTTTGGCCCCAGTTTCCAATTTTAACACTTCCTTTCAGCTAGGGAGAAATCCACCTGCCAATCCATCTATCAACCTGTACCATCTTTGTCATCCCTGCATTGCTTTGTTGAACTATGAAGAAATAATGAAGAAGAAGATGGATCCCCATTAGGATTCAAAACGTCGACTAATGTTTTATGATACTGTGGATAATCCGGATTCTGTAATTAGCGACAACCATAGAAGTTTGAGAACCATGAAGAACAATTGATTAAGAGTGAGTCAAAAGACTTTGCCACTCTCCACTTACCCAAAGTTAGTTCATAGGTAAAACCTCAATCAGACTTGATCACATATCAAGTTTTTGAACACCATGCATCCTAGCATAAAGAGTATGACAATCCCGATGCGTCCATCAGTAGTGCTATGATCTCTATCCTAATTTCCCAAATCATTGCCTGGATGAGAGGTACTTCCCATGAGTCTCGGACTACATGGGTAGGATGTCTATTGGGGCACCACTAGGGGAAGGTGAACCACTCATCCTGCTCATATATCAACCAAAAAAAGAGGTATCGCAGGGGAAGGTGAACCACTCATATTTTACACATCGCACCACTAGGGAAAGGTGAACTGTTGAGTCTCAAAAGTGTTTTCCATATTCATACATATTTCCATTATGTCATAACCATCTAGCTCTTATTTCATAAGCCATCTGACCAAAAACCCTACATCAAGTAACCATTTTCATAAATATATGGGTTAGGATCCTTGTTTTCCAAAGTTATTTATTTTATGTATTTAAAGTGAATTTATGATTAGAAACTAGAAAATTAACATAGTTTCATATATCTATATATGTGTTGTGAGTTTTGTGACATGTGTAGGTCAAAAAGGAGACTTCTAGAAGACCCTTATGTGGCACTCTAAGGCCAAATTCAAATTTGGTTGGAGAAGATCATGGGATCATGAGAACATGTGTCTCACTTCCTTGTTGTATTGAAACTCTAAAAGGATATGTGTCTCACTTCCTTGTTGTATTGAAACTTTAAGAGGATATGTGTCTCCTTTCTTAAGTTGTGTTGAAATTCTAGAAAGACATGTGTCTTATCATTTTCTATTTTGATTGTAACTCTAGAGTTGGAGGGAGAGATTCATGGACTCTCATTAATGAGATGACTCCTCATATTTTGTATAAATAGGAGAAGCTTTCTCCTATCATGGTTAATGAAGAAGTAGGAGAAAATAGGAGTATTTTGTAACTAAGTTCAAGATGAAATGGGATGTAGATTTGTGAGATTTTCAATAGAGAAATTCAGTTCTTTGATGATGTTTTGATTACAACTTTAAGGAGCTGAAGGACTTCACCAAATTGGTAGCATAGGGCCCCTGCTATCCAAGGAGGCTTCTACATGCTTTCTAGATAAGTAGCTTTTAATTCATGTCTTGCATTATTTGTTTAACTGAAAGATCCTCATCATCTTACAATCATTCTTTTTCTTAAAACGCTATTCCAAAATATCATTATTAGATGAAAAAGATTTGGTTGTATTATGTTGAGTTAATTAGCATTTTTTGTTTTGCAATTAGATTAAAAGATCCTCATTATCTTACAATCATTCTTTTTCTTAAAACGTTCTTCCAAAATATCATTATTAGATGAAAAAGATTTGGTTGTATCATGTTGAGTTAATTAGCATTTTATGTTTTGCAATTAGATTAAAAGATCCTCATTATCTTACAATCATTCTTTTTCTTAAAATGCTCTTCCAAAATATCATTATTAGATGAAAAAAAATTGGTTGTATCATGTTGAGTTAATTAGCATTTTCTGTTTTGCAATTAGATTAAAAGATCCTCATTATCTTACAATCATTCTTTTTCTTAAAACGCTCTTCCAACATATCATTATTAGATGAAAAAGATTTGGTTGTATTATGTTGAGTTAATTAGCATTTTTTGTTGCAATTCCTTTTGTTAATTATCACAGTTAGACTTATTCTAATAAACTCTTCCAAAATATCATTATGATGAATAAGAAATAATTGTGGTATTGTAGGTTTTAGTTACTTGTTTACACTAAGTGGCATAGCCATTCTTACTCTTACAAAGCTCTTCCAAAATATCATAACATTGAGTAAGAAATAGCTATGGTGTCTTAGATTTTTGTATTTGCTTTCATTTTTACGTTTGTGTTCAATTGCATTGGATAATACAGCCATGACTGTTTTACAAACTCTTCCAAAATATCATTCATCATGAACAAGATGGGCTGTAGAATCCCATAGACTAGTTGCATGTTAATTTAGTTAGAGCACTCCGGAGGTAGATTACATTTAGTTTAGAATGTTCTGTTCCCAAAAACAATAAGAAAAACACATACAACGAAGTAAGGAAGAGGTCACTTAAGCACATATAGTGCACCACACTTCATCAGTTTACTAGCCCTGATTGATAATTTATGTTAGCAATTTTGGACGCTAAATTGACTACACATTTTGGCACCGTTGCCGGGGAAGTGTAATTAGGAGACCTTATTTCTTACATCTAAAAAAAATTTAATAATTCTTGAGTATGCTCTCCTCCTGCACTTTGTGTGATCTGGAGGATCAGAAAACGGATTGTTATGTAAAAAAAAAATTAATTAATAATTCTTGAGTATGCTCTCCTCCTGCACTTTGTGTGATCTGGAGGATCAGAAAAAGAATTCTTATGCAAAAAAAAAAGGAGACAAAATAAAACTTCATCATTTCAATTGATTCAACAATTTAAATTTTTTATTTATTTTTTTTTTCATGAAAAACTTTGATTTCAATAAATTGTTTTGTTTAATGAATATATATGTGTATTTTTAAATTTTTGAAAATATAACATACATAATTTTATTAAACAAATCAATTAAAAAAAAAAAAAAAAAAAATTAAATTGTTTTGTTACTAAGATATATATGTATATTTTTTTATTTTTGAAAATATATATATAATTTTAATAACAAATCATTTAAAAAAAAATTCAGTAAATTGTTTTGTTTAGTAAATTACATATGTATATTTTTAATTTTTCAAAATATAACATGTGTAATTTTATTAACAAAACAAATAAAAAAAAAATCATTTTGCTTAGTAAAATATATATGTGTATTTTTAATTTTTAAAAAATATAACATAGAGTTTTATTAACAAAAAAAAATTGAAAAAAAAAATAAAATTGAAAAATAAAAACAAAACAAATCAATAAACAAAGCCATAGCCCACTCCATGGATTTCATTTGCGTGCATATCAGCTGCGCTGCTTTGTACTGCATTCAGAAATTGGTCAGTCAAGTGAATCTAGCACCCGTGCCTTTGCAGAAAGAAACTCTGAAAGAAAGACAGAAAAGTGAAAATTTTAGAAAAATATGACAAAAGAATGAGTGCATTGTCACGTTTGCCTTTCACCCAAAGTGTTCTTCAGCAACCATTCTTCACCACTGAACTGCTTTCAAAGCTTGCCCGTGAATGTGAGATTAACCTTCAGAGCATCTTTTCGTCCATTCCCGTAGATGAAAGGGGGAATTGTGCTTCTGAACAGTCCAGGGTTGAAAACAATGATGCACACGAAACGCAATTTTGAACCACGTTATGAGAAAAACGATTTTTGCCAGAGCATCTCTAGAAACGCAATTTTATTTGACACGTCAATTTGAAACGCATTTTCTAAGCAATTGAGAATGTATTTTGAAAAACCGAGAGATGGGTGTTTTCGCCAACGTGGTCAATTAGATAACCCAGAAATCATTTCACAAAATTCGTGGCGGTCTGGGAGAATTTCTCGATTCTTTGAACGCCATTTTTGCCTGCCGCGTGAGGAAAAACGGTTTTCTATTTGCACAATGGAGAGTTTGAACGGAATTTTGCTTGATTTCACCCATAATCTGAAGAAGACGAATTTGAAATGAAATCAAATTCTTATCGTGGCATTCAATCCACATTCCACTCATTTTTGAATTCAATTCGACTTCGTTTTCTGAATGTTGGATTTCACATCTCCTTTATCATCTGCCCAGCAATCGGAGCGCAATGACAGCCTCAAATAAAGCAATGAGAAGGTTGTTACGTACTCAGTTTGCTCGTATAAGTCGTTGTGATGAAAACGTGGCTAAACTTTGAGATGAAATATTTTATTTTGAAATAGCGATCATGCCCCTTTTATGTGCTATTATTTTTTCATCTTATGTGATCTTCACTTACCATTCTATGGTCATTGCAAGGTCACGATTGGTCAATGTATCTGAGTTTTCTTTATTTAGCATAATTTGTTGAAACTTTATTTCAAAGGCCAAAACTAGGTTGATTTCAAGAAAAAGGTGTCCAGATTTATTTGCCCTCCCAAAAATACGATCAAATCAAGGCCATCTGTGGTATCATTATTTCTTTGGCTTATCGGGAGTGAATAACAAAGGTTAATAGCCAACAGTTTTTGACAATGCTCTTCATTTTGTGCTTTGTATAATTCATTTTGAAAATAAATAAATTAATTAATTAATTAAAAAAATAAAAAAATAAAAAAATTTACATTTCTCTTTTTCAATTTAAAAAAAAAAAAAAAAATTGCATTTCTCTTTTTCAATTTTGTTTTGATTAAAAAAGAAAAAAGAAAAAAAATTGAATCAATGAAATGAATAAGTTATTTGCTCAATTTTCTGAAAGTATTGATTAATTTTGGACTGATGATGAAAGATGAATGGCTAAATTTTTATTCAAGATTTTTAGCTACAGAAACCGTCGACATTCTGCAGCTAAAGTCCAATTCCGCAGCTGTTCTCCAATTCCGTAGTTGTTCTCCAATTCTGCAGCCGAAAAACCTCATTGTTCAAATCGGCCTAACTTTCTCATACAAAATCAGATTTTGATGATTTAAGTACCGTTGAAAAGGTCTCAACAAGATATACACAGTGAGAAATCCATCATTAAAGTTTGAAAAGGTAAATAATGAAATAAATTGCTGAAAAGAAGTAACATTCAAACTTGAGGCACTAATTCCAAAACAGGTATAAATTCTTTTGATTTTTCCTTTGAGAACTTGTTTCATTAATACAAATTCTTAGTTTTGTGTGTAAATATCATAACTAGAGAGATTGATCACCTCTCTCCCTTTGATAATCTTACATTCCATTGCAGAAGAAGTATTAGTTTTTTTTGCAGGTTCCAGGAGGAAGGACAAATGACTACAGGAGAATGGTGTCTCTCTAAGAGACCAATTTGTTTCATAAGAGGATGATCAGCAACAAAGAGGAAATATGCTGATGTAAAATCAGATCCAAACATTTGAAAAACTTTCAGATACTATTGTCTCCATCACATCCATACCTCATAATAAACCATTCACCTCATTTCACTTCATATTTTCCATTTACATTCACATCCATTTTCCATTTCTTTTTGTCCATTCATAACCACAAATAAAAGCAAGAGGCTCATTCACATGCTTATTGCCCATTGCCATTTCTACTCTCCATTGCCATCTTCCATTTTCATCTTCCATTTCTTGTCATTTTCATTCCACAAATAAGCCCTGCTTCAATGCAAATTATTGAGTCCATAGTCTTTTGAGTCTAAGTTCTTTGTAAAAACACCTTGAGGCTTGCATGCCTTAATGGCAAGTTCTCATGCTGACAAACAATGGGAATACATTAATGTCTCTTGTTCGTCAGATCTTCTAGGTGACTCGACATTAGCAAAATCATTTGTACCTAGCAAGATGTGTTTGGGCATCTTGACTCTCATTGTCATCAATGGTGAGAGTTCTCGTGTTGACTAGTGGCATCCATTAATGGCCACTAAGTCAACAATTTTCTACTATGTTCGACATCAGAACATATTTTCACATAGTAGGAATTATGCCAATGAGTTTTGAAGACATGAAGACTATTATTTTCAGCATTTTGGAGCAGATTCAACAAGTTTTAGTAGAAGCAATAAAAGTCATCTTATCTCTTTATCCATGACTCCTCTTGTTCAGCCACTTGAAGAAGAATATGATCAGAATTTTGCAGCCACCACACATACACAACTCATCCACATTTAAGGTAAGTGAAGGTATGTTTTTTTCTAATTTTTAGTCATGTAATTCATTAGAATGCTAAAATTGTAACTTTGGAAAAATTCCTCACTCCCTTTTTCACATTGTCATATCTTTAGTTGGGGGGGGGGAGGGACATCATTTCATATCCACATGTCATACACTATCACACATTTTCATTTCATTTCCACCCACATATACTTCCCAACCAACTATTGTTGCAACATGATCCAAAGATTATATGCCTTGCAAATGATCAATTCATTGATGAAGTAATTGATTCTAAATGTTTTCATGAACTTTGATGCAACAAAGAAAATAAAGCATTGTTACACAAGAACCATTGCTCAAAAAAATTGGTTGTCACACAAGAACCAACCATTCAAAAAATGTTGCAATCAAATGTATTATACTTTGCCAAAAAGAAAATATCAAGAAGCAAAGTTTGGAACGAATCTATATGAGTCAAAGATCAACTCATGGACAAATGAATCATTGCAATAGTTGCATTAGGACATGCAACAACTTCAGTTGGGGGGTATGTTGAGTCTCAAAAGTGTTTTCCATATTCATACATATTTCCATTATGTCATAACCATCTAGCTCTTATTTCATAAGCCATCTGACCAAAAACCCTACATCAAGTAACCATTTTCATAAATATATGGGTTAGGATCCTTGTTTTCCAAAGTTATTTATTTTATGTATTTTAAGTGAATTTATGATTAGAAACTAGAAAATTAACATAGTTTCATACATCTATATATGTGTTATGAGTTTTGTGACATGTGTAGGTCAAAAGGAGACTTCTAGAAGACCCTTATGTGGCACTCTAAGGCCAAATTCGAATTTGGTTGGAGAAGATCATGGGATCATGAGAACATGTGTCTCACTTCCTTGTTGTATTGAAACTCTAAAAGGATATGTGTCTCATTTCTTAGTTGTGTTGAAACTCTAGAAAGACATGTGTCTTATCGTTTCCTATTTTGATTGTAACTCTAGAGATGGAGGGAGAGATTCATGGACTCTCATTAATGAGATGACTCCTCATACTTTGTATAAATAGGAGAAGCTTTCTCCTATCAAGGGTAATGAGGAAGTAATGAAGAAGTAGGAGAAAATAGGAGTCTTTTGTAACAAAGTTAAAGATGGAATGGGATGTAGATTTGTGAGATTTTCAATAGAGAAATTCAGTTCTTTGATGATGTTTTGATTACAACTTTAAGGAGCTGAAGGACTTCACCAAATTGGTAGCAGAGGGCCCCTGCTATCCAAGGAGGCTTCTACATGTTTTCTAGATAAGTAGCTTTTAATTCATGTATTGCATTATTTGTTTAACTGAAAGATCCTCATCATCTTACAATCATTCTTTTTCTTAAAACGCTCTTCCAAAATATCATTATTAGATGAAAAATATTTGGTTGTATTATGTTGAGTTAATTAGCATTTTCTGTTTTGCAATTAGATTAAAAGATCCTCATTATCTTACAATCATTCTTTTTCTTAAAACGCTCTTCCAAAATATCATTATTAGATGAAAAAGATTTGGTTGTATCATGTTGAGTTAATTAGCATTTTCTGTTTTGCAATTGAATTAAAAAATCCTCATTATCTTACAATCATTCTTTTTCTTTAAACGCTCTTCCAAAATATCATTATTAGATGAAAAAGATTTGGTTGTATCATGTTGAGTTAATTAGCATTTTCTGTTTTGCAATTAGATTAAAAGATTCTCATTATCTTACAATCATTCTTTTTCTTAAAACGCTCTTCCAACATATCATTATTAGATGAAAAAGATTTGGTTGTATTATGTTGAGTTAATTAGCATTTTTTGTTGCAATTCCTTTTGTTAATTATCACAGTTAGACTTATTCTAATAAACTCTTCCAAAATATCACTATGATGAATAAGACATAACTGTGGTATTGTAGGTTTTAGTTTCTTGTTTACACTAAGTGGCATAGCCATTCGTACTCTTACAAAGCTCTTCCAAAATATCATAACAATGAGTAAGAAATAGCTGTGGTGTCTTAGATTTTTGTATTTGCTTTCATTTTTACGTTTGTGTTCAATTGCATTGGATAATACAGCCATGACTGTTTTACAAACTCTTCCAAAATATCATTCATCATGAACAAGATGGGCTGTAGAATTCCATAGACTAGTTGCATGTTAATTTAGTTAGAGCACTCCAGAGGTAGATTACATTTAGTTTAGAATGTTTTGTTCCCAAAAACAATAAGAAAAACACATAAAACGAAGTAAGGAAGAGGTCACTTAAGCACATATAGTGCACCACACTTCATCAGTTTACTAGCCCTGGTTGATAATTTATGTTAGCAATTTAGGACGCTAAATTGACTACACATGAACCATTCACCTTATGGTTGCTCATAGCTCCAAGAAGTACCCCCAAGCCCCCCGGAGCTCCTAGAGATCAATGTCCATCTCATGCGAGACCCTCAGAGGAGGGTCTTTCCATGACTCCAAGTTTCTCACGGAAGGTTAAGAATTTGAACTTTCCCAGGAGATTCATGAGAGTATCTACCATCTGCTCATAAGTTCCAATGTGATGGAGCCTTACTGCTTCCCTTTGTACCATATCTCGGATAAAGTGGTACCTGATATCAATATTCTTGGAGTGGTCTTGGAACATGGAATTCTCTAAAAGGAGAATGCCACTTTGGTTGTCACAAAATATCACGGTGGTATCCAGCACATGCTCAAAAAAAATCACTAAAGAGCCTCCTCAAGAAAACAACTTCTCAAAAAGCTATACTAGCTACAATGTATTCGACCCCAGTGGTGCTCAAAGCAACTAATTTTTGCTTCTACTCATCCAGGATATAGAAGAAAAACATAGTGAGAAGCAACATATAGATGTGTTGTTAGCCTGCTACAATAAACTACATTGCCAGCCCAGTCAACATCAATATTTCCATGTAGCCTCAAATTCTCGACAGTGTATGTCAATCCATAGTTCATTCTGCCTCGGATATATCTCAAAAGATTCTTTGCTGCAATGAAATGTATGTGATGACGCTCGACCATAATTGACTCAACATATTCACTACAAAGTATATGTCTGAACAAGAGTTCACCAAGAACATCAAGGCCCCCATAAGCTGACGATAATCAGAAGGATTTCCCAAATCAGGCGCCACAACACTTCCTCATAAGACATGCATTCCAACATCCCAAATATTTCGAGAAACTTCACAATATATTTTCCTTGAGAAAGGAAAATCTCGCATGGCTTTTGTCAGACCTCTAAGCCTAGGAAGTAGTGCATCAGTCCTAGGTGTTTCATCTCGAATTCAGAAGCCAACTTCCTCTTGCATTGATGAATGGAAGGTTCTACACCTGTCAAAAAGAGATTCATCCACATAGAGCACAAAAATGAATGGCCTATCATTTTCAACCTGGAAGTAAAGGTTGAGGTCAACTTCACCTCTTGTAAATCCGAACTTCATAAGATAGTTGTCAATACTCTCATACAAAGCCTCGAGGGCTTGCTTCAAGCCATAGAGGGCTTTCTTCACGCTGCGTACATGTGACTCTCAATCAATAACTTCAAACCCTTTGGGTTGTTCTACATAAACTTCTTCCTTACGAGAGCCATGTAAGAAAGAAATTTTGACATCCATTTGATGTATATTCCATCCCTAGGAGGCAACAAGGGAAATAATCGAATAGATGGTGGTACATCAGGCAAATGATGCAAATATTTCACCATATTCCACACCTTAGATAAAAAAATGCTTCATTAAGTTTGTTATTGAAAGAATTAGATATTGTGGAGGCCAATGTGGTAGAATAGAGGATATATATTGTGAGGAGAAAAGACCATGGATCTTGTATGAGGAATTTGATTAGGGATCATGATGTCATGAACCCTATTTTATAGGCCCGATGGGTGATGACAATGTTTCTAATTGTGCCTTTTGTATGCCAGATTTTGTTCCCCTGCCATTATATCACCAACAAGCTCACATGCATACATATCCTTAGTTTATTATTGGTATGATAAGTTTTTTCTTTCAGGGAACAAGTTTATTTTTTTTCTCAGTACTGATCCATGAAAAACATTATTCTAAACACTTTGGGATTTGAGGTTCATGAACAACAGAAATACAAGATGTCTTAGAATGGGAGAGGATACAAGGAAGGATCCTATTAAGGTGATCTCACTTAGTGTCCATTGTTCTTTTTTATTTCTTTTTATGCATGGAGAAATACTCATCATCATTTTGGATTTTTATACAATCATTTCGGCTTTTATGAAACTATGAATATTGATTAGAAAGTGGTTAAATGAAAGTATAAAATTGATTTTTCTTGGACATTATCTCAGGAAGATACTTATCTTAATGATTGTATATAGTTGATAAGTTTTTCTCTATGTATCTTGTCAACAATGGGGACAGATGAGTGTGTTAAACATTGGATTCTACACATACACATACCCAGTATGAAATTCTTCGGTCAGGTTGATGTGGCTTATATGGAAGCGTTTTGGAAGTTTCTACCATCCAGTGCAAATTTCAAGTCTCATTTTCTATGGGTAAGAAATATTATAATGGACATATAATACACACTAGGTGGACAACAATTGCCTACTGAGTACATTTTCATTATTTATCATGTTTAAAATTATAATTGAGTCTATGTCAATGAGGGCTATAAGCTTTTTTTTCCTAGTCAACAATGACTCGAAAGCTATTGGAAATAACACTGGTATTCTTGGTTCACTCCCCATCGTTTGAGTGGAAATCATGTTTAAAATGGTAGAAACAGGAGGGATTATTTGTTTGTAAGATTTCCATAATAAAGTCAAGAGTTTGGGTCAGCAAAATGGTAGGATTTTCTTTGTGTAGTATTGTTGATCTTTGGTTTCTTGTGCATGCCAACATTTCAAAATTTTTCATCAACCCAAGCAATCTTCAACGAATTCTAACACAGGTGTAGGAATTCTTTTCTTAGATGTTTGAACCATCTGGGTACTGTGGATTAATATTTGTGGTTGTGTTTTCGGTTATGTTTACATTTTGTGTGGTAGTGGAATGTAGTATGTGTCTTAAAATGGTTCATTGGAGCTCATCTATTTATTTAATTTTATAATTAATTAATTTGTTTTGGTTCTTAGTTGCACGATCTAAATTATAGATACCTTTTTTAGATGCACTTTTCATCTCAAAATTCATGTCTCACTATTGGAATTTGTTTAGTAATTGTTCCAGCAACATAATTTTTGAGCATAATATATTGTCGGGGTTATGAAAATATGTTTGCAAGTTTGCAAGATCTCATGCACCATTAAAATGAAGATTTAGATATTTGAGACTTGTTAACTTTCTCAGTTGTTCACAAGTAGATCCAAAACTTGAAAGTAAGATGAAAACATGATTCATGTCAGCATGAAAGTCTGATTCTTCTTTCAATAGTAATTTCCCAAAATACAGATAGGAAATTGGGACGATAATGGGATTATTCCAGGAATCTCAAATTTAAGTTCCATTCCTGATTGTTTGCCCACCTTTTACCCTCCATGTGGGGATTTACATGGATGTTGGGATTATTTTGTTACTTTGATACCTTTATGACAAGTTATACAATTTTAAATTTTTTATATTAATAATGGCCCATGATAGATATGGTTGAAAATAAGCTCATTGAAGGATTCAAACTAGTGAGGACCTCCATAGTAACGGTTTTGAACTACAACACATTCATTGTAATCTGAACCTAATTACTAAATTGTTGATTGGGCTATCCATAATTTGTCTTAAAAAGCAATGATAGTCTGAGAGAGGCTATTTGTGAAAGGAACTCCTTTGGAAATGAAGAGTTGAGACCTTCAATGCATTTATTTGACAAGGTGCCATGCTTAATACTACTTGCAACTTTGTGGCCTACATACTGCTAGTCATTGTATCGAGGTGGGATTCTTTCATAAAATAAAGTGTTCTTTCTATTCTGCCAAATTGTGTCAGTAGTGGTCTTGTGGGATAATTGTTTGAGGCTCTTGGCTTGATTAAGCCTCCCCAACCTCTATTTCAAATAATCACAGATTTGGGAACCTGGAAAATCTCTAAAATATTGATTTTCTTGGAATGTTTTCATTCCTAGGTTTTCTATATTGGAAGCTTCAAGCCATCTGTCCCATAGCATTTGGGTCCAACTGCATCCCCAAAGGACTATATAAACTAGATGGAGCACTCCTCAAGAAAGGCTTGGTAAAGCTTCAAACTTTTTCAAAGTAGAAATATTCGCTATGGACTCATTCTCCAATGTGAAACTGCCTCAGTAAATAATTAAATAATATTTGAGGTACTTACAAATCCACAATAATTGTGGAAGGAAAGACTCAACGAAAATAAATTAATTAATCTCTCACCTGTTATCACTCCAATAATTTGCAAAATTTGTGATATTTTTTTATTTTAGTTTAAATAATATTATAGGTAACCACAAACGTACTTTAAAGCTTTAAGATCTAGCCTTCCTAATTCTCAGAGAGCGCTCTCTCTATATGATTTATCTTTGTTGATTATATTTGATTTTAGGCTAGTTATGTAAGGTAAATTGGTTTTGGGTTTTGATTTGATTTGGTGGTGAAATCACTTACTCAAATGGATAGATTTAGGTCTGTAATTCCATTCGGCTAATGGAGTCAATGTGTCAAGAAGATAGATCAGGATCAAGTTATAAAGGGAAATGTTTACAAGGAAGTATATGTGAGTCACTTCAGATCTTCAAGGCTGATGGTGAAAATGGTTTTGATCAGGATAAAAGAGAAATTAAGGGTTCTTAAATCCAGATTATGAGTGAAAAGGAAGAGGTAAATCGAAAGTAGGGAGAAATTAAGGGTTCCATAATCTAGATATCAGGGGAAAACATATAAATGATAATTAGTCAAAACAGAGTGCTTTTAACATATTCTAAAATACCAATTCCTAATTTATCATTTAGATTTAGAACGCATTCATGTATAGATGAAAAACATAAGAAATTGACAAAGAAACAAGTAAAAATACTTCACTGTAGTGGCCCAAGACATGAATTCTGTAATATGATGCTTTATTGCTTTAATCCAGTCTGCTGACTTGAAATTGATATAAAAACCCTTAGGTTCAGGATAGTACAAATACAGAAATGCTCAACAATTCACGACGCCCAATTCTTCCAAATGAGAAGTATTTATACAAAAACTCATGCAAAATATCCTAGAATAAACTTAGGAATTATTCATGGAAAAGAAATATCTTCTTCCAAGAAGATAGTGACACCTTCCTAACTAATTCTAGCTGTCCCTTTTTTATTGAAATAAATGATTTGTTGTCTTGATTTTGTTACTGCTTTAACTCTTTGTTGTTCAACGAAGGATGAAACTGGAAAATGAGGTGTCTTTGACACTGGCATATTCATCTTTGCATTGTAATTATTGACTCACTTTAAACTTTTGATCTAGAACTAATACTCTTTCATATGATTCTCTTTATCCTGATACTCTTTCATTGTAAAACTCTAAATGTTGATGTAAAAACAACACGCTTTGTTTTTTTACTTTCACTTCTCTATGCTTACTACAAATTGATTTCACAGTAGATCAGTCAATTTTTCCCAGCATTCTACCTCTAGTGGTTTTATCTTCATCATCCTTCTGAAGTTTTCATAATCTTCAGTATACTTTGAGAATGTTGGCTTGTTCACAAGTAATTGTTTTACTTCATGTTGTCATTAAAAAAAATTCTCAAAATTCTTGTAGAGCACCTTCCCTGTTGGGATTCCCTACAAGGCTAAATTTTTCACTTGTTCCCTAGAAAACTCTCTTATCTTTTTACCATATTCCTCTTGCTTCATTAATCTATCATTAATAACTAAAGGATTGGGAAGGCCTTTTTTCCTTAGAACATCAAATTTGATCATGAACCTTGTGATACCAATCTCCATGTTTTGGCATTTCTCTTCCGACTATTTCATCAAATTCTTTTTAGATATTACCTTCCTAACTTCTGGAATTTAGAAAATTGATGATTTCAAGTGCTTCTTCAGGTTTCTTACCAAGCTCTTCTTCGATCTTATGGATTTCTTCTCTTGCCGATTTCACTAAGTCTTTCTGCTCAAATATGACCTGTATGGATGGAAAAACATCATTGACTGCTTGAATGATATTGGACCATAGATGTTCCTTGACATGTGCAATTGGTTCCTTCAGTGTGAGTTCTTTTTCTAACTTTTTCAGTTTCTCATTTAATCTCTTGGCTTTTTGTTCTTCATTGTTAGAATTTATTTGAGCAATTTTCTTTGCATCTTCAAGATTTTTGAGTTGTTCTTTTAGCCTTTTTATCTCATTGGTCTGAATAGACATATCTTGCATAGCCTTTACTAGTTTTCTTATTTCATCTGAATGTTGTGCTACTTTTGTTGAAGATTCTGTGGCTGAAGTTGTAGATGAAGTAACTGGAAGTGCTGCCGCTATTGGGACATTAGGAGCCAGTGATTCTGGCAAAGTAAAAGGTAAAGCTATTATAACTATAGGGATGACAGTGGCAGGAACTTCCTCTGTTTTGTTGGCTTCTTTCTCCTACACCAACTTGTCCATTTCCATTTCCATTTCCTTTATCTGAGCTGTTAACTATAGAATGAGATTCATCATCTCATCTTTCTGATTGGTATCCTGTAAAACCTCCTTGGCTTGAGGATGTTCTGTAGGGGGGAAATTTAGTTTCTTCTTTAATGCAACAATGTCTGCATTTTTCTTCTTCATTAATTTCTCTGCATATTTTACATTTTTCGGATCATATCATACTTCAATTACTAGTTCCTCCAAGGATTTAATTCTAGCATTATTTTCCTGTGAAGATGATTCCTCCAATTTGATTTGATCTCTTAAATTTACCAGAGTGTTTTGCAGTTTGTGTGCACTCATAGCCTTTGTGTTCATTGTGCAATACATCATCTCCCCTGCCTGCTTATGAAATTCAATTTGATCTATAGGATGAATATCCTCGACTGGGACTCCAAACTCTATATTTTTGTAATCTGAGGATGACTTAGGAGTCTGAAATGTAGGTTGAAGAAATGAAATTTGCATATTTTTATTCTTATATTCAAAATATGAAAGTAGCCTATTCTGGATGCTAGGAGTTTGTTTCAGATACTCAGAATATATTTATGTCTTAATTTCTTCATTTCTGGCTTTAATTTCTTTGTATCTTTCTTTGATATTCATGTCCTTTTCTGATGTTTTTTTAGATGAAGAAACTTACATACTGTGTTGTTTTTGAATTAGCCGTGTCTTAAAAGTAGTGGGATGTTGTTCCTCTTTAGTTATTATACGAGGCGCATTACCTTTTTCTCCAAGTTCTGTATCAATCATCTCTATTGTCTCTGTTTCTTTATTTTGCAGGATTTAGCTTTGGATTTTTACTCTATCTCAATTTGAATTTTGTCTTTGTTGTAGTGTTTATTGTATAGGATCCTTCCTCTTTGTTTCTCTTCACATTTTTTTCTTCTTGGGCTAGAGTTTGCAAAGTTTGACTATTATCACTTTGCTTCTCTTCCTCTAACGATGTGTTCTCTAACCATTCAGATTGGTTTGAGAATTTCTCAATCTCTAGCTTCTTTTCATGTACATATGGAGTTAATTTTCATTTAAATCTCATTTTACTAATAACACCAAGGGGATCATAATACCATAGGAAACTAGGACTAAATTTGAGCACCTGAAAATATTTTTCAGCCTTTGGACCTGCCTCTCTATTATTACAGATAAAAGGGCCAACTTGGTTCTTCAACTTGAACTGCGTTCTCTTCTTTTCTATTAAGAAATTAACTGCATCTGAATTTATAATCTTCCTTATGTATTTCGGGGAAAATAACCTCATAGGGAGGTATTTGGGAAGTTTATAAGGGATAAGACTTGATCCATAAACACTTAGAGTCGCAGATGAAAACTTCATCAGCATGATCTAGGGATTTTTCTTGGCTCCAACAGTGGAGCTCAAGGAGGTTGAATTCTGTCACTGTATCAACAATCTTGAAGTCTGTATTTGCTAGTGGAATGTGCTCTACATCTATAACAGGGGGTTGTAGAGGATTGACAACTAAATTTTTTTTGGAAGCCATTAATTTGCTTAATTTATCAATTTGATTACTCTTTCGACCTTAGAAACAATGATTTAGGTTTGTAGGAGCAACTCTGGAAGTTTTAACAGTTTGCAGAAGGATTTGGATAAAACAAGGGTTCTATCTTTTGTCTGCAAAGGTATAAACTTGTTCAGTTTAGGTAAACTATAATCTCTGTAAAAAAAAGGAAATATTAAGACCTTAGAGCTTCTTCAAATGATATCTATGGCTTTATAATGCACTCTATGTGATAAAAAATAATCTCAAAACATCAATTTTATGCAAAAAGGATGCCTAGGGTATGGAGGAAATAGTTGAAGGTCACAAAAGGATTTCTTAGGTCTATAGATGGCTTCAATTAATCAAATTCTATGTTTAAAAACAATCCAAGGCTTCAGAATATGTGAAAGGATTGATCAGGGTTTACAAAACAATGGATTTAGGAAGCAACAAGGTTTTCTTTAGGTTCAAAAGCTCCTAAATGATTCAATTAAATGTATTACTTCTTTAGATTGATGAATGGGTCCGTTTTTCTGAAGAATACATGGGAAAACTGAAGTTTTTCTTTGCAGGAGGGTTTCTAAGGTTGTAGAAAGCTTTCAAAAGCTTATGTTGGTCTTTATAAGCACTTGGATAACTTCTCCAATATCTATAGCAGAAGAATTGGTAAATTCTATTTTAATTTGGCTTTAAAATGAAGTCGACAGCATTTGTTTCGGTCTGGAATGCTTCTTTTGCGTGAAAACGATAACAGAAAGTAAAAAGAGTGCAAATGGGTGGTTTATAAGCATTTTCATTCAACAGTGAATGCATTGAATGAGCGGTCAATTCAGATGGATGAGTGGTTTGGGCACAGGGGAGGAAAAAAACCGCCAAGTAATTTTTGTAGGCTTCAAAGGTAGTAATCGAAATTGGTTTGATTGGTGTGATCCAATACGATTAAGACATGGAGAGGGGAGAGAAAGCCTGAAAACCACGTTTATCGAAGACTTCGGGTATGTTAAATATCGCGTAATGGAATGTGCGATATGGAATACTGGTGGTCGGATTTGGCGTGTGAAGATCAAACAGCTCAGATTGTGCGATAGAGTTGTAATATTTCATGGCGCAGGGCCCGAGGTTTGAATGACGCAGGAGGTTTATATGTATTTAAACTATGGTTTAATACATAGTCGGGAGTGTATTATGATAGGCGAAGATTATTTATATTTAACAAATGGGATGCAAGTAGATGTAAGTTTATAACTGGCGAGGATTATATATACTGGGATTGGGATTAATAAACATGGTTTAATAATTTAACCTATGGGATGGTGGGATTATATAACATGTGGGGAATTTATACCATAGGTTAAAATAAAGATATGGGTGGGGAATAATATCTAAAGGAATTATTTAAAATGGGGTAAAGGGTAAATACAACAGTTAATACCTTAGGTTAGTGTAAAAAATGTAATGTAACAGTGGAATGTCAAAATACACTAAGTATAGTGTAAATCTGATGTTGGAAATAGATTTCTTCATAATGGGTCCGAACATAATATTTTAGCATTTATACTTAGGATAAAGTATTTTTTGGGTTTTTTTGGTATTTTTTAATAAAAGGGGAATTATTTAAAGGGATTTTACTTTTCTTAACTAAGATGTGTTTTAAACTTAGGAAAGGGGGATTTTTGTAAAGGAAAATGGATGACAATGCGAAAAAGGGAAAAATGAAGGGGAAGGAATGAAACTAGAGGGGATGGAGTATTTCTACAAGGGGATGATTTTTGAAGAAAGTTAGTAAATGAAATGACCAATATTTTCTTATCCATGGTTGTAAAAACTGCTTGTACCTACCTATCTGCTACCCTAACATTTTTACTTCATTTTCATGGGTGCATTTGAGCTTGCAAACCCTTGTTCATTTTTATTTTTAAAACAACAAACTAAGTAATTATATCCTTATTTATTCCAAGGGCTCAGATTAAGCTATTGAGATCATTATTATTCTCTACATAACTAGTGATCTACCAAGGTTAAACTATCTGGCTAGATATTTATTCTCTATCTAGCAACATAAAATTTAAAGCATGAGAGGTTAAGATTAAGTTGTTTAACCTTGATGGATTGTGGCATTTTAAAAAAATGCACACAATATTTATTTTGCAGTAAAAGTAAATAGTAGTGGAATTTTGATTTGCATCACTTCCATGTTTTATTTTTTATCTCTTTTTGTTTGGGATCCATTTTTCTATTCCTTTACATATTTTTTCTTTCAAGTCCTTTGGTTTTTATTTTAGGAATTTTACCCTCTTCTCATTTTTTATTTTTCTAATATGGGAAAGAAAATTTTAGAAAGAAAAGTATGTACATATCACAAGACTAACCAAAGTCAAATCAAAATTATGAATCCTATTATTATAGGACCCTAACAGTGGCTCTGCATGGGGATGGCATTTCCTAGTGAAATGTCAAGAACTTTGAGACTAGTAGCCTTTGAATTTTGACTGTGCTGGCCTTGGAACTATTTTTTGAGCTCTGTATTATTCGTATTTATGATATTTTATCCTTCAAATCTTAGGGCCTTCTCTCTGGGCTTCAATGTTTCTAGAAAAAACATCCAATCCAATCTAAAATCTGCAATGTTATGTACAATGAGTAAAGTAAATAAACTGAACTACTATTATTCTGGGGAATAGTAATGCTTCAACATTCTAAAATTGATAGGTCCACCTGGAAGGTATGATCCATCCAACTCGTTAAAAAAGAATGCATTGTTACCTCTATAACCATAAATGACATAATGGCCTTTCCACAAGAAATTAATTTTCCCATGTTTACATTTCTCTTCTCTCCTAGAATCCTACTTAAGAACTTTGTCACCTATATAAAAATCATCTTCCTTAGTCTTCTTGTCAAAAATATTTTTAATCTTTTCTTGAATATTTTGAGACTTGAGATAGACATCTTCCCTGGTTTGCTGCAAGTGTATAGTTTGGTTTATCCTTCTCTGGATATCATTGGTTTCTACCTGCTATTCTTGGATTGTCTTCATTACTGTTACTCCTAAAGAAGATGGAAAAACAACATTCATACCATACAAAAGCTCGTTAGGGAATGTACCAATAGGTTTCTTTGTGGTAAGTCTATCTTCCCATAAGGAATTCACTAACCTTTTGTTCGAGGTTTTCTTATTGTCTTCCAATAGTTTCTTGATGATATTCACAAGGCTTTTATTAGAGGATCCAACAATGCCATTACCTTGAATGTAATAAGCAGTGGAATGGCCAAGGGTAATATGGTATTTATTATATAAGTCAATCATCATTTTGGAATTGAATGAAACTACATTATCAGTGATGATATTTTGGGGGAATCTGAATCTTGAGATTATGTTGTTTTCTAAAAATGATATTATGACAATATCAGTGGCTTGCCTGGAAGGTGTGGCTTCTATCCACTTAGTGAAATAGTCTGTGGCTATCAAAATCCACTTATGTTTGGCTGATGATGGAGGGTGAATTTCACCAATGAAGTTAAGACCCCATTGCTGAAAAGACATTTCTATGGATATGGGTTTAAGGGGTAGAGGTAGCAAATTTCTCTTTCCTTCAAATATTTTTCACTCGTGACAGGAGGTCACATACTTTTTCACATCTGCAAACAATGTAGGCCAATAAAAACAAACTCTTAAGTTTTTATCTATAGTAGTCTTCTAGTAAAGATGTCCTCCACAGTCACCTACATGAAACTCTTCCAAAAATTTATCATCTTCTTCTTTAAGAAAAAAAATCAATAAAATACCACCATGATCTTTCCAAAATAGCACAATGTCTATGATACAAAAATTCATTGCCTTTAATTTAAAAATCTAGCTTTAGTTCTTGATAATCGAGGAGGAGCTTGTAAATTTAGTAATACAAATATAATATCTACATACCATGGTCAGTCTGAAAAGGCTTCACCGATCTCTACAGTCGCCATCTCTTCCTGATCATCTAATTGGGCAATAAAAATAATATCTAAAGCATGAAAATTTGATTCAGCCATGAGTTTGGCTAAGCCTTGACCATTTATGAGTTTGGTGGGCTTAATTTCTATGTCATATTCCAAAATGGTGGCAATCCATTTTCCTCTTTTACCATCAGGCCCATTCTGAGTCAGAATGTCCTTTACAACTAAATTTGGAACATAACCAGTGATATGTGAATAAAGGATGTACACTCTAAAGTCCTTCATAGCTTTCACTAAAGCTAGTGCTTACTTTTCCATTATGTTATACTTTAAAGTGACATCTCTAAGTGATTTGCTGAAAAAGGAAATGGATTGTTCATAGCCCTGATAATTTTTCGGCAGTAAGACTGCAGAAATAGTATGTTCTGATGCAAAGGAAAAAATAATGAAATATTTTTTGAAATTAGGACTTATTAGGACTGGTGTTTTTGTCAAGGCTTGTTTGATTGATTCAAATGATTGTTTGGCATTCACAGTCTATTTAAGTACTGAGTCTTTTTTCAAGATGTTATTAAGTTCTCTAATTATTTCAACTAAGTTTGAAATGAATCTTATGAGAAAATTGATTTTACCTAAGAAATCTTGCAACTCTTTAATATTCCTAGGATGACTAATGTTTAGAATGGACTCTATTCTAGATGGGTCTATCCTAATTCCCTCTTTAGATATGATATGTCCTAATAATTTTCCTTCTTCCAATCCAAATAGAGTCTTTTAAGGATTTAAAGAAATGCCAAATTTCCTGGATTTGATAAACACTTGTCTGAGGTCATCTAGATTTTCATTATCATCATGATTTTCATTATCTAGATAGATCACAAGAAAATCATGAATTTCCTTAGTAAAATCTATATCCATAGCTCTTTGAAAAGTGGCTCCTGCATTCATTAATCCAAAAGGAATTTTCACATACATGAAAGTACCCCAAGGAGCAGTAAAAGTACTCTTAGTTTGGTCTTCTGGTTGAACTAAAATCTGGTTATATCCAGAGAATCCATCAAGTAATGAAATCCTGGAAGAACCAACCACCCTTTGTAAAATGTGATCCATCTTGGGGAGAGGGTAGATATATTTTAAGGACACTTTATTTAAATTCTGGAAATCAACACACAGTCCAATTTCCCCTGTCTTCTTCCTAGTGGGAACTAGGTTTGAAACCCAATCATAACATCTGATTGTTGCAATTATCTGGGCTTCATACATTCTCTTAACCCATTTTTCAATTAAAGGCATCAAAACTAGATTGATTCTTCTAAGCTTCTATTTGAAAGGTTTTTTATCTTCTTTTATGGGTATTTTGTGTTGTATTATGCTAGTGTCGTAATATTTTAAGTCCTCATAACTCCATGCAAATACATCCTGAAATTCCTTTAACAGAGCTATGTATTTCACTCTTTCTTCTTGAGGTAAGGCTTTTGAAATTTTAATCGTCTTAGGCTTTAATTATGTTCCTATATTGTACTCTTCAATGTCAGATCTTAATGGTTCCATATTTGGTTCCCTTGCAGCATCATTAGAATCAAAAACCTCTTCTAAAGGGGCTAATCCCTTAGTTAAAAAGTTGTTCTTAAGATTTAAAATGTCAAAACCATCATTTGTTAATTATTCAATCTATACTATCTCTAAATTATCTATTTCTACTTGAGTAAGTTTAGTGTGTTTAGAAAAATCTAAGTTATTTACATCTACATTGTTTATATCAATCTCACTATCTATGGTTTGATCTACTATGCAATCAGTGTCTATGATGCAATTCTGAAATTATCCTTCAGTATTCATGAAATGATAAATCTTTTCATCTTCAAAAAATATTTGCCAATATTTTAGATTATATGGCATTGTAGACCTGTGTTTAACTTCCTTTGTATATTTATGATTTGGTTTAAAAGGCAGATTGCAGGTGCTAGCGAAAGTTGCTAGACTGTGTGCCTGTATACTCTGTTTTCTAGGAATTGTAGCAAAGTCACATTCAATAAAGTCACTAATCAGATCTAAAATAGTTTCCATATATTGGCATAATCTTGGATTATATACAGAATATTTTCCTCTTATCTTTTTCACAATTAACTCAGAGTCTCCCATGATTGACACCCTTTTGGCTCCTATATTTCTAACAATCTGTAGTCCTAAAATAAGAGCTTCATATTCAGCCATGTTGTTTATACATTTGAAATTTAATCTAAAAGCATGACCTTCTACATGATTTTTTTTCATGTTATGTATCCAAACTCTTGCTCATGCTCCTAATTTGTTAATTGATCCATCAAAATCTAGGTGGCACACTGGCTCATGAAAAATGTTGTCACTGTTTGGTGCTTTCTTTTTCTATTTTAGTTCTGTGTTTTTTTCAATGCCAGTTTCAGAATTACATAAAATGAATGATTCCATATCAGTAGGTGTAGAGTAAGTAGGATATTTTTGAGGTATTTCTACACTACTAACCATGTACTTCATTAATGTATCTCTGTAAAGTCTCTTGGGTTGGCCAAAAAATGATATTGTTGCATAAGACATATCTAGTTGTAGAGATCCCTGCAGTTTAGCTCCCCATGAGCGAGATAACAACATTCCATATTTAGGAGAGATGTCAGCTACTACAATATCCATGACTATGCTTTTTCCACGGTATTTAACTAAAATAACACATAAATCTTTGATCAAGCCTAACCATTTCACTATACTAGAATCAAATGAGAAGAGACCTTTATAAGGTGAAGTGATGGCTAAATTCAAGGTTTCCATTATTTCTTTTGGCATCAAATTATGTGAAGCCCCTGAATCTACCATTGCATTATGTAAAATCTGATCATGAACAGTTAAGCTAATGTAGAAAGGAGGAACTCCTCCCTCTTGATGTTTTCCATCAACTTCAGGACCAAAGATTAGTTATGGTAGATCATCACTCAAATTAACTCTTAGTGATATGTGATTTGTATAGGTCATGTTTTACCAACTATGTTGAAGGAATTGGTATTTTCAATTTGGCAATTTCAGCTTGGATATTGAATGGTGCTTGTGATTTTTCTAACTCAATTATCTCTTCTTTTCTAACTATAGTTTGGGTGGGTTGTCTTCTTTTTCTACTATTGGTTTTTTATTTTCTATTTGTACTTCCATTGTGTTACTATTTTTTATTTTATTTTCAGGGACAGTTTGAGATGCAGTGGAATTTTTGGCATATTTTTTGGTTTCAACAAATGTTTTAGCAGTGTCTGGTTTAGGATCAACAGTATATGCTTTTGGATCTGCAATTGTTGTTTTAACAGAATTGGTTGTCTTGGCAGCAACAGATTTTTGAGGATCTGATGATGTTTAAAGAGCAACATCTGTGATGTCAAAAATTTTAGGACTAGGTGAAATTTTGGGACTTGAAATTTTCTGAGTTGAACTAGAGTTTTTTTGGGTTTCCCTGGGGAGGATTTGCAGAACTTTAGTGGTAGGTGCCTCTACTATTTTCTTTGTTTGAGTTTGGGTACATTTATTAGTAGAAGGTTCTACATTTTTTTCTCCTAAGGTTATATTGCTTATGAACTTCATTAATTGCAAAATCACAACCTTTCTTGTAATCGAAAGACTCTCCAGAATCTAAATGTAGTTGTTGTAATTCATATAACTCCTTTTCTTCTTGTGTAAGAAAAATGGTGTTATCATCATTATAAATTATATTGATCTAAGTGTCTTCATCATCTTCATTTTGGGGAGAAATTTCAGCATAGTTCTCTTGGAAAGGTGGTCTTATTGCTCGGTTAGGTGTTGATTCTCTAGATTTTCCAGTGTTGGTGTTTTTCCTGAAATTGTGATTTCTAATTTGAGGTCCTTGTTGTTGGTTATCCCACTGGCTTCCTTTCCATATTATCTAACCTATCCATCATTCTCTCTAAATTTTTTTCTAAGTTATCTATTTTCAAATGTGACATTGATGTTTCCTCTTTTATTGTTACTCTCCTTTCATTTCTTAATCTAGCTTTCTTTGCTAACAAGTTTGCCGCTACACTAACAACATTAATTTACATCCTCTCTAAGGTTTTTGGATTTCTCTCTCTTATTTGATATGCCATATCTATATGAAATCCATCAGGGAATTTGAAAAGGGCAGAGTCTAGAGGAGGTTTATGATTAGAAGGAATTGCATTATAAATACTATTATATCAAGTACAATAATCTTGGACTGTGTCATTTGGTGCTCTTTTTATGCTTTCAAATTCAGATAAAATTTCTAGTGGATTTTTCTTATTGTCCCATTTATTAAGAAACATTCTATGAAAAACTGCTAAATCAGAAATACTACCAGGATTCAAACCTTTAAACCACTTTTTCACATCACTAGTTAAAGTTTGAGCAAAAAGTCTCATTTGGGAATCATCATCATCAAGTTCATGCAGTTCAAAATAGTCTGTCATCTTATTAACATCTTATTGTGTAGTATAATGAGTAGTTCCATCAAATTGAGGGATTTAGCTTTCATAATCCTAGGGCATGTTATGTAATTGTGCCGGTAGGACCAAGGGAGCATATATGGAAGCCATGGTTTGGATTCTAGCTTGGCTAGGTGTAATATTCCCAAATTTTCTCATGATATTTGGAATATTAGAGTTCTTAATAAACTTAATTAATTAAGTAAATAAAAGGGTGGAGGGACCCATAATCCTCAAATATGAATAAAATCCATTTTTATGTGTGTATGTGGATATTCTAGATCTAGATCTAAAATCATAGAGTAGTGGAGCAGCTCCATTAATGGAGATCATGTCCCATTTATGAGATAGATTATGGAGGATGAAATAGTCAAATAAGATCATGTATCTTAAATGAAACATCATGAGGATCTTTGATAAGGTCAACTGAGATCATAGTGCATTCAAAGAATATCATAAATCAATTATGATAAGATAGTGGAGGAAGTGATGCATTTAATTCACACGTGAGAGGGTAATCACCCCATGTGAACATGATGGAGGACATGGATGAACAGCATAGTCAACCATAGAGACTTTTGTCCACATGTAGAGCACAGTTTTGGAGTTGGCCTAGGCTATGGAAGGCTCATATCTATATAATGAAGGTGAAGGCTCATTGGAGAGCATGATTTGGATTATTCATTTCTTGATATGTTTAGATCTAGATTTGTCTGAGGACATTTCCATGCAGACTTGGGTTTTTTAGCAGAGTTTGTAGTGTTGTTTAGCACAGGGTGTTCACAAGCGGGAATCCCGCCCCTTTCTTTGAGTGATCTCTAAGGAAGATGATTGTCTTCATTCCTTATCAGGCATCGATGCCATCTTCAGAAGGTTGCTTCTAGCATTTAGCTAGGAAACTGGTGGAGGATTCATCCTACAACTTTGTTCTTCACATTCAGTCTTCCAAGAGAAGCAGATATCCGGCATTCAGGCCATTGGGTTTTACCTCCATGCGACAATAGTCCCTTCAAGGATTGCGCAGTCCAATCCTATAGATCTATTGGAGGAAGGAAGTTTCTAGTATTTCAGTTGGAAATCTTGTGAAGTATCACCTCCTCACATTGGATCTATTGTTTTCATCATATAGGAGTTGATTTGGAAAATCTAGCAGTAGGATATTGAGCCTCCCTCTCCTACAATGTAGTTTTCTTAAGTTGTTGTTCATCCAGTAGCTATTTTCAATGGAGCATATTGGAGGAGCTAGATCTTGAGCTTTTAGCCCAAGAATCTAGTAAAGGGATCAACCCCTCTTGCATAGATATGATTGTGCATCATTGCATCCATCATATCATGCGATCTAGCTTTCGATCTACATTCCCAGCAACATATATGTGAAGCCCTAAGAGGGTGGTTTTCTTAGATTGACATATCTGAGAAACCCTTTCTGGGTTATGTTGGGAATCCATCATTGAGCCCTAATCCACATTTTCAGCATCATCGGAGCTCCCGCTCTGCCTAGATCTGACTTTCTATATTTGAGGCAGTTGGAGTTCCAATAGTTGCAGTAGGGACATCGCAGTTTACCTTCCAGTAGTACATTAGTTACGGAGTCCCACTTGTTGGATCATTGCAGGGTCATTCCAGGCCATCCCTTTGGCTTGAGTGTCTCATATTTTGAGCATTTTTGTACTTTCTTTTTCACCTCCAATATAATAAAATGGCTCAACTATTTCTGTGCATTCTAATGTGTATATAGATTTATTGTTTACATTGCTGCAGTTCTTATATTTTGTTTCAATACTACTGTATTATTATTTTTGGGATATTATAGTGGTATCAGAGCATGATCTTTGGCTCAGCTTGTGGACACTTCATATTTTACATCAAAAGAAAAAGTAGATATATTAGATCTATCATGAAGGAGGATTATAGTCTTGCCACTCCTCTCTTTAGATTCATGCAATATCTCTCCAAGGAGATCAATCAAATAAAGAGGGAAAGGCAAAGAAAGGATCCAAGAAGAAGATTTGATGAAGAAGGTCCAAGCACTTCCTATCAGCAGAAAAGAAGACCGGAGAATCATAGATATCCTCATAGATATACTATGCCCACTTACTCTGAAGAGGGTGAGAGGTATAGAAATGAGGAAAGAAGAAAAAATGACACTCATGAGACTCTCTGTTTATATCTTGAAGAGTACAAGGAACAGTCTAGAGCTTTCAAAGAAAGTCTAACTCTCCAAGAATTCTTTGAACTCAAAGAATAAAGAAGATCCCATAGCAGCAATAGAAGGAAGAGGCACAATAGATTTTATTTGCCTACATCTGATGGATCTCCCTCAGGCACTGTTAAGGATTGGAGGAAAGATTTAGATACATTTTTCATGCTACATATTGTGGCTAAAAAAGAGGTTGTCCAAATTCCAACACTTCATCTTATAGGTGAATCCAATGATTGGTGGTTTAGTCACATGGAGCATGCAAATGTGACTCAATATTCATATTTCCTTCACAATTTGAGGAAGAATTTTGATGTGAGAGAACCATATATGTGTCACAAAGAGATAGTTCCCAAGGAACCAAAGGAGGATGTCAATCTTGTCACTATGGACAAGGAGTCACTACATTCACCACCAGCTGGAGAAGTACTTGACTCCATATAAGAGACACTTGCAACTTTGAAAGATCGTCCTGAGCTCTTGACACATAAAGTCCTATGCATGATTCAGGAGATGCATGAGGAAGAAAAGGAATATTCCAGCACTGGTACATTGATAGATGAGAAACCATCACTCTTACTAGTAGTTGGAGACATTATTGTCCCAGTTGGAGGAGCTCTTGTGTTCTTGCAAGAGGTTCCCACACATTAGTTGATACAAGGTATGCATATACATTCATGACATATTTTTTTAGTAGATTTGACTGAAACTTATGAGGACATGCCATTAGGGAAAACTATCACAACGCAGAGGACCCTTGATCTAATCAAGAAGGAGATGGAAAGCTATGCCAGCTTTTTATTGCTGGACTACATTCAACCCTTTGACATGAAGTGTAGAGTTTCAGAAAATGGGATGAGCATGATCCTATGTGTAATGAATGGTTATGAGATCAACATTATTCCTTGCCTTGAGACAACACATCTATTACCATGCAGATCTACATCGTTGTCACTTAGTAACAGTGATAAAGGAGGAGCCCCATTATTCTTGGAGCATTTTGAAGGTAGCTTCACTCATGAAGCAATAGAGGTAAGGCAGGTATCAAGGAATATTGTCAACAGAAGAGGCATGATCAGCAAAAAGGCTAGCGCACTCAGGCAAAAGAGGCAGCGTTGTAGCAAAGGAAGGCAAAAGAGGCACAGCGAAAGCAATAGAGGCAGCAAGAAGAAATTCAAAATGTAACAGTCATAGAAGCACAGTGAAGAACCATTATCGGAAGATAGAGACAGAGGCAGAGTGACAGAAGCAGAGACAGAGGCAGAGAGCAGTTACAAAATTCCGGGAATCGCACACTCCAGCGAGCGTTATACATATAATATAACACGAATCTTATTCCGGGAATCGCAGACTCCAGCCGGGCGTTACACATATAATACAGAACCATATTCCGGGAATCGCACTCTCCAACCGGCGGAGCACATATAACAAATACAAACATTATTCCGGGAATCGCTTCACTCCAGCGGCAAAATATATATAACCATATATATCAGTTATATACAAGCGGAGCACTTTAACCAAAGGTTCTATCAAAACGAAATGGCTTATAAGGTGGGACCCCTCCCCAATCGCAATCGGAGAAAAGGTTCAATCGACGGAGTTTTGTTATGTGCTCCGATTAAAGGCCGGACCCGATTGAGCTATATGCCACAGTTTATTGCTAATCGCATCCGAGTTCCCAATCGCATCGGCATTGGTCAATCGCATCGGAGAACATGTGAGTTGTGATTGCGATTGGAAGTCCGGACCCGATGGAGGTATGAATTATAATTCAAACATGTTTGAAGTCCTGTCCCAATCGCATCGGCAAAATACAATGAACAGTGGTCAATCGCAACACATATTAAAAGACTTGCGATTGTGATTAAGAGTTCAGACCCGATGGGTGTATTAACGATGGTGTATATATATTTGAATTCCGGCTAATCGCATCGGAACTTTCCGATTGATCGCAAGTCCTTTGTAATATGCTCCGATCAAGTGGCGGACCCGATGGCGTTATACGATGGAGTTAATCGGTTCAATCGCATCCGGAATCTCAATCGCAATCGGAACTCTCCAATTGATCGCACGACTTTGTAATATGTTGTGATTGAAGTGGCGGACCCGATCCTGTTATATGCGGGAGTTAATATGTGCAAATCACATCCGTGTTCTGATCGCAATCGGAACTTTTCTATAATGCGCCCCGATTGCATGTGTTCAAAGTTCGGACCCGATTGCGATATGAGCCATGTTTTATGTGGTCATCGCGTCCGTTTGATCAATCGCAATCGCAAGTTTTCGTTTGACACCACCGATCCGCCGACGGAGATGTGGGGCCCGACCCTTTCATGTATTAGTGGTTGTGATTCGACTTATTGGATTATAATATAAGACCAAAGGCTTAAGGTGGAGGGCGATTGCTTATATATAAAGGATTGTTGTTAGATATATAAAACACGGTTGCAATTGTATTAAAATATGTCACATGGGCTGTGAACCCACGGGCCTCGTCCTAATGAGAGGGCGATTATAAATATACAATGACTGTGATATATGTCCGTTCCATTTGCGGAATGTTCCACATCAACAAGACACTAATGGCATAAAAGGGATTGGAATTCCTCCAGATTTACAGTCAGCGGATATAAAAGACACATTTACACATATGCAGCAGTTACACCACAACAGAGGACAGAAGAGAAAACAGATCTGAAAGAAGATAAAACACAGTCACAGAAAAGACAAAGACAGCCAAAGAAAAGACAAATGCGTACCAATTCAAAAGACTAAATGAGTTGAGCTGGAGTTCTCATTTAAATTTGAATGTAAATGTTTTATTTAAATTTTTATTGTTTGTGATGCATTGGCAAGTTTCCAAGAGAAAACAAACTCCCACTGTAATGTTAAAATTGACACCTACAGTTATAATTTCTGAGTAAGCTGATAAAAGGAGTGAGAAGGCAGAAGGCAAAGAGACATGACTTTCCATTTCGAATTCCAAGCAGAATACAAACATTCATGTGAGGAAATCTATAAATAATATCATCTTGATATGCAGAGAGAGTTTTTTTTTAAATGAAGAGAGAGTAAATCGAGAGAAGGCAGAACATAGAAGAGTAAGACAGAGAAGATTAAGAAAAGCAGAATAGAAGGAGAAGCTACAGAAAAAAGCTGATATCTGAGGTAAATCAGCAAACTTTCAGTTTGATAAATTGAGGAAGTTGGAGCTTCCCTATCAAGTTGCAGCTTGATAGTCGTCAGTTGTAGCTGACTGAGGTTGGAGCCTCCTGTAGGTTGGTGCCTGCAGAAAACTAAAGGGAGTTGGTGCTTCCTTGCAAGTTGTAGCTTGCATAATTGAGGTAGGAGCCTCCCGTAGGTTGGTGCCTGCAGAAAAACAGTGGTGAGAGGGAGTTGGAGCTTGCCTTTGCATCACAACAATAATAAGATGTGGTTTTCTCCCTTTATGGGTTTCCACTTATATCTGGTGTCTCTGTGCATGATATTTATGTATTGATCCGATATGTATCATTTGCTTAATACCTGCTGCTCTCAAATTAAGTCTACTGCTCTATTAAACTAATACTTTCATATTACATTCTAAGATTACTCTCACATCAAATAGAGTTTTAAATGAAGGTGTAAATAAGTTTATTGAAAAGTTTAAAAGATCAGGAATGTATTAAACTGATTCACCCCCCCCTCTCAGTTTAATTAGAGATTCAACAATTGGTATCGGAGCCAAGTTCCTTTGTACAAGTCTAACGACTGAAAGGAGATCCTAGGTTCCTAAGATGGCTAGTAAAGAAGGATGCTCAACCAATAAAGCCCCTTTCTTCACTGGTGAAAATTATGCTTTCTGGAAAATCAGAATGAAGACATACATAATGTCACTAGGAGTAGAAGTCTGGGCTGCTGTGCAATTAGATTATGCCCCGAAGTCAAATGATACAGAGAAAGAAGCTAAAGAAAGCTTTGTAGCTAATGAAAAAGCCATGAATGCCATCCTGAATGGATTATGTGAAGCAGAGTTTATTAAATTAATGCACAAAGACACTGCCAAGAAAATATGGGATACTCTTGAAGACATACATGAGGGAGACCAGAAAGTAAAAACTGCCAAACTTCAAGTATATAGAGCCCAGTTTGAAAACTTAAAAATGAATGATGATGAAGATGTTGGCAACTTCTTCTTAAAAGTTGCAGAAATTTTTAACAATATGAAAGCTCTTGGAGAAACCATACCAGAAAGTATAGTTGTGCAAAAGATTCTAAGATCACTCCCATCCAGATTTAATCCCAAGGTATCTGCAATAGAAGAGACAGCGGATTGGGAGACTTTGACCATGAACCGGATACTTGGAAATCTAATAGCCTATGAAATGAGGCTCCCACAGAAGAAGCCAAGTACAAGGGAAGCAGCATTCAAAACAGAAAAAAGGAAAGAAGAAAAGGAAGAAATATGCTCTTGCTCTGATGAAGAAGAGGCTAAATTTGTCAAGAAATTGGATAGAGGCTCAGGTAGATACAAAGGTAAACTTCCCTTCAAATGCTTTAACCGTGGAAGAGTTGGACACTATGCTACTAAATGTCCTCACAAGAAAGTAAGAAATCAATCTCAAGAATCAGAGAAGGACACATCAAAGTTCTGGCAGAAAGGAAAGAAATTTAGCAGAAAATCCTTCTATGCTCAGCAAGACAGCAGTGCATCTGAAGACTCAGATGAACCCTCAAGTGAAGAAGGAACCTCAGAATTTTTATTGATGGCCATAGAAGATCTTGAGGGACTCCTACTAGAAGATGAAGAAGAAGGGGAAGTAGACCTTGAGGGGGAGCTAAGAAGTGCTCTGGAGGAGATTGACAGACTCAAACTAAAATGCAGAAAACAAAAAGAGATTCTCCTCAAATGTGTGAAAGAAGAACAAAATTCAGAAGTCCTCATGAAGCTGAAGGTAAAACTTGAAGAAGCCAAAAAGATAGAAGATATGTTACTTCAGCAAATCAAGGATAAAACCCAAAAACAAGAGAAGTTGGAGGAAGAAGTGGTATGTCTTAGGAAGAAACTAGAAAATGCTCAAAGGACAGTGGTTATAAACTCTTCTCAAACAACAAGCTCTAGCAAGTTGAATGATATTCTTGTTGCTCAACGATCCCCAATGATAAAAGCAGGAGTAGGCTATGAAGGAGAATCAAGTAAAGGCAAAGAAGAAGAAAAAAAATATATAATTTTTGTAAAAGCAAAGAAGACTGATGAAGAAGCCCAGACAATTCATACAAAAGAAGAAACATATAATAAGGATGACAGAGGTCAGAAGAAATATCTAGTAACAAGGAATATAATGAATACTAAGATGGCAGAAAAAGAATCATATGCCCCTGAGTATATCAAATTTGGAAGTCATCAGAGGAGATTCTTCCCTCCTATGAAGAATGCCACCTGTTATGTCTGCCACAAGCCAGGACACATTTTTGCATATTTTTATGCAAGGAAGAGTAATTCAGACCTGCAAAAGATGCAAACAGTGAAGAGGCTATCTCAAACAAACAAATGGAGAAAACAATCTTACATCAGGTATGCAAATAATTTCTATGGTTATTGTTTTTATTGTAAGGAATTTGGCCATAAAATTATTGAATGTAGAAAGTATGGACAAAGACTCATGTTCAACACCTCAAGGAGGTTTATGAGTCAAAGCAATTTTGTTCATGCTCACAATTCTGCAAAAACTATAATCAAATGTTGTATATGCAATCAAATTGGGCATATATCTTCCAAGTGTTCTCTAAAGGGATATAATTCATCACCTCACCAAAGATACCAAACAAAAAGGGGACTCCAGTGGATAAAGAAAGTGAATAAATGTGACCTGGCTCTAACTACTCAAGATCTGAAAAGCCAGTGGTACTTGGATAGTGGCTGCTCCAAACACATGACTGGAGACAGAAGCAAGTTTATAACTCTTGATGAAAAGAAATCTGGCAATGTTATTTTTGGTAATGATAAATCAGGAAAGATCAAGGGAAAAGGCTCAGTCAACATAGACAATGGCAGAGGAAAAGCCCAAGAGCTACTATTTGTGGATGGACTGAAAGAAAATTTACTAAGTGTCAGTCAAATGTGTGACAAAGGCTGTGAAGTTCTTTTTAGAGCACAAGATTGTGTAGTCAGGTCAAGCACAACAGGAAAGACTCTGCTCAAAGGTGTTCGAACAGAGAACAATGTATACATAGTGAAAGAGGAAGATGAAGCCTACCATCTTAGCAAACTTGAGGAGTCATGGTTGTGGCATAGGAGATTGGGACATCTCAGCTTTGACCATATCATCAGACTAAGCAAGAAGAAAGCTGTCAGAGATATGCCAGAAATAAAGAGGCCTTCAAGTACTATATGCAAATCTTGTCAATTTGGGAAACAAACTCGCACATCCTTTAAATCTAAAGAAGAGTTATCAACAAGAAGACCACTGCAACTTGTGCACATGGATCTGTGTGGACCTACAAGAACTAAAACACCAAGTGGAGAGTCCTACTTTATGCTGATAATAGATTATTTCTCCAAAATGACATGGGTTGCGTTTCTCAAGAATAAATCAGAAGCACTGGACAAATTTAAGATATTCAAGGCATTAGCTGAAAATCAAACAGGATACAAACTAAAATGTATCAGATCAGACAGAGGAGGAGAATTTACAGATTATGACTTTGCTGACCTATGCAATGAACATGGCATAAAACAACAATTCACTATTGCAGGAACACCTCAGCAGAATGGAGTAGCAGAAAGACAAAACAGATCTGTTCAACAAATTGCCGGAGCCATGATGCAAGAGAATGATATTGCTCAAACTTTCTGGGCAGAAGCAGTGCACACATCAGTACATATCCTTAATAAATCTCACTTAAGGCCAAGCAGTGACAAGACTCCATATGAACTATGGCATGGAAAGCCAGCTTCAATAAAACATTTCAGAGTCTTTGGTAGTAAGTGTTACATAAAGAATAATGATGAAAACCTTGGGAAATTTGATGCAAGGGCAGATGAAGGGTTTTTTCTAGGATATGCTTCCAAAAGTAAAGGATACAGATGCTACAACAAGACTCTTCGGAAAATAGTTGAAATTATTGATGTGAGATTTGATGAAGAATTTCCAAACAATACAAGAAATACAGATTGCTGCAGTCCATCAGTTAATCATGAAGAAGAAGACCGGAATGATGAAGAAACTAGCAAGACAATAGAAGATGCAGAGCTGAGCTCAAAAACCCCCTCAAGATACACTCAAAAGAATCATCCTGAAGATCAGATCATAGGAGACAAGAAAGCAGGAGTCCAGACAAGAAGGCAACTAACAGAACAAACAGAAGAAGTATACATAGCCATGTTATCACAAATAGAGCCAAAGAAATTTGAAGAAGCTAGCAAGGACAAGTATTGGGTAAAAGCAATGAATGAAGAATTGGACCAAATTGAGAAGAATAATACCTGGGAACTAGTTCCTAGACCTATTGAGAAAAATATCATTGGTTCAAAATGGGTATTCAAAAACAAAATGAATGAGCAAGGACAAGTAATCAGGAATAAAGCAAGGCCGGTCTGCAAAGGATACTCACAAATAGAAGGACTTGATTATGATGAAACATTTGCCCCTGTAGCTAGAATGGAAGCTATCAGAATGTTCCTGGCATTTGCATGCTATCAAGATTTCAAGGTATATCAAATGGATGTAAAATCTTCTTTTCTTAATGGTGATCTAGAAGAAGTGTACATGGAACAACCAGAAGGTTTCTCATTGACAGATAAAGAAGACTATGTATGTAAACTGAAAAAGGCCCTATATGGACTGAAACAGGCTCCTCGTGCTTGGTACTCAAGACTGGATAAATATTTGCAAAAACAGGGTTTTAAAAGAGGAGGAGTAGACAACAATCTATATATAAAAGCCCATGAAAATGAACTCCTGATTGTTGTAGTATATGTTGATGACATTATGTTTGGAAGCAACAAAGATGAACTAGAAAAAGGGTTTGCTGATGAGATGAAAACAGAGTTTGAAATGTCTATGATTGGAGAGCTCAGTTTCTACTTAGGACTGCAAATTCAGCAAAAGAACACTGGCACATTCATTTCTCAAGAAAAATACTTAAAAGAAATGCTGAAAAAATTCAAAATGGAGGACTGCAAACTAGTGACAACCCCCATGATCACGGGATGCAAGTTGTGTGCTGATGATAGGTCTGCAGATGTAGATCAAAAACTCTACAGATCCATGATAGGAAGCCTGCTATATCTGACAGCTTCAAGACCAGACATCATGCTAGCAGTAGGACTAGTGGCAAGATATCAAGCAGCACCTAAACAAAACCATCTTCTGGCAGTAAAAAGAATACTCAGATATCTACAAGGAACCGCACAATATGGGCTTTGGTATCCTAAAGGAAAAAGCTTCACCTTAACAGCATACACAGATGCAGATTGGGCCAGCTGTGTGGATGATAGGAAGAGTACAAGTGGAGGTGCATTCTATCTAGGAGAAAGTCTGGTGGCATGGCTAAGCAAGAAACAAAAATCCATCTCTCTGTCTACAGCTGAAGCAGAATATATAGCAGCAGCAGCATGTTGCACACAAGTCATGTGGATGAAGCAGACACTTCAAGACATGAAGGTGAGCATTAATGAACCTATCTCAATCAAATGTGATAATACAAGTGCTATAAGTATATCTAAAAATCCTGTGCTTCATTCAAAAACTAAACATATACCAATAAAGTATCATTTTCTCCGAGAACAAGTGGCTCAGAAGATAGTTAAACTGGACTATGTATCAATGAAAGAACAGATAGCAGATATATTTACCAAACCACTTGCCAGAGAACCATTCGAATACTTGAGAGACAAACTAGGGGTAGTATCTGTAGATACTATTCTCTAATATGAAGAGAAAGTACAGTCTCAGGGGGAGAATAAAACGAAGATATCATTCCAGGGGGAGAACAGCCAGCAAGATAAGCATAAAACAAGTCCACAGGATCAGCATTATCAATATTATCAGCATTCAGAAGCAACAAGAACCTTTCAATCGTAAAATGCATCATCTCTGTCTGCAATATAGCACATATTATAGGCACTACAAATGAAACACAGCATAGTCCAATTTCGGCAGAAGAGGACCTAAACGTAACTCAGAGAAAGGAAATACAACGACAGAACCCATACGGAGGGATGAGGAGTCATCCTTTTCCATTGATGTCAAAGGGGGAGGAAGAAAAAATAGCAAACAGGAAGAGCAAGCAACAAGAGAAAGAGAAAGCAAACAGAGAAAGTGGATTGCCATCAATGCCAAAGGGGGAGACTGTTGGAAATATTGTCATTGATGGCAAAGGAGGCAGCACTCAGGCAAAGGCGGCAGCACTCAGGCAAAGGCGGCAGCACTCAGGCAAAAGAGGCAGCGCCGTAGCAAAGGAAGGCAAAAGAGGCACAGCGAAAGTAATAGAGGCAGCAAGAAGAAAGTCAAAATGTAACAGTCATAGAAGCACAGTGAAGAACCGTTATCGGAAGATAGAGACAGAGGCAGAGTGACAGAAGCAGAGACAGAGGCAGAGAGCAGTTACAAAATTTCGGGAATTGCACACTCCAGCGAGCGTTATACATATAATATAACACGAATCTTATTCCGGGAATCGCAGACTCCAGCCGGGCGTTACACATATAATACAGAACCATATTCCGGGAATCGCACTCTCCAACCGGCGGAGCACATATAACAAATACAAACATTATTCCGGGAATCGCTTCACTCCAGCGGCAAAATATATATAAGCATATATATCATTTATATACAAGCGGAGCACTTTAACCAAAGGTTCTATCAAAACGAAATGGCTTATAAGGTGGGACCCCTCCCCAATCGCAATCGGAGAAAAGGTTCAATCGGCGGAGTTTTGTTATGTGCTCCGATTAAAGGTCGGACCCGATTGAGCTATATGCCACAGTTTATTACTAATCGCATCCGAGTTCCCAATCGCATCGGAATTGGTCAATCGCATCGGAGAACATGTGAGTTGCGATTGCGATTGGAAGTCCGGACCCGATGGAGGTATGAATTATAATTCAAACATGTTTGAAGTCCTTTCCCAATCGCATCGGAAAAATACAATGAACAGTGGTCAATCGCAACACATATTAAAAGACTTGCGATTGCGATTAAGAGTTCGGACCCGATGGGTGTATTAACGATGGTGTATATATATTTGAATTTCGGCTAATCGCATCGGAACTTTCCGATTGATCGCAAGTCCTTTGTAATATGCTCCGATCAAGTGGCGGACCCGATGGCGTTATACGATGGAGTTAATCGGTTCAATCGCGTCCGGAATCTCAATCGCAATCGGAACTCTCCGATTGATCGCACGACTTTGTAATATGTTGCGATTGAAGTGGCGGACCCGATCCTGTTATATGCGGGAGTTAATTTGTGCAAATCGCATCCGTGTTCTGATCGCAATCGGAACTTTTCTATAATGCGTCCCGATTGCATGTGTTCAAAGTCCGGACCCGATTGCGATATGAGCCATGTTTTATGTGGTCATCGTGTCCGTTTGATCAATCGCAATCGCAAGTTTTCGTTTGACACCACCGATCCGCCGACGGAGATGTGGGGCCCGACCCTTTCATGTATTAGTGGTTGTGATTCGACTTATTGGATTGTAATATAAGACCAAAGGCTTAAGGTGGAGGGCGATTGCTTATATATAAAAGGATTGTTGTTAGATATATAAAACACGGTTGCAAGTGTATTAAAATATGTCACATGGGCTGTGAACCCACGGGCCTTGGCTTAATGGGAGGGCGATTATAAATATACAATGACTGTGATATATGTCCGTTCCGCTTGCGGAAAGTTCCACATCAACAAGACACTAATGGCATAAAAGGGATTGGAATTCCCCCAGATTTACAGTCAGCGGATATAAAAGGCACATTTACACATATGCAGCAGTTACACCACAGCAGAGGATAGAAGAGAAAACAGATCCGAAAGAAGATAAAACACAGTCACAGAAAAGACAAAGACAGCCAAAGAAAAGACAAATGCGTACCAATTCAAAAGACTAAATGAGTTGAGCTGGAGTTCTCATTTAAATTTGAATGTAATTGTTTTATTTAAATTTTTATTGTTTGTGATGCATTGGCAAGTCTCCAAGAGAAAACAAACTCCCACTGTAATGTTAAAATTGACACCTACAGTTATAATTTCTGAGTAAGCTGATAAAAGGAGTGAGAAGGTAGAAGGCAAAGAGACATGACTTTCCATTTCTAATTCCAAGCAGAATACAAACAGTCATGTGAAGAAATCTATAAATAATATCATCTTGATATTCAAGATAGGCAAGGGAGAGTAAATCGAGAGAAGGCAGAATATAGAAGAGTAAGACAGAGAAGATTAAGAAAAGCAGAACAGAAGGAGAAGCTACAGAATAGGGCTGATATCTGAGGTAAATCAGCAAACTTTCAGTTTGATAAATTGAGGAAGTTGGAGCTTCCCTATCAAGTTGCAGCTTGATAGTCTTCAGTTGTAGCTGACTGAGGTTGGAGCCTCCTGTAGGTTGGTGCCTGCAGAAAACTGAAGGGATTTGGTGCTTCCTTGCAAGTTGTAGCTTGCAGAATTGAGGTAGGAGCCTCCTGTAGGTTGGTGCCTGCAGAAAAACAGTGGTGAGAGGGAGTTGGAGCTTGCTTTTGCATCACAACAATAATAAGATGTGGTTTTCTCCCTTTATGGGTTTCCACTTATATCTGGTGTCTCTGTGCATGATATTTATGTATTGATCTGATATGTATCATTTGCTTAATACCTGCCGCTCTCAAATTAAGTCTACTGCTCTATTAAACTAATACTTTCAGATTACATTCTAAGATTACTCTCACATCAAATAGAGTTTGAAATGAAGGTGTAAATAAGTTTATTGAAAAGTTTAAAAGATCAGGAATGTATTAAACTGATTCACCCCCCCCTCTCAGTTTAATTAGAGATTCAACTGGTAGACATCTTGAGATGAGGAATCTTTTCTCCTTTCTAGATGACACTTTCTCAATGAGCATCTCCCAGCTCAAAGAGAAACTTCTACCTATAGTGGATCCAGAACCTCTTTGGTTTTGGAGGGCCTTTGGTGAAAAGAAAATCTCATTGAGAGATCTCATTGGAGGCGCACTTCAACATTTCATGAAGTGCAAATTTCTTCATCAGTTTGAGGATGATGGTATTCTACAAAGGGAGGATACCATGATTATGTAGTACATCATTCATCGTCCACATTGGGATGGGTTTGTGAGGATGATAAGCAAGGGGTTGCATGACCACTTGCAGATATTGAGATGGGCCAACAAGCTTGGTTATGTTGGTTTCTCTTGGGAGAGTTTTGCCACTACCCAAAGGCTCCTATTTCTTTGATCCATGCCTTGAAAAACATTCCTGAAATGAAGAAGGAGGCATGGCTACGCTGGCTGCTTTTGGGTGAGTATGGTTACTGCCCAATAGCTCGTGTTTTTCTGATTCATGCCTTATGTATCAATGATAAAATGAAATAGAAGAAGGCATTTTCATTTTGGTTGAGAGATTTTTTCCATCACATGACATCTACGATGTTTATGTGTTTGATATTTTTTGTAATATGGCAATATACTCTCATGATATGTGATAATGGAGTTTGTTTGTATTGGGCAGATATGACATTACATATGTCCTTTAGTATGTTTTTCTTACTCCATGATTCACATGATGGTGTGAAGAGGTAGAAAAAGATATTGTTGTTGTGGCTTTTATTGGGGGACTTTGGTCCTACATACTCCCCTACTTTTCATGATAGTGTTGGAGGATGGAAGCAAGAGGAACTCCTCCGATGGATCTTACTTGGAGAGTATGGACACCATAATTGGTATGTTGATGGTTTGGTGTGGTAGCAAGGAGCATTGCTACGTTGGATACTATTGTGAGAATATGGTTTGACATCTTTGTCTACCCATATATCTCTACTTCTTCTTTTGTACAATGTTGGGGTGGTGCTTAGATCCAGCACGGCCAACAGGGATAAGGATGAAGGCATGAAAAGCCTTTTTTTACTTCATGTAGCATCGGATGGAGGGATATTTTGTGAGTTGGAGCTTTCCTCTTGTGGAAGGAACCATCTATATTTATGTATCTCATGTATTGTGGAGGGTGTTGGAAAACTTACGGTTGTCACTTGGAGCTTCATGATGGATGAGGGGTATCTAGATACATAGTTATAGATCACTCTAGACATTCTAGGGAGGCAAATATGGTGCTGGGCATACATAAATTATTGTAGAAAATGGGGAAACCTTCCTTGTGTGGGCACCATTTATAGGGGAACATATTGCTCTAGCATCTACGTTTGCAGTTGCTTGAGGACAAGCAACATTTTGTCGGGGAGGACTCTAATACTCCCAAATTCTCTCATGATATTTGGAATATTAGAGTTATTAATAAACTTAATTAATTAAGTAAATAAAAGGGTGGAGGGACCCATAATCCTCAAAGATGAATAAAATCCACTTTTTATGTGTGTATGTGGATATTCTAGATCTATATCTAAAATCATGGAGTAGTGGAGCAGCTCCATTAATGGAGATCATGTCTCATTTATGAGATAGATTATGGAGGATGAAATAGTCAAATAAGATCATGGATCTTAAATGAAAAACCATGAGGGTGTTTGATAAGGTCAACTGATATCATAGTGCATTCAGAGAAGATCATAAAGCACTTATGATAAGATAGTGGAGGAAGTGATGCATTTAATGCACACATGATGGAGAGGGTAATCACCCCATGTGAACATGATGGATGACATGGATCAACAGCGCAGTCAACCATGGAGACTTTTTTCCACATGTACAACACAATTTTGGAGTGGGCCTAGGCTATGGAAGGATCATATCTATATAATGAAGATGAAGGAACATTGGAGAGCATGATTTGGACTATTCATTTCTTGATTTGCTTAGATATAGATTTGTTTGAGGACATTTCTATGCAAGCTTGGGCTGTTTAGCATATTTTGCAGTGTTGTTTAGTAGAGGGTGTTCCCGAGCGGGAATCCCACCCCTTTCTTTGAGTGATCTCTAAGGAAGAGGATTGTACTTCATTCCTTATCAGACATTGGTGCCATCTTTAGGAGATTGTTTCTAGCATTCAGCTAGGAAACCAATGGAGGATTCATCCTACCACTTTGTTCTTCAAATTCAGTCTTCTAGGAGCAGCAGATCTATATCCGACATTCAGACCATTGGGTCTTACCTCCATGCAGTACCAGTCCCTTCAAGGATTGTGTAGTCTAGTCCTGTAGATCTATTTGAGGAAGGAAGTTTCCAGTCTTTCAGCTAGAAATCCTATGAGGGATCACCTCCTCACATTGGATCTATTTTTTTCATCATATAGGAGCTGATTTGACACATCTAGCAGTAGCCTATTGAGCCTCCCTCTCTTACAGTGCAGTTTTCTGAAGTTTTTTTCATGCAACATATAATTTCAGTGGAGGGTATTGGAGGATCTAGATCTTGAGCTTTTAGCCCAAGGATCTAGTAAAGTGATCAACCCTTCTTGCATAGATCTGATTGTGCATCATTGCAACCATCATATCCTTAGATCTAGCTTCATATCTACATTCCCAACAACATATATGAGAAGCTCTACGAGGGTGTTTTTCTTATATTGATAGATCTGAGAAAACCTTTCTGGGTTATCTTGGGAATCCATCATTGAGCCCCGATCTAAATTTCTAGCATCATCGAAGCTCCCATTCTGCCTAGATATGACTTTCTATCTTTCAAGCAATTGCAGTCCCAATAGTTGCAGCAGGGAAATTGTAGCTTACCTTCCTTTAGTTCAGCAGTTACGCAATCCCTCTTGTGGGATCATTGTAGGGTCATTCCAGGCCATCCCTTTCACTTGAGTGTCTCATATTTTGAGCACTGTTGTACTTGCTTTTTCACCTCCAATATAATAAAATGGCTCAGTTATTTTTGTGCATTCTAATGTGTATATAGATTGATTTTTTATGTTGTTTCAATTCTTATATTGTGTTTCAGTATTACTGCATTCTCCCTTTTGGGATATTACACTAGGAGGTAAGTTTGAAGTACTTGGTGAAGAACTAGAGGTACTTGTTGATGTAGTTAAAGCACTCGCAGATGAGATTGGGATATAAGAAGATGTAATTTAAAATGTGTTTGGGATACTAGAAGATGAAGTTGAGATGCTAGAAGAGGTGCTTGGAAAGGATAATGATCTATTGGAAAATCGAGAAGAAACACTAGGGGATGAACTTGAGGTGGTGGAAGATGGAAATAAAATTCTAGGTTGAAGTGGAAGCTTGGGAAAATGAATCTGTGGAATGAAGTGTAGTGGAAATAATGGATGAAGTGGTAGTAAATAAGGATGAACCTACATATTATAAAAAAATATTATCTAAATGACTGGTGGAAGGCTTAGGGGTATAGGCTGATAAAGCAATCAATTCAACTGAATGTTGTAAATAAGCTTCATCAATTTCTTTAATCAAATTTGCAGTTATGGCATAAAGTTTATCATATACTTCAAAAAAAATTTGATCAAAATCAACTGAGACAATTTCCTTCTTAGTTTCAATGGATAAAATGATATCAAGATATATTATAGTATTATATAAGTCACTTTCTGATTTATTTCTAAACAAAGATTGTTCAAAATTTAAATCAAATTAAATGTCCTATAAACATTATAATTTATTTGGAAGAGAATTTTCTTTGACCAATGAGATCTTATTACCTAAATCTTCTATTCTTTTTTTTTTCTTTCCAATTCTATGAGGATTATCTACTATGACAATAGGTTGTGTCTTTGTATTGGACCTGGTATAGAAAACTCTTCTGGAAGCCAGAATTACAATTTTTATGAAAATATACTCACAAATTATTTAAAACAATCTTCAGGTGAAATTTTTTTTTAAAATATTTCCTTTAAGATGTATATAAAAACTGAGGGTTGGTTAATTCCCCAACGGAGTCGCCAGTATGTTATCATTCCAATAATTCTCAAAATTTGTGAGATTTTTTATTTTAGTTTAAATAATATTAGAGGTGACCACAAATATAATTTTAAGCTTTAGGATCTAGCCTTCCTAATGCTCAGAGAGGGCTCTCTCTATATGATTTAGCTTTGTTGATTGTATTTGATTTTAGGTTAGTTATGTAGAGTAAATTGGTTTTGGGTTTTGATTTGATTTTGGGGTGAAATCACTTACTCAGATGGATATATGTAGGTCTGTAATTCCGTTGGGCTAATGGAATCAATGTGTCCAGCAGTCAAATCAGGATCAAGTTCTAAAGGGAAATGTTTACAGGGAAAGATAGCTGAGTCACTTCAGATCTTCAAGGTTGATGGTGAAAATGGTTTTGATTGGGATAAAAGAGCAATTAAGGGTTCTTAAATTTGTATTCTGAGTGAAAAGTCAGAGGTTAGTCGAAACTAGGGAGAAATTAAGGGTTCCCTAATCTAGATATCAGTGGAAAACATATAAACGACTATCAGTCAAAACAGAGTGCTTTTAACATATTCTGAAATAAAAATTCCTGATTTATCATTTAGATTTAGAACACATTCAATTATAGATGAAAAACATAATAAATTGACAAAGAAACAAGTGGAAATACTTCACTTTAGTGGTAGAACACATGAATCCTGTAATCATGAAAAATTTTAGGTGCTGATATTCATAGGTGGGCTAATTTTCTATGATTTTTCCAAAAGCAAGATTCGCCAATTTCCATTTTTTCTAAAAATGATTCACTAATATTTTACAATATAAAATTATTTTACCTTAAAAATTTCCAACATTATATATATATTATATATAAAATCATTTTAAATTTGAATAAATTTACAAATATATCAATAAACATTTTATAGTTTTCATATTAGGGACTAGTGAGATTCACCAATGTTTTAAACTTCAAGATAATTTTCCATCGTTAAAATTTTCCCTGCCTGTAATATGATGCTTTATTGCTTTAATCCAGTTCATTGACTTGAAATTGGCACAAAAAACCTTAGGTTCAGAATAATACAACTACATAAAAGTTCAACAATTCATCCACACTCAATACTTCGAAATGAGAAGCATTTATAGAAAAACTCATACAAAATATCCTAGAATAAACTTAGGAATTATTCATGGAAAAGAAATATCTTCTTGCAAGAATATAGTGACAGATTCCTAACTAATGCTAGTTGTCCCTTTCTTATTGAAATAAATGGTTTGTTGTCTTGATTTTTTTAGTGCTTTATCTCTTTTTTGTTCAACGAAGGCTGCAGCTAGACAATGGGGTGTCTTTGACAATGGTAGCTTCATATTTTCTTTGTAATTGTTGATTCAATTTAAACTTTTGATCTGGAAGTGATACTCTTTAATCTGATTCTCTTTATGTTGATACTCTTTCACTGTAAAACTATAAATCCTGATGTAAAAACAACATAGTCTATTTTTTACTTTCACTGCTCTGTGCTTACTGCAATTTGATTTCATAGTACATCAGTCAATTCTTCCCAGCATTCTGCCTCTGGAAATTTTATCTTCATAATCCTTATGAATTTTTTTCAACTCCAGTTTACTTTGAGAATGTTGGCTTGTTCACAAATAAGTTTTTTACTTCATGTTGTAAGTAAAACAAATTCTCAAAAATATTGTAGAGCACCTTCCCTGTTGGGATTCCCTGCAAGGCTGAATTGTTCACTTGTTCCCTGGAAAACTCTCTTATCTTTTTATCATAATCATCCTGCTTCATTAATCTATCATTAATAACTAGAGGTTTGGGAAGGCCTTTTTTCCTTTGAAAATCAAAATTGATCATGAACCTTCAGATAGCAATCTCCATGTTCTGGCATTTCTCTTCCAACTGTGTCATGAAATTATTTTTAGAGACTACCTTCCTAAGCTCTAGAATGGTCTCTGTTCTGTCATTAATTTCAATCTCTTTTAGCCCTTGCCTTTTCTTATAATTTATAAACTTTATGATTTCATGTGCTTCTTCAAGTTTCTTACGAAGCTCTTCTCTGATCTTTTGGATTCCTTCTCTTGCTGATTTCAGTAAGTCTTTCTGCTCATATATTACCTGTATGGATGGCCAAATATTATTGACTACATCAATGATATTGGACCATAGCTGCTGCTTCACATGTGCCATTGGTTCCTTCAGTGTGAGTGTTTTCTTTTACTTTTTCAGTTGCTCATTCAATCTGTTGGCTTTTTGTTCTTCATCCTTAGAATTTATTTGAGAATTTTTTTTTGAATCCTCAAGACTTTTGAGTTGTTATTTTAGTCTGTTTATCTCATTGGCCTGAATAGACATATCTTGCATAGCCTTTACTAGTTTTCTTGCTTCATCTGAATGCTATGTTGTTGTTGTTGAAGATTCTTTGGCTGGAGTTGTAGATGAAGTAAAAAGAAGTGTTGTGGATATTGGGACATTAGGAGCCAATGGTTCTACCAAAGTAGAAGGTACAACTGTTGTAACTATAGTGATGACAGTGGCAAGAGCTTCCTCTGCTTTGTTGGCTTCTTTCTCCTGGACCAACTTGTCCATTTCCATTTCCATTTCCTTTATCTGAGTTGTTAACTGTAAAATGAGACCCATCATCACATTTTTCTAATTGGTATCCCATAAAACCTCCTTGGCTTTAGGATGTTCTATAGGGAGCATCTTTAGTTGCTTATTTAATGCAGCAATGTATGCATTTTTCTTCTTGATCAATTCCTCTACAACTTTTAAATTTTTAGGATCATATCCTACTTCAATTACTAGTTCTTACACGGATTTAATTCTAGTGTACTTTTCCTGTGAAGATGCTTTCTCCAATTTTAGCTAATATCTTACCTTTTAACATAGTTCTTTTTAGTTTCTGTGCACTCGTAACCTTAGTGGTCATTGTAGAATAAATCATCTCCCCTGCCTACTTATGAAATTCAATTTGATCCAGAGGATGAATATCCTGGACTGGGACTTCAAACTCTATCTTTTTGTAATATGAGTATGACTTAGGAGTATGAACTATAGGTTTAAGAAATTACATCTGCATCTTTTTATTCTTATAGTCAAAAGCTGAAAGTATCCTATTACGGATGCCAGGAGTTTGTTTCAGATACTGAGAATATATTTCTCTCTTAATTTCTTCATTTTTTGCTTTAATTTCCTTGTATCTTTATTTGATATCCAAGTCCTTTTCTGCTGTTTTTTTAGATGAAGAAACTTCTATAATGTGTTGCTTCTGAATTAGTTGTGTCTTAGAAGTAGTGGGTTGTTGTTCCTCTTCAATTATTGTAGGATTTGCATTATCTTTTTCTACAATTTCTGTATCAATCACCTCTATTGTCTCCTTTTCTTTATTGGCAAGACTTAGCTTTGGCTTTTTACTGTATTTCAATTTTAATTTATTCTTTGTTGTAGTATCTACTCTATAGGATCCTTCCTCTCTATTTCTCTTCACTTTTTTTTCTTCTTGGGTTGAAGTTTTCAAAGTTTGACAAGTATCACTTTGCTTCTATGCCTCTATCAATGTGTTCTCTAACCATTCAGATTGGTTTGAGAATTTCTCAATCTCTGGCTTCTTTTCATGTACATATGGAGTTAATTTGCATTTAACTCTCATTTTACTAATAACACCAAGGGGATCATGATACCATAGGAAACTAGGACTGAATTTGAACTCTTGAAAATGTTTTTCAGCCTCTGGACCTGCCTCTCTATTACTACTGATAAAAGGGCCAACATGGTTCTTCAACTTGAACTGTGTTTTCTTCTTTACTATTAATAAATTAACTGAATCTGAATTTAGAATCTTCCTTATGTATTCCAGGGAAAATAACCTCATAGGGAGGTATTTGGGCAGTTTATAAAGGAGAAAACTTGATCCATAAACTCTTATTTCAGTGTGATTTTAGTACAAGTACCAATCACCTGTCGTTTTATGCTCAAAAAATTGCAGGACCTTCTTGATCTCATTACTAATTTTGGGTTGTATATTGTTGTTCAAGAAATTGAATATGGGATGGATGAAGGAATTTGTAAATCTGTATAGGTGAACTCATTGGAATATTTCCATATCAAGGAAGTCCAAAAGATGACTGATTGAGGATTTCCTTCCACATCAAGCTTCTGAAGATTTATATTGAATTCTCAAACTAAAAATATAGGAACATGTGAAATAGGAATGAAGAGTACTTGAAAACAACTTGAGAAGAAATTTTGATCAATTTCTCATGGATATTGTCAGCAATATATGAGACAAAGTTAAAAATGGGAGCAGGAGGTTTACCAGGTGTGAAAGAAGATAGAAAACCTAACACTACAACACCAACATGTTCATTTTTAAAGTAGCCAAGAATGAGAGACAACATGGAAATGATATGTCTTGTCCTTTCAGAAAATTTTGCAGAAGAGTATGGAGGATTTAACTTAGGAATTTCTCCATAAGAAGACATGAAAGTCTGGAAAATCTGGAACCTCTTGGGGAAGTGCATATTTAAGTATAACTGAGTGAGGGCTTCAATGGAAAAAAGAACTTTATCTGGTCCAGGCTATATCCGAAGCATTTGATTGATTGAATCTGCTGTAATAGTAAACAAGACTTCTTTTTCAGGGTTTACTATAGCTTTCTGATATGGGAATTAGCATGATTGATAGAGTCTGATTACTTCTCGGCATTGTTAAGTATGAGGAATAACATATTTTGGTAAATTAGAGACCTAGACCCAGATGAAAACTTCATCATCCTGATCTAGAGTTTTTTTCTTGGCTCGAGCAGTGGAGCTCAAGAAGGTTGAATTCTGTCATTGTATCAGTAATATTGAAGTCTGTATCTACATCTAGAATGTGCTCTACATCTATAACAGGGGGCTGTAGAGGATTTCAAACTAAAATGGTTTTGGAAGCCGTTACTTTGCTTAATTTATCAATTTAAATACTCTTTTGACCTTAGAAAGAATGATTTAGGCTTGCAGGAACATCTCTGGAAGTTTTAATAGTTTGCAGAAGGATTTCGATAAAACACAGGTTCTATATTTTGTCTGCAAAGGTATAAACTTGTTCAATTTACTTAAAACGTAATCTCTGTAAAAGAAAGGTAATCTTAAGACTTTAGAGCTTCTTCAAATTATATCTAGGGCTTTATAATGCACTCTTTGTGATAAAAAATAATCTCAAGGAATCAATTTTATGCAAAAAGGATGCCTAGTGTATCTAGGAAAGGGTTGAAGGTCACAAATGGCATTTTCAAGTCTATATATGGCTTCAATTAATCAAACTCTTTGTTTAAAAACAATCAAAGGCTTCATAATATGTGACAGGATTTCTCAAGGTTTACAGAACAATGGATTTAGGAAGCAACGAGGTTTTCTTTACGTTCAAAAGCTTCTAAATGATTCGATTAAATGTATTACTTCTTTAGATTGATGAATGGGTCCATTTTTTTGAGGAATACCTGGGAAAACTGAAGTTTTGCTTTGAAGGAGGGTTTATGAGGTTGTAGAAAGCTTTCAGAAGCTTTTGCTGCTATTTATAAGCACTTGGGTAACTTCTGCAATGTTTGTAGTAGAAGAATGTGTAAATTCTATTTTAATTTCACTTTAAAACGAAGTAGACAACATTTTTTTCGGTCTGCAATGCTTCTTCTGCATGAAAACGGTAACAGAAAGTGAAAAGAGTGAAAATGGGAAGTTTGTAAGAATTTTAATTCAATAGTGAATGCAATTAATGAGCGGTCTACTCAAATGGATGAGTGGTTTGGGCACGGGGGAGGGAAGAAAATGCCAAGCGGTTTTTGCATGCTTCAAAGGTAGTAAGAGGAATTGATTTGATTGGTGCGATCCAATACACTTAAAACACGTAGAGGGGAGAGAAAGTCCGAAAACCACGTTTATCGCAAGCTTTGGGGTATGTTAAATATCACGTAATGGAATGTCTGATAGGGAATACTAGTGGTCGGATTTGGGGGATGAAGATCGGATGGCTCAGATTGTGCGATAGAGTTGTAAGGTTTAATGCGTGGGGCCCAGGGTTTCTGTTAGAATCCTATACCAATAGGTGTCATATTTCATGATTAACTTGATGAACTATGCAATATGTTCATACCTTTTCTTGTTGTAAAGGTTTTCCATATTTTCAAAAAATCAAAAAATCGAAAAATTTAAAAAATGTAAAGAGGGTATACCCTAAAAGAAAATCAAAGGGTGAAAAAAATAAAAAGGCCAAAAAAGTGAAAGAAATTGAACCCCACCAAAAGAAAGGCGAACGAAAGTGTGCAAGTCTAAATGCCACTACTTTTTGCTCTGATGTAATAATCAAATTGTGTGCAACTTGTATTTTATGCCACAATTCAGGAATAGTCAAACAATTTAAGCTTGACTAGTTCATCTTTCAATTTAATGTTTTAGAGATAGAGAATAAAATCTGACCAAATTGTTTAATATTGGCAGACAAGTAGATAGGTAGAGTGAATAAAAGGAGCTCAACAGTTTAATCTGAGCCCTTGGATGTAATAAGGTTAGAATTAGATAGATTTTCAGATGTAAAAGAAAAATTTTGATGAGGGTTTTCCAGTCTAAGTGCACCCTAATAGAGAAGTAAAAATGGTAAAGTAGGTAGGGTAGGTAGATGATGTTGCTAAATTACATGTGGTGAATGATGGCTTTAGATGGTTAAATTTTTAACTTTCATCACAAGTGCAAAGGCAGATAATACACTGGAAAAATTTCAAGCAAGACAAAGTCAGATTATTAACTTCCCCTTTGATGTTTTCTAAAATTTCACTAATTTCCCTTCGTATTAAGGTATTTGAAAATTAGAGGGGCTCAGGGCATTTCCTTGACTTTTTGAGGGACAAGAACCTCGGCCCAATAATTTTAAAAAACCTAAGTACTAAAAATCATTCATCATCACACTCATTCACTTCTAAAAAATCTTTTCCTAAGTAAAATCCCATTTTACTTAGAATCAAAAATATTCATAAAAACCTTTTCATGCAATCGTAAGTTAAATACATTGTCATAATGCTTTATACTTAGCTTCAAACTCATTTGTCATATTAACTTCTAATCTATTATTTAAACTTATTGAAATAACCTTTACCTATAGTATATAACTCCTTTTATATAATAGCCCCAAAAACCCATATATTATAATTTTGGCCAAAGTTAATAAAACCCACATGTTTAAATGAAATACCCACTTTATAAACCCTTTGGCTAATTATATCTTTATATAAATTCTCCGCCCTCTATGGTGAATAAATCGCTTTGGTTTAGTTACCATATAATAAAATATATGAAAAAATCTTTAAACATATGATTTATATGTTTAAAACAAAATTAAACCCAAAGTTAATTTAAACCAAACTTCGAAATAGCCCATCCCATGCGCATTTTTCATCCCCGACCATGGTCGTACAAAGGGATTAATTAATCCTCACGATTAATTAATAACATATCTCGCCAATAAAAATGGCCCCGATAAGATTAATTAACGTTTAATTAATGTCGGGTCCCGCCTATTAAATTCCCATCATCTCCGCATCCAGATAACCGTCCGATCAATACATCTGAGATCAACGGCCATTAAAAATATCGCTATCCATCCGCGTCCGAATGATAACGAGTGATGACCAAGCGGTTTTTCAAACCGTACAAAGCCACACATCAATCATTGTATGGAATCGCTGCCCCTCTGCCCAAAATCGCCCTGTCCCAAAAGCGGTGCGATGGAAACCGCTTATTGCTTACCCTCTCTGACGCATCTACCATACTTGCTGACGTCATCAATCAAAACCCGCCACCTTTTACTTTGCAAATAAAACAAAAACCCATGTTATTTTCACTATCCCGCGCTGAGATCAGTCTTCCATGCAATGAAATACGAAATCGACTGTCGAAGCTGCCAACCATTTCCTTGCTGAATACCATTGCTGCCAAGTAATTCAGAGTTCAGTCGCCATAGCCTGTGCCTGTTTAAATCGCTGTACATTTCCTATAAACAGGTATTTATTCCAATTCCCCATTAAACTCTGAAAAAGGTCCTGGTTCTGGTTTTAATTCCTCTCGAAAGTCTGAAACGAAGTTTAATTTGGCCTATTTCATTCTCAGAACTGAAATTATAGTCCCAAAATTGGTAGTTGTGCCCCTTTTTCACAAAAACCCTGAATTTCCATTTCTGAATCCACAAGAACCAGAAATGGAAGTTCCGGTAACTCTGAATGTCGTGCCCATCAATGCCCCTCACAGGGACTTGGATTATTTTCCTTTAGCCGATATGGATTTTCAAATCAAATACCTTCAACTTAGTGAGAATCCTCTTCGAATATCTTCTCACTGCAGAGACAATTATTTGAATGGTTCTGACATTTATGGACTCTGGGAATCCAATCTTCCCATGTACCTTCTCCCCTCAGTCCACATTTTTTCTTAGTTGATTCATTATTGCCATGCAAACTATTATCCTGACCAAAGAGAAGTTTTATCCCCAAGTTAAAATGTTCTTTTCCCAATAAATGCTCAGTCCATAAATGAAATGCTACAATTCCAACCTGGTCAAGCCCTCACTACCTTATCTATGGCTGAATTACTTGAAAAATCTACCAAGTTATCCCTTCAAGAGCTAAACCGCCTGTGTCAGACCTTCATGTTACCAGAGCATCAGCCTAAAAGCCCTCCCCCTTATGGTTATACCTTTTTCACTGAAGAAGGTAGACTTATTCTGAACATTATATCTTTCATAATGGGTTTCAATACTAGTGAGTATGTTGATCAATTAACCCTAGTATTGTTATCTATTTTCACCCCTGGACAACCTCCTACTGTCAAGTATGATTTTGAATCTTATATTGCTGAGAAAATCCATGATCTGTTTATGAGATTCAGGAATGAGAGAGTGTTCAAGTATTCTTCTGTCATATATCACCTCATGATTTACTTTCAGTCAGAGAATTTCCCTTTTTATGTTAAGAAACTTGATGCCAAAGGGAATCCTAGGTCAGTCATATTTTGGTCTGCTATTACTCACAATTCCATTGATTCTCCTTATTCCTATAATGATTTTGTTGACCTTTTTGTTCATCCTGCAACTACCTTATTGACGGGAGTCTCTCCTCCTAGGATCAACAATGAAATTAAGAAAATTATTCAGCTCTCAAAGCAGTACAAGATAGGTGACTGGTACCTATATCAAAATCACGCAGAGATCAGGATATATGGATGTGAATTATGCCCATTCAAATTGCCCAAGTAGGTCCCAATGAGACTCTTTTCATTAGAATATTTCAGGTAGATGAATAATTTAGATATAGTTCATTTCTGCAATGCAAAGAAAAAGGCTCAACTCAGGATCAAAAGCCAGTTAGGTCCCTTTATTTGTAACTCTAGGGAAGTTGAAAAAGAAGCCGAAAGAATTTTAGAAGACTATCTCAGACTACAAAATATTTTCTACTGGGTGCCTTATGATCCAAACAGATTTATCTGTGACAGAAGAATGAAAAATAAACTCTCACCATACATCCATCAAAGAATCCGAAAAATAGAACAATATGCTAATATGGATGAATGGGTGGAAGGGACATTGGTTGAAAAAGATAGTGAGAAGGTCAATGTTGAAAATGTAATGAAAGATCTTGAAAAGATACTTGACCTAGATTCTTTTGGGCAGGTGCAGATACTAGGATCTTCTTCAGCAGGGACATCACAACGAAAATTGCAGGAGATTAGTACAGTGGCAGTAGAATCTAAAGGAAAAGAAAAGGAGCCTGATATACAAATAATTGAAAATTTCACAATGACAGAACAACCTCAAACTTCTAAAGAACAAAGCCAAGTACAGATTCCTCCTACTAAGGTCAATGAGCCAGAAATTTCAATTTTACAAACTCCCCTGAATGTAGAAAAAGGAAAAAAGAGAGAGGCTAAAGAAGCTACTCCTATTGGTGGCTCCTCTGAACAACAAAGTGTTAAAAGGCAGAAATTAACTCCTCTTCAAGAAGTTCAGTCAGTTCAGGAAATCCCTGATAGTCAGGGAAGAGAAGACAGTCAGCAAACGGGTACAGGTAGTGGTACATCCAGTAATTTTCAAAGAAAAGAACTATAGAAGCAACAAAGTACAGAGATATCTTCTTTCAAACATCCAGTAAAAGAGGCCTAGGACATCAAAAGAACATTCATTAATATAAAGGCCAGGAACGATCCACTTAGACTTCAAGTGTATAACCAATATCTAAAGATGGCTCCGAAAAATCAAGAAAGATTGATGTAAGCCTATGACATCCAACATGGTAAGATGATAATGAGCCACTTCAAGCCTAAGGTGCAGCAGGGTCAGACAGCTACAGATTACATGAGAACTAATTTGAAGTCTTAGCAAAGGATATCCATCCTTTAGATCAAATTGAGCTACATAAGCGAACAGGTGAGATGATTTATTCTACTCTGACGGATAAATCAATGATGGCCCATAAGTTGCAGGATTCTTTGGATAACACTAATACACAGTTGCAGCTTGAAAAAGCCTCATCCCAACCTAAGGATAATATAATCAAAAGTTTAGAGGAAATAATCGTTGTTTTGGGTCATAATCCTAAAGATGTGAAAGTTATTGAAGCTTTAATCAAGAAGAAAGATGATGATATTGCAGCTCTGAGAAAACAATTGAAGTTACCAGCCTCGAGACATCCACAGACTGCAAAAATCATCAAACAAAGTTCTGAGGAAGAACTAATGGATTTGCTCTTAAAATTGAATGAGCGACTTAGTGCAACTATAAAAGAGCTTGAGAATGCATTGAAAAATAAACAGACAAATATTCCAGTATCTACAGCAGGAGTACTGACAGGTATAGCAACAACAGGTCAACCAACAGAATTATCACAAGGCAGCACTATTAATTTTAACACTGATGAATTAACAATGTCAATTGAAGAAATGAAACTTCAGGCCATAGAGCTCTTCAAAACAAAGGAAAAATTGGCCACTATAGAACACAAGTATGATCTTTCAAAAATGAGTGTTGCTGATAAAAGAAAAGAAGTAAACCAATTAGAAAAACCAGTTAGAGCATTGGAAAAGGATCTCACATTGGAGAAACCTTTAAGAGAAATAAAGGAAATTCTTTGGGATAACATCATTCAATCAATAAAAGACGTCTGGTCCTCAATTCAAATAATGGATGAACAGAACGACTTAGTTAAATTGGCTCTGGATGAGATTGAGAGAGCAAGAGAAGAATTGGGAAATAAGCCAGAAGAAGCCAATAGAATTATACATTTTTTGAATACTCAGACTAAGAATCAACTTGCAGAACTTGGTATTCAGGACAGGACTAGAACAATTTTGGAAATAAAGAGAGTTTTTACTAAAATAACTCAAGTACAAAATTTAGAACGAAGGTGCTCAGATATGCAAGAAGAAATCATTGCCTTCAAAGAAAGATTGAATATCATGTTAAACAGAGGATTGACCAGTCCTATGGTTTCAGAGGATAAGCTAATGGACCTTGATAGTTATGTTGAAAAATTGGACAAATATGCTGGCAATCAGGCCAATTCTTCAACCAGTTCATCAACAGCAGCATTGCCCACAGGAATAAATATTCATGACAGATTGGAGAATTTATTTTATCTTGAGCATGAAGTAAATCATTTGTTCCCAAATCAGCCTAATTTCTTCAGATATACTGAGGCTGATGAAACACTGAGAAAGTTGCAAAGGACCAGAGTGCCAGAAGGTAAATGGTGGGAAGAACTAATGGAACTTTTGTAAACATTATTCTTACCTGGATTTTTGATCATGTACTACAGTTAGTCATAATAAAGAAGGATAAAAGGATGAATAAGGGTCAAAGTGTATCAGATTAGTCAAAGAGTATCAGTTAAATGGACCAGCCAGCACAAAATTACTGAAGAAGACAGCAATGAGCCAAAGCATAGGGCCTGCCTCCAGCACATTCTTAAAAGAAGGAAATAGCACAACATCAGTTATCATTCTTTCTTATCTACGAGACCATCTGTCTCTATTTTATTGTAATTCATTTGTGAGCATCCTAGATAATATATCAAGTTGTTATGAGATATTTTTTATAACTTTTTGTATAAATACTCCCTCAATCAGAGTATTGAGGGGGGATTCATATACTTTGCTGTAACATTGAATATTTTGGAATAAAGTGCTATTGGAGAAAGTTTTGTGGCTAAGTTGGATGATGAATTGAAGCTAAGTACTTTTTATAGGATTCATGTGTCAGACTACGGATCAATAAGTCCTTCTTCCCTTGTTTTTTAAAGTTTTATATATGTTTATTATATCAAAGTGTTTCATTTCTGAATGATTAATGAAAAAGAATAAATCAGAAGGTACTTAAGTGTAATATGATTTCAATCATTATTGTTCTAAATGTTTTCCTCTAAACTGGTTTTAAACATGGAATTCTTAATTGCTCCTGTTTTTCTAGTTTAAACATTTTGGTTATTTAATAAAGAATTCTTAATTGCTCTTTGTTAATAATCACTCAATTTTCCCTCTTATGATTATGTTGAAAGATTCTTAATTGCCTTTCATCCATTTCAAATCCTTTCCATTCACTTTAAATCTAAAATTGTTCTCTGTTTGAATATCTTGCCCTATAAAGCCATCTTTTGTTGATAAACTTAATCCAGTAAAGCCAAATTTTTGACTCCATAGCCCAATGGCCTGAAACTACTCAATCTTTCCCTAAGCTATCGAATTCCACCACCCAAATTCAAACAAAACCCCTGAACTTTATAACTAGCCTAATATCTTCTAAAACAAAGCTAAATTTTATAGAGAGAGCCCTCTCTGGGTACAGATTGGCTAGATTTTGTACCTAAAAGATTGGTTTGTGGTTACCTCGGACCCCTTTCCTCTTCCAACAACTTCAAGGAAAATCTGAGTGATAACATAGTGGCGACCATATTGGGACCTGAATATTTTTATTATTGTTTATTTTATAAACTACAGACGGAGCCTGAAAGTTAGCCAGGTAGCCTTTGAACTTCTTTTTCTCTACAATTGCATAGTAAATAAATGCTGCTTCAGTCTATCTCTGGTCTAGTTTATGAACTGAACTTTGGTTTCAAACATTTGATCAGTTCCTCTAGTTAAATAAATCTTTAAGAAAACTTTTAATCCAATATCTGAAACTTCTTAAAGAGATTATTGAAGTTGTATTATTCATTTCATTTAAAATCAAAAGCCAAAAACATCACTTAAGAAAGTTTGCTTCAGAAAGGACTCATTAAACTAGGGCTAATCCTAATCCAAATCCTCCGCCTGTATTCGAAAATCCGAATCTGATTCACAGAATTCTTAGAAGAAAAGATAGTCAAGAAAGCTCTGGAAGTTCTCAACCTCTCTATAGATCTATTTATTGTCCTATAAAGTGGATCTATCTTGAAGATGAACCTTTTGATGAGCAATTTGAAACATATTTATTTGTAAATTTTTCTGAATCTGAGTTATCCAATCTAGTTCCAGACCCATTATTTCTTGAATATTTACAATTTTAATTTGTTACATCACATCTTGAAAAAAATTTATGAGATTCTATACAATCTGAGATTACCTCTGAAGGAACATCAAACATTTCTGTCATTACTTCAGCTTCTCCAAGCTCATCCACTTTTCCTCAAGTCTCTCAGTCCCAAACTACCCCCCCCCCCCCCCCAACTCCTCCACCTATTACACATAGACCAACCTCACCTATTATCCCACTACCTCTTCCAATGGCAAAAACATATGCTCCCTTAATATTACCAGCTAATCTAGGGGCTATGCCTCAATATTATCAGTCTAAAATCACTCCTTTCGATGGTTCTGGTACTTATACTGCTCAACAACATACCAAAAGAATGACCTATTATTTTGAATTTTATGAAATAGATGCTAATGATGTTAGGATGAGAATTTTCGTCCAAAGTCTTACTGGAGAAGTTAGAACCTGGTTCAGAGCTCTTCCTGTAGACAGTGTTGTTGACTTACCAGCCCTTTATAGAACCTTTTTAAATAGATGGGAAAAGAAGAAAGACCCTCTTCAAATCCTATCATACTTTGGAAAATTAAAAAGAGGACCAAATGAGACTGTGCAAGATTATGTCACCAGATTCAATGAGGCTTACAATGCTGTTCCCCAAAATCTTAGACCTCCTCTTGATTCAGTATTAATCAAATTCCCTGATGGATTTGATTCTGATATAGCATATCATCTTAGAGAAAGAGCTCCTCAAACTCTAGAAGAAATGCAAAGCATAGTTGTTAGTGTTGAAGCTAACCTGATAGAAAAGAGCTAGAGCTGAAAGAAGAATGCCTGTAAATGAAGAACCCTCAGCTTTTGAGAAGAAACTAGATGCTATAATCAAAGGAATGGAAAGACTAGGAGATAGAGTTGAAACTATTGAAAAGAATAAAGCTCCTTGGGATGGTCAACCTAGTAATATTGTGAGAAATCTGAACTTTAGAAGAAACCAAAATCAAAATACTGGAAAAACCAGTCCTGATCAAAATATTAGGCCCCCATTCCAGGAAAATTATGTTGAAGGCTAGACTTATGAAGAACCTACCGATGATGTTCAAATAAACAACTTTACTGAAGATGAAAATGAACCAGAAATTTTCTTGACCCAAGATTATCAAGAAGCTCACATTATTAAGCAATTTCAAACCCAATCAGGAGAATCATTTGATTTTAGGGAAGGATATGACACATCCATCTACGAAGTTCATAAGCAATATAATTTGAGAAGTAGAAGAGTTAATGTTCTGGAAGCAAGTAAACAGAAAATCACAAAGCAACCCCTCAAAGGTAAGACCATTTCTACCCCTATAAATATTCTCACTAGATCAGATCCCAATCCTGCCCATCCAATAATTGAAGATGTATCTGAAACTCAACTAAATAACAGACAACTTTCCAATACTTTTCCTCTCAAAGGAAATGTAGAGGAACCTCTAGAGGTTGATTTAGAAACAACTTCAGCATCCAACCACACTCCTGAAAAGGAGAAAAACACTGAAAACACAAAAGAAAAAGATAATCCAACTGTTCGAAATACAAAGACTCAAACTGAGAAATATTTTAATTTGGAATCCGAAATAGGCAAACTAAAGATAGTTGTTCCATTGTCTGAATTAGCTAAACATGATGTCTACAGAAACCAAATTTATAAATCACTCAATATTCCTAGAAATGATGATACAGTTAATGTTTTTGATGACCAACCCAGATTACTCTTTGGCCCTGAAGTAAATGGAAAACCTGAAAGCGGAGGGACTCCTCCATTTTATATAAGTTTGAATATACATTACAAAATACTTCATAATGCCATGCCTGATTCTGGAGCGTCTCACAATTTAATGCCCAAGGCTGTAATGGAAAGATTAAATCTAGACATCACCAGAAAATATAAAGATATTTTCTCTTTTGATTCAAGTCAGGTGAGATGATTAGGATTAATTAAAGATTTGTGTGTTACATTGGTTCAATACCCTGCTAAATCAATTTTGATGGATATAGTGGTAGCAGATATTCCTCCAAAATATGGTATGTTGTTGTCTAGATCCTAGGGTGCAAAACTCGGAGGATCTCTTCAATTAGATATGTCATATGCCACTATTTCAGTATTCGGCCAACCTAAGAGACTATACAGAGAAACCTTGATGAAATATGTTGTTAGTAGTCCAAAGAAACCTGAAAATTTCCCTATCTACTCAGTACACTCTGATATGGACTCATTTATTCTCTATAATGTTGAAACTGATCTTCCCACTGAACTAGAAGTGCCAGCATCTGAACCAAAAGAAATTGTAAGCCATAAATCCAGTGTTCAAATCCAAGAAATCTCTGAAGAAAAAGAAACATCAGAAACCCAAGAAAAGCCAGAAGAAACTAAAAAACCAGATCTCCCTGTTAAGAAAGTTACTAAAACACCTAATGAAGATTATGAACATGAAATTTTTTGGCATTTAGAATTTGATGGTTCAGTTAATAAGTTAGGAGAAGGAGCTATAATTTGGATACACAACGTTGAAAATGATCATGCTGAAGGCCATGCTTACAGATTAAACTTTAAATGCACTAATAATATGGCAAAGTATGAAGCTCTTTTGTTAGGGCTTAAACTTGTCAAAAATTTAGGAGCAATTAGAGTATCTGTCATAGGGGATTCTGATTTAATAATTCAACAGATCAAAGGTGAGTTTTCGACAAAAGATCCCAGACTAAGAGAATATAAAGGAACGGTTGTGGAAATTCTCAATACTTTTCTACAGGCTCATCTTGCAAAAATTCCAAGAAAAGAAAACTTGCATGTTCATAGCCTCGCAATGTTTGCTAGCACTTGTAAATTACCATTTTAACCTAATCATTGGTTCACAGCTGAGATTATACATAGACCTGCCATACCAAACAATCTTATGAATTGGCAAGTGTTTGCAAATGACAATCAGATTAATAATTTTCTAACTTTAGAGGATGAGTTTTCTAACAGTAATATAGATGAAGATGTAGTCATTGAATCTAATCAAATAATTGAACAAGAAACAAACATTTCTGAAGAGAGTGCCATTCAAATTCTCCATCCAACGAAATTCACCAGAAAAGACATGCAAGACCTCAAACAAATGGAAGTTGATGAGATTATAGAAGATGAATCCGAGATCATTAATCTGAAAGATAATTATTTACCTAAAGGATTGAATCCTCTAGAAGATATTTTTGACTCTAATGACATTCCAATGAAACCTAAAATGGAACCACTGAAAGCTGATATTGAAGAATACAATCTGGGGACTGAAGAAAAACCTAAAGTAATAAAGTTATCAAAATCTTTACCTCCCGATCAGAAACAAAAATATGTTGAGTTATTAACAGAATTCCAGGATGTTTTTGCTGGAGTTATGAAGACCTGAAATCTTACGATACATCTATAATTCAACATACAATACCTTTAAAATCAGACCAGAAACCATTTAAGCAAAAACTAAGAAGGATCAACCCTGTGTTGTTACCTTAAATTGAAAAATAAATTAAACGAATGTACGAAGCAGGGATAATTGCTCCAATTAGATTTTCAGAGTGGGTGTCCAACTTGGTCCCTACTAGGAAGAAAACTAGAGAAATTAGACTGTGTGTTGATTTAAGAAATCTAAATAAGGTTTCTTTGAAGGACAATTATCCTTTGCCCAAAATGGATCACATTTTGCAAAGGGTAGTAGGTGCTTCAAGGATTTCTCTTTTAGATGGGTTTTCAGGATACAACCAGATTCTGGTTCATCCTGATGACCAGGACAAAACAGCTTTTACAACACCATGGGGTACTTTCAAATATGTTAAAATGCCATTTGGACTCAAAAATGTTGGAGAAACCTTCCAAAGAGCAATGGAAATTGCATTTGCAAAATAAATCCATGACTTTCTTGTGATATATCTGGATGATTTAACCGTTTTTTCTAAATTAGATCAGCAACATTTGGACCATCTCAAACAAGTGTTCATAAAATGCAGAAAGTATGGTATTTCCTTGAATCCAAAAAAGTTATTGTTTGGTCTTGAAGAAGGTAATCTCCTGGGCCATATCATTTCAAAGGATGGCATAAGAATTGATCTTGAAAGAATACAAGCCATATTGCAGATACCTCATCCCAGAAATATCAAAGAACTACAAGCTTTCATAGGAAAAATCAATTTTTTGAGAAGATTCATTTCTAGTCTAGTTGAATTAATTAGATTGCTTACTAACATGTTAAGAAAGGATTCGAGTATTAAATGGACAGTAGAAGCCAAGCAATCATTTGAAGACATTAAAATGGCTTTGACCAGAACACCAGTTATTACCAGTCCACAATTTGATAGAGACTTTATTATTTTTTCATTTGCATCAGAACATATTGTAGCAGTTGTTTTTTTACAAAAGGATGATCAAGGATGTGAAAAACCTATAGCCTTTTTTAGTAAAGCACTGAGGGATGCATCATTAAAATACAATATTATGGAAAAACAAGCTTTTGCACTTATAAAAGCTATTAAAGATTTTAGAATCTATATATTGTATTCTCATGTGATAGATTATGTACCAAATGTTGTTGTCAAAGACATCTTAACTCAAGATGGAATTGATGGAAAAAGAGGTAAATGGATTGCTACCATATTAGAATATGATATTGAGATAAAACCTCCAAAGCTGATAAAAGGACAGGGATTGGCTCAACTCATGACAGAAAAAAATTTCCAAGCCCTGGATATTAATGAACTGGATGACAATCAGGAGATGGCGACTCCACAAATCAGCCAGGCCTTTTTAGACTCACCTTGGTATGCTGATATCATTTATGTTTTGTTAAACCTGCAAGCTCCTCCAGGGTTATCCAGAACAAAACGAAGGTTTTTGAAAATGACATCCTTAAAGTATTGTATTTTGGATAATGTTCTATTTTGGAAGAATCATGATGGTATACTATTAATTTTTTTATTAAAAGATGAAGCTGACAAGACTCTCAATGAATTCCATGCAGGAGACTGTGGTGGACACCTTTACTGGAAGTCAACAACAGATAACATCTTAAGGGCTGGGTTCTACTGGCCAACCTTGTTTTTTGATGTAAAGAAATTCGTAACTTCTTGCCATAAATGTCAAATCTTTGAAGGCAAGAGAAAATTATTACCTTTTCCATTGAAACCAATTTCCACCGAGAAACCCTTTCAACAATGGGGCCTGGATTTCATTGGAGAAATCCATCCTCCTTCTTCTGGCCAACACAGATGGATCCTCACTGCCACAGATTATTTTACTAAATGGATTGAAGCAATCCCATCCAGACAAGCCAATGATTCTGTAATCAAAGGATTCTTAGAAACCAATATAATATCAATATTTGGCTGTCCTGAGAAAATTATAACTGATAATGATGTTGCTTTCAAATAAAAAAAGATGATAAGTTTCTGCAATAAGTATCATATCACTTAAGGCCATTCAACAGCCCATTACCCTCAGGGTAATGGACTGGCCAAATTTTCCAATAAAAGTCTCATTAATATCATTAAGAAATTGTTGGAAGAAAACAAGAAAAATTGGCATAAGAAACTTATTAGTGCACTGTGGGAAGACATACTTACCACTAAAAAATCAATTGGGACCAGTCCTTATGAATTAGTTTATGGTATTGAGGCAGTTTTTCCATCATCCTTAGGGGTTCTTGTAATGAAGTTACTTCAAGAGGCTCAAGTTGAACCAAATGATATTCAAAGAAGAATAAATCAAACAATCAATTTGCAGCAAACCAAAGAAGAAGTTTATCAAAGATCCCAAGTATTGCAGGAAAAGCTAAAGAAGATTTTTGACAGAAGGACTAAGGCAGAGGAATTCCAATTGGAAGATAAAGTTTTGAGATGGGATTCCAGAAGAGAGGATAAGGGAAAACATGGGAAGTTTGACTTCTTATGGAAAGGACCTTACATCATTCATGATTTACAGGGAAATAATACATATTTTCTGAAGAATTTGGATGGTTCAGAGACAGAGGAAGGACCAGTAAATGGTCGAATTTTAAAGCATTACTTTGATCCTGTGTATTAACATAGGCTTATTTTTGACATGTACATAATATATCCTTTGTAATGTATCATTTTTGATTGGATGGTAACCTGCCGGAGTTGAAGCCCGAAGAGAAGGTCCTAAGCTTCAGAAGTTTCACTATCATACATATAATAAAGCAACAAGAAGAAGAATATTACATGGTTCAGTTAAAGGAATTTTGAGGCATCTGACCTGTTGTTCTTGACTTTTCACTACGAAAAGCCATCCCCAAGTGGAGCCAGTGTTAGACTCCTATACCAATAGGTGTCATATTTCATGATTGACTTGATGAACTATGCAATATGTTCATACCTTTTTCTTACTGCAAAGGTTTTCCATATTCTCAAAAATCAAAAAATTTAAAAAAAATGTAAACAGGGTACACCCTAAAAGAAAAATCAAAGGGTGAAAAAATAAAAAGGCCAAAAAAGTGAAAGAAAATGAGCCCCACCAAAATAAAGGCCAAGGAAAGTGTGCAAGTCTAAATGCCACTACTTTTTGCTCTGATGTAATAACTAAAATTGGGTGCAACTTGTATTTTATGCCACAATTCATGAATAGTCAAACAATTTAAACTTGGCTAGTTCATCTTTCAATTTCATGTTTTAGAGATAGAGAATAAAATCTGACCAAACTATTTAATCTTGGCAGATAAGTAGATAAGTAGAGTGAATAAAAGGAGCTCAACAGTTTAATCTGAGCTCTTGGATGTAATAAGGTTAGAATTAGATATATTTTCAGATGTAAAAGAAAAAAAGTTTGATGAGGGTTTGCCAGTCTAAGTGCACCCTAATAAAGAAGAAAAAATGGTAGGGTAAAATAGGTAGGGTAGGTAGATGTTGTTGCTAAATTACATGTGATGAATGATGGCTTTATATGGTTAAATTTTTAACTTTCATCACAAGTGCAAGGGTAGATAATACACTGGAAGAATTATAAGCTAGGCAAAGTCAAAATTATTAACTTCCCTTCTCATTTTCCCTAAACATTTTACTAATTTCCCCCAAGTACTAAGGTATTTAAAGATTAAAGAGGCTCAAGGCATTTCCTTGACTTTTGGAGGGACCGGACCCTCGGCCCAATAATTGGAAAAAACCTAAGTACTAAAAATCATTCATCATCACACTCATTCACTTCTAAAAAATATTTTCCTAAGTAAAATCCCATTTTGCTTAGGAAAGTCATGCAATATTCAATAAAAACCTTTTTTCATGCAAGCATAAGTTAAATACATTGATTTGATGCTTTATACTTAGCACTTTAACTCATTTGTCATATTAAATTCTAATTTATTATTTAAATCCCTATTGAAATAACCTTTACCTATAGTATATAACTCCTTTTATATAATAGCCCCAAAAACCCATATATTATAATTTTGGCCAAAGTTAATAAAACCCACATGTTTAAATAAAATACCCACTTTATAACCCCTTTGGCTAAATACATATTTATATAAATACTCTGCCCCCTATGGTAAATAAATCGCTTTGGTTTAATTTCCATATAATAAAAATATATGAAAAAATCTTTAAACATACGATTTATATGCTTAAAACAAAAATAAACCCAAAGTTAATTTAAACCAAAATTCAAAATAGCCCATCCCATGGGCAGTTTTCATCCCCGACCATCTTCGTAAAACGGGATTAATTTATCCTGACGATTAATTAATAACCTATCTCGCCAATAAAAATGCCCCCGATAAGATTAATTAACGTTTAATTAACGTCGGGTCCCGCCTGTTAAATTCCCATCATCTCTGCATCCAGATAATCGTCCGATCAATACATCTGAGATCAACGGCCATTAAAAATATCGCTAGCCATCCACATCCGAACGATAATGCGCGATGGCCAAGCGGTTTTCCAAACCGTACAGAGCCACGCGTCAATCATTGTATGGAATTGCTGCCCCTCTACCCAAAATCGCCCTGTCCCAAAAGCGGTGCGATGGAAACCGCTTACCGCTTACCCTCTCTGACGCATCTACCGTACTTTCTGACTTCATCAATCAAAACCCACCACCTTTGACTTTGTAAATAAAACAAAAACCCACGTTATTTTCACTATCCAGCACTGAGATCAGTCTTCCATGCAACAAAATAAGAAATTGGATGTCGAAGCTGCCAACCATTTCCTTGCTGAATACCATTGCTGCCAAGTAATTCAGAGTTCATTTGCCATAGCCTGTGCCTGTTTAAATTGCTATACATTTCCCATAAACAGGTATTTATTCCAATTCCCCATTAAACTCTGAAAAAATTCCTGGTTCTGGTTTTAATTCCGCTCTAAAGTCTGAAACGAAGTTCAATTTGGTCTATTTCATTCTCAGAACTGAAATTATAGTCCCAAAATTGGTAATTGTGCCCCTTTTTCACAAAAAACCCTGAATTTCCATTTCTGAATCCACAAGAACCAGAAATGGAAGTTCCGGTAGCTCTGACTATCATGCCCATCAATGCCCCTCACAGGGACTTGGATTATTTTCCTTTAGCCGATATGGATTTTCAAATCAAAGACCTTCAGCTTAGTGAGAATCCTCTTCGAATATTTTTCCGCTGGAGAGACAATTATTTGAATGGTTCTGACATTTATGGACTCTGGGAATCCAATATTCCGATGTGCCTTCTCCCCTCAGTCTACATTTTTCCTGAGTTGATTCATTATTTCCATGCAAACTATGATCCTCACCAAAGAGCAGTTTTATCCCCAAGTCAAAATGTTCTTTTCCCAATAAATGCTCAGTCCATAAATGAAATGCTACAATTCCAACCTGGTCAAGCCCTCACTCCCTTGTCTATGGCTGAATTACTTGAAAAATCTACCAAGTTATCCCATGAAGAGCTAAACCACCTGTGTCAGACCTTCATGTTACCAAATCATCAGCCTAAAAGCCCTCCCCCTTATGGTTATACTTTTTTCACTGAAGAAGGTAGACTTATTCTGAACATGATATCTTTCATAATGGGTTTCAATACTAGTGAGTATGTTGATCAATTAACCCTAGTATTGTTATCTATTTTCACCCCTGGACAACCTCCTGCTGTCAAGTACGATTTTGCATCTTATATTGTTGACAAAATCCATGATCAGTTTATGAGATTCGGGAATGAGAGAGTGTTCAAGTATTCTTCTGTCATATATCACCTCATGATTTACTTTTAGTCAGAGAATTTCCCTTTTTATGTTAAGAAACTTGATGCCAAAGGGAATCCTAGGTCAGTCATATTTTGGTCTGCTATTACTCACAATTCCATTGATTCTCCTTATTCCTATAATGAGTTTTTTGACCTTTTTTTTCATGCTGCAACTACCTTATTGACTGGAGTCTCTCCTCCTAGGATCAGCAACGAAATTAAGAAAAATCTTCAGCTCTCAAAGCAGTACAAGATAGGTGACTGGTACCAATATCAAAATCACACAGAGATCAGGATATATGGATGTGAATTATGCCCATTCAAGTTTCCCAAGTATGTCCCAATGAGACTCTTTGCATTAGAATATTTCAGGCAGATGAATAATTCAGATATAGTTCATTTCTGCAATGCAAAGAAAAATGCTCAACTCAGCATCAAAAGCCAGTTAGGTCCCTTTATTTGTAACTCTAGGGAAGCTGAAAAAGAAGCCGAAAGAATTTTAGAAGACTATCTCAGACTACAAAAGATTTTCTACTGGGTGCCTTATGATCCAAACAACTTTATCTGTGACAGAAGAATGAAAAATAAACTCTCACCATACATCCATCAAAGAATCCGAGAAATAGAAAAATATGCTAATGTGGATGAATGGGTGGAAGGAACATTGGTTGAAAAAGATAGTGAGTAGGTCAATGTTGAAAATGTAATGAAAGATCTTGAAAATATACTTGACCTAAATTATTTTGGGCAGGTGCAGATACTAGGATCTTCTTCAGCAGGGACTTCAAAACGAAAATTGTAGGAGATTAGTACAGTGGCAGTAGAATCTAAAGGAAAAGAAAAGGAGCCTGATATACAAATAATTGAAAAATTCACAATGACAGAACAACCTCAGACTTCTAAAGAACAGAGCCAAGTACAGATTCCTCCTACTCAGGTCAATGAGCCAGAAATTTCAATTTTACAAACTCCCCTGAATGTAGAAAAATGCAAAAAGAGAGAGGTTGAAGCAACTACTCTTATTGGTGGCTCCTCTAAACAGCAAAGTGTTAATTGGAAGAAATTAACTCCTCTTCCAGAAGTTGAATCAGTTCAGGAAATCCCTGACAGTCAGGGAAGAAAAGACGGTCAGAAAACGGGTACAGGTAGTGGTACATCCAGTAATTTTCAAAGAAAAGAACTACAGAAGCAACAAAGTACAGAGATATCTTCTTTCAAACCTCCAGTAAAAGAGGCCTGGGACATCAAAAGAACATTCATTAATATAAAGGCCAGGAACGATCCACTTAGACTTCAAGTGTATAACCAATATCTAAAGATGGCTCCGAAAAATCAAGAAAGATTGATGTAAGCCTATGACATCCAACATGGTAAGATGATAATGAGCCACTTCAAGCCTAAGGTGTAGCAGCCTCAGACAGCTACAGATTACATGAGAACTAAAAAAGGCTATACCTTTAAAACCTGATCAGAAACCATTTAAGAAAAAGATAAGAAGAATCAACCCTGTATTGTTACCTTCAATTGAAAAAGAAATTAAACGAATGTATGAAGCAGGAATAATTGCTCCAATTAGATTTTCAGAGTGGGTGTCCAACTTGGTCCCTACTAGGAAGAAAACTGGAGAAATTAGACTGTGTGTTGATTTAAGAAATCTAAATAAGGTTTCTTTGAAGGAAAATTATCCTTTGCCCAAAATGGATCACATTTTGCAAAGGGTAGTAGGTGCTTCAAGGATTTCTCTTTTAGATGGGTTTTCAGGATATAACCAAATTCTGGTTCATCCTGATGAGCAGGATAAAACAACTTTTACAACACCATGGGGTACTCTCAAATATGTTAAAATGCCTTTTGGACTTAAAAATGCAGGAGAAACCTTTCAAAGGGCAATGGACATTGCATTTGCGAAATAAATTCATGAATTTATTGTTATATATCTAGATGATTTAACTGTTTTCTCTAAATCAGATCAACAACATTTAGACCATCTAAGACAAGTATTCATAAAATGCAGAAAGTATGGTATTTCCCTAAATCCAAAAAAGTCATTGTTTGGTCTTGAAGAAGGCAAACTCCTGGGTCATATCATTTCAAAATATGGCATTAGAATTGATCCAGAAAGAATAAAAGCTATCTTGCAGATACCTCATCCAAGAAATGTTAAAGAGCTTCAAGCTTTCATAGGAAAAATCAATTTTTTGAGAAGATTCATTTCTAGTTTAGCTAAATTAATTAGATTGCTTACTAACATGTTAAGAAAGGATTCGAGTATTAAATGGACAGTAGAAGCCAAGCAATCATTTGAAGATATTGAAATGGCTTTGAACAGAACACCAGTTCTTACCAGTCCACAATTTGATAGAGATTTCATAATTTTTTCATTTGCATCAGAACATACTGTAGAGCTATTTTATTACAAAAGGATGATCAAGGATGTGAAAAACCTATATCCTTTTTTAGTAAAGCACTAAGAGACGCATCATTAAAATACAATATCATGGAAAAACAAGATTTTGCACTTGTAAAAGCTATTAAAGATTTCAGAGTCTATATATTGTATTCTCATGTGATAGCTTATGTACCAAATGCTGTTGTCAAAGACATCTTAACTCAAGATGCAATTGAGGGAAAAAGAGGTAAATGGATTTCTACCATATTAGAATATGATATTGAGATAAAACCTACAAAACTGATAAAAGGACATGGATTGGCTCAACTTATGACTGAAACAGATTGTCAAGCCCTGGATATTAACAAATTGGATAACGAGCAGGAGATGGTGACTCCACAAATCAGCCAGGCATTTTTAGACTCACCTTGGTATGCTGATATCATTTATTTTTTTTTAAACCTACAAGCTCCTCCAGGGTTATCCAGAACAAAAAGAAGGTTTTTGAAAATGACATCCTTAAAGTATTGTATTTTAGATAATTTTCTTTTTTGGAAGAATCATGATGGTATTATTTTAAATATTTTATTAAAAGATGAAGCTGACAAGACTCTCAATGAATTCCATGCAGGATACTATGGTGGACACCTTTAATGGAAGTCAACAGCGGATAAAATCTTAAGGGTTGGCTTCTATTGGCCAACCTTGTTTTCTGATGTAAAGAAATTCGTAACTTCTTGCCATAAATGTCAAATCTTCGAAGGCAAGAGAAAATTATTACCCTTACCATTGAAACCAATTTCCACCAAGAAACCCTTTCAACAATGGGGCCTGGATTTCATTGGAGAAATCCACCCTCCTTCTTCTGGCCAACATAGATGGATCCTTACTGCCACAGATTATTTTACTAAATGGATTGAAGCAATCCCATCTCGACAAGCCAATGATTTTGTAATCATAGGATTTTTAGAAAACAATATACTATCAAGATTTGGCTGTCCCGAGAAAATTATAACAGATAATGCTGCTGCTTTTAAATAAAAAAATATGATAAGTTTTTGTAATAAGTACCATATCACTTTAAGCCATTCAACATCCTATTACTCTCAGGGTAATGGACTTGCTGAATCTTTCAATAAAAGTCTCATTAATATCATTAAGAAATTGTTGGAAGAAAATAAGAAAAATTGGCATAAGAAACTTATTAATGCACTATGGGCAGACAGACTTACTACCAAAAAATCAATTGGGACCAGTCCTTATGAATTAGTTTATGGTATTGAGGCAGTTTTTCCATCATCCTTAGGGGTTCCTGTGATGAATTTACTTCAAGAAGTTCAAGTTGAACCAAATTATATTTAGAGAATAATAAATCAAACAATCAATTTGCAGCAAACCAGAGAAGAAGTTTATCAAAGATCCCAAATATTGCAAGAAAAGCTAAAGAAGATTTTTGACAAAAGGACTAAGGCAGAGGATTTCCAATTGGGAGATAAAGTTTTGAGATGGGATTCTAGGAGAGAGGATAAGGGAAAACATAGGACGTTTGAATTCTTCTGGAAAGGACCTTACATCATTCATGCTTTATAGGGAAATAATACATATTTTATGAAGAATTTGGATGATTCAGAAACTGAGGAAGGACTAGTAAATGGTCGAATGTTAAAGCATTACTTTGATCCTATTTATTAGGATATTATTATTTCTGACATGTACATATTATATCCTTTGTAATGTATTAGTAAAGTGATATGTTACTTATTACAAAAACTTATCATCTTTTTTGAATAGGCTGTTGAATGGTTCAGTTAAAGACATTTTGGGGCATCTGACCTGTTGTTCTTGACTTTTCACCAGGAAAAGCCATCCCCAAGTGGAGCCAGTGTTAGACTCCTATACCAATAGGTGTCATATTTCATGATTAACTTGATGAACTATGCAATATTTTCATACTTTTTCTTGTTCTAAAGGTTTACCATATTTTCAAAAAATCAAAAAATCAAAAAATTTAAAAAATGTAAAGAGGGTATACCCTAAAAGAAAATCAAAGGGTGAAAAAAATAAAAAGGCCAAAAAAGTGAAAGAAATTGAACCCCACCAAAAGAAAGGCCAAGGAAAGTGTGTAAGTCTAAATGCCACTACTTTTTGCTCTGATGTAATAATCAAATTGTGTGCAAATTATATTTTATGCGACAATTCATGAATAGTCAAACAGTTTAAGCTTGGCTAGTTCATCTTTCAATTTCATGTTTTAGAGATAGAGAATAAAATCTGACCAAACTGTTTAATCTTGGCAGACAAGTAGATAGATAGAGTGAATAAAAGGAGCTTAACAGTTTAATCTGAGCCCTTGGATGTAATAAGGTTAGAATTAGATAGATTTTCAGATATAAAAGAAAAATTTTGATGAGGGTTTGCCAGTCTAAGTGCACCCTAATAAAGAAGGAAGAATGGTAGAGTAAAGTAGGTAGGGTAGGTAGCTGATGTTGCTAAATTACATGTGGTGAATGATGGCTTTAGATGGTTAAATTTTTAACTTTCATCACAAGTGCAAAGGCAGATAATACACTGGAGAAATTGCAAACAAGACAAAGTCAGATTATTAACTTCCCCTTTCATTTTTTCTAAAATTTCATTAATTTCCCCTTAGTATTAAGGTATTTGAAGATTAAAGGGGCTCAAGGCATTTCCTTGACTTTTGGAGGGACCAGACCCTCGGCCCAATAATTGGAAAAAACCTAAGTACTAAAAATCATTCATCATCACACTCATTCACTTCTAAAAAATCTTTTCCTAAGTAAAATCCCATTTTACTTAGGAAAATCATGCAATACTCCATAAAAACCTTTTCATGCAAGCATAAGTTAAATACATTGTTCTAATGTTTTATACTTAGCGCTTTAACTCATTTGTCATATTAACTTCTAATCTATTATTTAAATCCCTATTGAAATAACCTTTACATATAGTATATAACTCCTTTTATATAACAGCCCCAAAAACCCATATATTATAATTTTGGCCAAAGTTAATAAAACCCACACGTTTAAATGAAATACCCACTTTATAAACCCTTTGGCTAATTATATCTTTATATAAATAATCCGTCCCCTATGGTGAATAAATCACTTTGGTTTAATTACCATATAATAAAATATATGAAAAAATCTTTAAACATACGATTTATATGTTTAAAACAAAAATAAACCCAAAGTTAATTTAAACCAAACTTTGAAATAGCCCATCCCATGTGCATTTTTCATCCCTGACCATCGTCATACAAAGGGATTAATTAATCCTCACGATTAATTAATAACCTATCCCGCCAATAAAAATGCCCCCGATAAGATTAATTAACGTTTAATTAACATCGGGTCCCGCCTGTTAAATTCCCATCATCTCCGCACCGTCCGATCAATACATCTGAGATCAACGGCCATTAACAATATCGCTAGCCATCCGCGTCCGAAAGACAACATGTGATGGCCAAGCGGTTTTCCAAACCGTACAGAGCCACGCGTCAATCATTGTATGGAATCGCTGCCCCTCCGCCCAAAACCGCCCTGTCCCAAAAGCGGTGCGATGGAAACCGCTTACCGCTTACCCTCTCTGACGCATCTACCGTACTTGCTGATGTCATCAATCAAAATCCACCACCTTTGACTTTGTAAATAAAAAAAAAACGCACGTTATTTTCACTATCCAGCGCTGAGATCAGTCTTCCATGCAACGAAATACGAAATTGACTGTCGAAGTTGCCAACCATTTCCTTGCTGAATACCATTGCTGCCAAGTAATTCAGAGTTCAGTCGCCATAGCCTGTGCCTGTTTAAATCGCTGTACATTTCCCGTAAATAGGTATTTATTCCAATTCCCCATTAAACTCTGAAAAAAGTCCTGGTTCTGGTTTTAATTCCGCTCTAAAGTCTGAAACGAAGTTCAATTTGGTCTATTTCATTCTCAGAACTGAAATTATAGCCCCAAAATTGGTAACTGTGCCCCTTTTTCACAAAAACCTTGAATTTCCATTTTTGAATCCACAAGAACCAGAAATGGAAGTTCCGGTAGCTCTGAATGTCATGCCAATCAATGCCCCTCATAGGGACTTGGATTATTTTCCTTTAGCCGATATGGATTTTCAAATCAAAGACCTTCAGCTTAGTGAGAATCCTCTTAGAATATTTTGCCGCTGCAAAGACAATTATTTGAATGGTTTTGGCGTTTATGGACTCTGGGAATCCAATCTTCCCATGTACCTTCTCCCCTCAGTCCACATTTTTCCTGAGTTGATTCATTATTGCTATGGAAACTATGATCCTGACCAAAGAGCAGTTTTATCCCCAAGTCAAAATGTTCTTTTCCTAATAAATGCTCAGTCCATAAATGAAATGCTACAATTCCAACCTAGTCAAGCCCTCACTCCCTTGTCTATGGCTAAATTACTTGAAAAATCTACCAAGTTATCCCATGAAGAGCTAAACCACCTGTGTCAGACCTTCATGTTACCAGAGCATCAGCCTAAAGCCCTCCCCCTTATGGTTATACTTTTTTCACTGAAGAAGGTAGACTTATTCTAAACATGATATCTTTCATAATGGGTTTCAATACTAGTGAGTATGTTGATCAATTAACTGTAGTATTGTTATCTATTTTCACCCCTGGACAGCCTCCTGCTGTCAAGTACGATTTTTCATCTTATATTGCTGACAAAATCCATGATCAGTTTATGAGATTCGGGAATGAGAGTGTGTTCAAGTATTCTTCTGTCATATATCACCTCATGATTTACTTTCGGTCATAGAATTTCCCTTTTTATGTTAAGAAACTTGATGCCAAAGGGAATCCTAGGTCAGTCATATTTTGGTCTTCTATTACTCACAATTCCATTGATTCTCCTTATTCCTATAATGAGTTTTTTGACCTTTTTGTTCATCCTCCAACTACCTTATTGACTGGAGTCTCTCCTCCTAGGATCAACAACGAAATTAAGAAAAATATTCACCTCTCAAAGCAGTACAAGATAGGCGACTGGTAGCTATATCAAAATCACACAGAGATTAGGATATATGGATGTGAATTATGCCCATTAAAATTGCCCAAGTATGTCCCAATGAGACTCTTTTCATTAGAATATTTCAGGCAGATGAATAATTCAGATATAGTTCATTTCTGCAATGCAAAGAAAAAGGCTCAACTCAGGATCAAAAGCCAGTTAGGTCCCTTTATTTGTAACTCTAGGGAAGCTGAAAAAGAAGCCGAAAGAATTTTAGAAGACTATCTCAAACTACAAAAGAGTTTCTACTGGGTGCCTTATGATCCAAACAGCTTTATCTGTGACAGAAGAATGAAAAATAAACTCTCACCATACATCCATCAAAGAATCCGAGAAATAGAACAATATGTTAATATGGATGAATGGGTGGAAGGGACATTGGTTGAAAAAGATAGTGAGAAGGTCAATGTTGAAAATGTAATGAAAGATCTTGAAAAGATACTTGACCTAGATTCTTTTGGGTAGGTGCAGATACTAGGATCTTCTTCAGCAGGGACTTCAAAATGAAAATTGCAGGAGATTAGTACAGTGGCAGTAGAATATAAAGGAAAAGAAAAGGAGCCTGATATACAAATGATTGAAAAATTCACAATGACAGAACAACCTCCGACTTCTAAAGAACAGAGCCAAGTACATATTCCTCCTACTCAGGTCAATGAGCCAGAAATTTCAATTTTACAAACTCCCATGAATGTAAAATAAGGCAAAAAGAGAGAGGCTGAAGCAGCTACTCTTATTGGTGGTTCCTCTGAACAGCAAAGTGTTAAAAGGAAGAAATTAACTCCTCTTCCAGAAGTTGAATCAGTTCAGGAAATCCCTGATAGTCAGGGAAGAGAAGATGGTCAGCAAACGGGTACAGGTAGTGGTACATCCAGTAATTTTCAAAGAAAAGAACTATAGAGACAACAAAGTACAGATATATCTTCTTTCAAACCTCCAGTAAAATAGGCCTGGGACATAAAAAGAACATTCATTAATATAAAGGCCAGGAACAATCCACTTAGACTTCAAGTGTATAACCAATATCTAAAGATGGCTCCGAAAAATCAAGAAAGATTGATGTAAGCCTATGACATCCAACAGGGTAAGATGATAATGAGCCACTTCAAGCCTAAGGTGCAGCAGCCTTAGACAGCTGCAGATTACATGAGAACTAATTTTGAAGTCTTAGGAAAGGATATCCATCCTTTAGATCAAATTGAGCTACACAAGCAAACAGGTGAGATGATTTATTCTACTCTGGCAGATAGATCAATGATGGCCCATAAGTTGCAGGATTCTTTGGATAACACTAATACACAGTTGCAGCTTGAAAAAGCCTCATCCCAGGCTAAGGATAATAGAATCAAAATTTTAGAGGAAATAATCGTTGGTTTGGGTCATAATCCTAAAGATGTGAAAGGTATTGAAGCTTTAATCAAGAAGAAAGATGATGATATTGCAGCTCTAAGAAAACAATTGAAGTTACCAGCCTCGAGACATCCACAGACTACATAAATCATCAAACAAATTTCTGAGGAAGAACTAATGGATTTGCTCTTAGAATTGAATGAGCGACTTAGTGCAACTGAAAAAGAGCTTGAGAATGCATTGAAAAATAAGCAGACAAATATTCCAGTATCTACAGCAGGAGTAGTGACAGGTATAGCAACAACAGGTCAACCAACATAATTATCACAAGGCAGCACTGCTAATTTGAACACTAATGAATTAACAAAGTCAATGGAAGAAATGAAACTTCAGGCCATATAGCTCTTCAAAACAAAGGAACAATTGGCCACTCTAGAACAAAAGTATGATCTTTCAAAAATGAGTGTTGCTGATAAAACAAAAGAAGTAAACCAATTAGAAAAAATAGTCAGAGCATTGGAAAAAGATCTCACATTTGAGAAACCTTTAAGAGAAATAAAGGAAATTATTTGGGATAACATCATTCAATCAATAAAGGACGTCTGGTACTCAATTCAAATAATGGATGAACATAACGACTTAGTTAAATTGGCTCTAGATGAGATTGAGAGAGCAAGAGAAGAATTGGGAAATAAGCCAGAAGAAGCCAATAGACTTATACATTTTTTGAATACTTAGACTAAGAATCAACTTGCAGAACTTGGTATTCAGGACAGGATCGGAACAATTTTGGAAATAAAGAGAGTTTTTACTAAAAGAACTCTGGTATAGAATTTAGAATGAAGGTGCTCAGATATGCAAGAAGAAATCATTGCCTTTAGAGAAAGATTGAATATTTTGTTAAACAGAGGATTTCCCAGTCCTATGGTTTCAGAGGATAAGCTAATGGACCTTGATAGTTATGTTGAAAAATTGGAAATATGCTGGCAATCAGGCCAGTTCTTCAACCAGTTCATGAACAGCAGCATTGCCCACAGGAAGAAATATTCATGACAGATTGGAGAATTTATTTTATCTTGAGCATGAAGTAAATCATTTGTTCCCAAATCAGCCTAATTTCTTCACATATACTGAGGCTGATGAAACACTGAGAAAGTTGCAAAGGACCAGAGTGCTAGAAGCTAAATGGTGGGAAGAACTAATGGAACTTTTTTAAAAAATATTCTTACCTGGATTTTTGATCATGTACTACAGTTAGTCATAGTAAAGAAGGATAAAAGGATGAATAAGGGTCAAAGTGTGTCAGAGCAGTCAAAGAGTATCAGTTAAACGGACCAGCCGACACAAAATTACTGGAGAAGACAGCAATGAGCCAAAGCATAGGGCCTGCCTCCAGCACATTCTTAAAAGAAGGAAACAGCACAACATCAGTAATCATTCTTTCGTATCTACGAGACCATCTATCTCTATTTTATTGTAATTCATTTGTGAGTCATCCTAGATAATATCTCAAGTTGTTATGAGATATTTTTTATAGCTTTTTGTATAAATAATCCCTCAATAGGAGTATTGAGGGGGGATTCATATAGTTTGTTGTAACATTGAATATTTTGGAATAAAGTGCTATAGGAGAAAGTTTTTGTCGCTAAGTTGGATGATGAATTGAAGCTAAAGACTTTTTACAGGATTCATGTGTCAGAATGCGGATCAATAAGTTCTTCCCTTGTGTTTTAAAGTTTTATATATGTTTATTATATCACAGTGTTTCATTTCTGAATGATTAATGAAAAATAATAAATCATAAGGTACTTAAGTGTAATCTGATTTCAATCATTATTGTTCTAAATGTTTTCCTCTAAGCTGGTTTTAAACATGGAATTATTAATTGCTCCTATTTTTCTAGTTTAAGAATTTTGGTTATTTAATAAAGAATTCTTAATTGCTCTTTGTTAATAATCACTCAATTTTCCCTCTTATGAATATGTTGAAAGATTCTTAATTTCCTTTCATCCATTTCAAATCCATTCCATTCACTTTAAATCTAAAATTGTTCTCTGTTTGATTATCTTGCCCTGTAAAGCCATCTTTTGTTGATAAACTTAATCCAGTAAAGCCAACTTTTTGACTCCATAGCCCAATGGCCTGAAACTACTCAATCTTTCCCTAAGCTATCGAATTCCACCACCCAAATTCAAACAAAACCCCTGAACTTTATAACTAGCCTAATACCTTCTATAACAAAGCTAAATTTTATAGAGGGAGCCCTCTCTGGGTACAGATTGGCTAGATTATGTACCTAAAAGATTGGTTTGTGGTTACCTCGGACCCCTTTCCTCTTCCAACAACTTCAAGGAAAATTTGAGTGATAACAGTTTCAACGACGTGGGAGGTTTATATGTATTTGAACTAAGGTTTAATACATAGTCAGGAGTTTATTATGATAGGCGAAGATTATTTATATTTAACAAATGGGATACAGGTAGATGTAAGTTTATAACTGGTGGGGATTATATATAGTGGGACTAGGATTAATAAACATGGTTTACTAATTTAACTTATGGGATGGAAGGATTATATAACATGTTGGGAATTTATAAGATAGGTTAAAATAAAGATACGGGTGGGGAATAATATCTAAAGTAATTATTTAATACGGGGTGAAGGGTAAATACATGAGTTAATACCTTAGGTTAGTGTTAAAAATGTAATGTAACTGCAGAATGTCAAAATAAACTAAGTATACTGTAAAATATGATGTTGGAAATATATCTCTTCATAATGGGTCTCAAAATAATATTTTAGCATTTATACTTAGGATAAAGTATTTTTTGGGTTTTTTGGATATTTTTGAATAAAAGGGGAATTATTTAAAGGAATTTTACTTTTCTTAAGTAAGATGTGTTTTAAACTTAGGAAAAAGGGGATTTTTGCGAAGGAAAATGGATGATAATGGGAAAAAGGGAAAAATGAAGGGGAAGGAATGAAACTGAAGGGGATTGAACATTTCTGCAAGGGGATGATTTTTGAAGGAAGTTAGTAAATGAAATAACCAATTTTCTGCTTGTACCTACCCATCTGCGACCCGAACATTTTTACTTAATTTTCATGGGTGCATTTGAGCTTGAAAACCCTTGTTCAATTTTCTTTTTAAAATAAAAAACTAACTAATTCTATCCTTATTTCTTCCAAGGGTCAGATTGAGTTCTTGAGCTCATTATTATTCTCTACCTAACTATTGATTTGCCAACATTAAACTGTTTGGCTAGATATTTATTCTCTATCTAACAACACAAAATTTAAAGCGTGAGAGGTCAAGATTAAGCTGTTTAACCTTCATGGATTGTGGCATTTTAACAAGATGCAGATAATATTTATTTTGCAGTAAAGGTAAATAGTAGTGGCATTTGGATTTGCATCACTTTAATGTTTTATTTTTTATCTCTTTTTGTTTGGGGCCCATTTTTCTATTCTTTTTCATATTTTTTCTTTCAAGTCCTTTGATTTTTATTCTAGGACTTTTACCCTCTTCTCATTTTTTATTTTTCTGATATGGGAAAACAATTTGGAGAAAGCAAAGTATGTAAATATTACAAGACTAATCAAAGTCAAATCAAAATTATGAATCCTATTATTATAGGACTCTAACAGTGGCTCCACATGGGGATGGCATTTCCTGGTGAAATGTCAAGATCTTTGAGACTAGTAGCCTTCGAATTTTGACCGTGTTAGCCTTGGGACTGTTTTCTGAGCTCTGCATTATTCATACTTATGATATTTTATCCTTAAAATCTTAGGGCCTTCTCTCTGAGCTTCAAATTTGCTAGAAAAAAATCCAATCCAATCTAAAATATGCAATGTTATGTACAATGAGTAAAGTAAACAAAGTGAACTACTGTTATTCTAGGGAATAGTGATGCTTCAACATTCTACCAATGATAGGTCCACCTGGCAGATCTGATCCATCCAACTCCTTCAAAAAGAATGCATTGTTACCTCTGTAACCATAAATGACATAAGGGCCTTTCCATAACAAATCAAATTTCCCATGTTTACCTTTCTCTTCTCTCCTAGAATCCCATTTAAGAAATTTTTTCACCTATATAAAAATTATCTTCCTTAGTCTTCTTGTCAAATATCCTCTTAATCTTTTCTTGAACAATTTGAGACTTGAGATAGACATCGTCCTTGGTTTTCTGCAAGTGTATGGCTTGGTTTATCCTTCTCTAGATATCATTGGTTTCTACCTGCAGTTCTTGGATTATCTTCATTACTGGAACTCCTAAAGAAGATGGAAAAATAACATCCATCCCATAAAAAAGCTGGTAAGGGGATGTACCAATACATTTCTTTGTGGTAAGTCTATCTTCCCATAAGGCATTCACTAACCTTTTGTTCCAAGTTTTCTTATGTTCTTCTAGTAGTTTCTTGATGATATTCACGAGGCTTTTATTGGAGGATTTAGCAAGGCCATTACCTTGAGGGTAATAAGTAGTGGAATGGCCAAGCGTAATGTGGCATTTACTACAGAAATCAATCATATTTTTGGACTTGAATGCAACTGCATTATCAGTGATGATCTCTTGGGGGCATCTGAATCTTGAGAGTATTTTTTTTTCTAAAAATGAGATTATGACAGTATTAGTGGCTTGCCTTGAAGGTATGGCTTCTATCCACTTAATGAAATAGTCTGTTTGGGTGGGTTTTTCTTCTTTTCCTACAATTGGTTTTTCATTTTCTGTTTGTATTTCCACTATCTTACTGCTTTTATTTTTCTTTTCAGGGACATTTTGAGATGCAGTGGAAGTTTTGGCAAATTTTTTGGTTTCAACAGATGTTTTAGCAGTGAATACTTTAGGAGAAACTGATTTTGAATCAGTAATAGATGTTTTTGGATCTAAAATTATTGTTTTAACAGAATTGGTTGTCTTGGCAGCAGTAGATATTTGAGGATCTCATGATGTTTGATTAGAAGCATCTGTGATGTCAACAATCTTAGGACTAGGTGAAATTTTAGGACTTGAAATTTTCTAAGTTGAACTAGAGTTTTGCTAGGTTTCCCTAGGGAGGATTTGCTGAACTTTAATGGTAGGAGCCTCTATTGTTTTCTTTTTTTGAGTTAGGGCGGATTTCTTAGTAGAAGGTTCTACATTTTTCTTTCTCATAACGTTATATTTCTTATGAACTTCATTAATTTCAAACTCATAACCTTGCTTGTAATCAAAAGACTCACTAGAATCCAATTGTAGTTGTTGTAATTCATATAACTCTTGTTCTTCTTGTGTAAAAAAAATGGTGTTATCATAATTAATACCCATCAGATTGATCTGAGTGTTTTCATCATCTTCATTTTGGCGAGAAATTTCATCATAGTTCTCTTGGAAAGGTGGTCTTATTGTTTGGTCAGCTGCTGATTCTCTAGATTTTCCAGTGTTGGTGTTTTTCCTAAAATTGCAATTTCTAATTTGAGGTCCTTGATGTTGGTTATCCTACTATGGCTTCCTTTCCATATTACCTAAAATATATGTCATTCTCTCTAATGTTTTTGCTAAGTTATCTATTTTCAAGTTTGAAGTTAATGTTTCCTCTTTTATTGTCACTCTCCTTTCATTTCTTAATCTAGCTTTCTATTCTAACAAGTTTTCCTCTACACTAACAACATTACTGTGCATCTTCTCTAAGGTTTCTGGATTTCTCTCTCACAGTTGATAAGCCATATATGTATCAAATCCATTAGGGAATTTGATAAGGGAAAATTCTGAAGGAGGTTTTAGATTAGTAGGAATTGCATTATAAATACTGTTATATCTAGTAAAATAATCTTGGACTATTTCATTTGGTGCTCTTTCTATGCTTTCAAATTCAGATAAAATTTGTAGTGGATTTTTCTTACTCTCCTATTTATTAAGAAACATTCTATGAAAAACTGCTAAATCTACAATACTACCAGCATTCAGACCTTCAAACCACTTTTTCACATCACCAGTTAAAGTTAGAGAAAAAAGTATCATTTGGACATCATCATCTTCAAGTTCATGCCGTTAAAAATAGTTTTTCATCTTATTAACATGTTTTTCTGTAGTATAATGAGTAGTTCCATCAAATTGAGGAATCTTTCTTTGATAATCCTGGGGCATGTTATGTAATTGTGCCGGTAGGACAAAGGGAGCATATCTGGTGGCCATGGCTTGGATTCTAGCTTGGCTAAGAGGTAATTTTGAAGTACTAGGTGAAGAACTAGAGGTACTTGTTGATGTAGTTAAGGCACTTGAACATGAGATTCGGATATAAGAAGATGTACTTGCAAATGTGGTTGAGATACTAGAAGATGAAGTTGGATTTCTACAAGAGGTGGTTGGAAATGAGAATGATGTATTGGAAAATGCAAGAGAAATACTATGGGATGAAATTGAGGTTGTGGAAGATGGAAATAAATTCTAGGTTGAAGTGGAAGCTTGGGAAAAAAATGAATCTATGGAAAGAAGTGTAGTGGAAATAATGGATGAAGTGGTAGTAAATAAGGATAAACCTACAGATTCTGAAACACTGGTATCTAAATCACTAGTGGAAGGCTTAGGGGTATACGCTAATAAAGAAAACAATTCAACTGAATGTTGTAAATAAGCTTCATCAATTTATTTAATCAAAGTTGCAGTTATGGCATCAAGTTTATCATATACTTCAAAAATATTTTTATCAGAATCAACTAAGACAATTTCATTCTTAGTTTCAATGAATGAAATGAAATTAGGATCTATTACAGTATTATGTAAGTCACTTTTTGATTTAGTTCTAAATAAATATTGTTCAAAATTTAAATCAAATTTAATGTCCTGTAAACTTCATAATTTATTTGGAAGAGAATTTACTTTTACCAATGAAATCTTATTACCTAAATCTTCTATTATTTTGTTTTTCTTTCCAATTCTATCACGAGTATCTACTATGACAATAGTTTATGGATCTATATTGGACCTGGTATAGTAAACTCTTCTTTAAGCCAGAATTACAATTTTTATGAAAATATACTCACAAATTATTTAAACCAATCTTAATGTGAAAAGATAATTGAAAATATTTCCATTAATATCTATTTAAAAACTGAGGATTGGTTAATTCCCCAGCGAAGTCCCTAGTATGTTATCACTCCAATAATTCTCAAAAATTGTAAGATTTTTTATTTTAGTTTAAAGAATATGAGAGGTAACCACAAACCTACTTTTAAGCTTTAGGATATAGCCTTCCTAATGCTCAGAGAGGGCTCTCTCTATATGATTTATCTTTTTTGATTGTACTTGATTATAGGGTAGTTATGTAGAGTAAATTGGTTTTAGGTTTTGATTTAATTTGGTGGTGAAACCAGTTACTCAGATGGATATATGTAGGTCTATAATTCCATTGGGCTAATGGAGTAAATGTGTCAAACAATCAGATCAGGATCAAGTTCTAAAGGGAAACGTTTACAGGGCGAGATAGCTAAGTCACTTCAGATAGGGAAAATGGTTTTGATCACGATAAAAGAGCAATTAAGGGTTCTTAAATCCAGATTATGAGTGAAAAGGAAGAGGTCAATTGAAACTACGGAGAAATTAAGGGTTCTCTAATCTAGATATCAGTGGAAAACACGTAAATGTTAATGAGTCAAAACATAGTGCTTTTAACATATTCTGAAATAAAAATTCCTGATTTATCATTTAGATTTAGAACACATTCAGGTATAGATGAAAACCATAAGAAATTGACAAAGAAACAAGTGAAAATACTTCACTGTAGTGGCCCAACAGATGAATCCTATAATATCATGCTTTATTACTTTAATCCAGTATTTTGAATTGAAATTGGTACAAAAACCCTTAGGTTTAGAATAGTACAACTACAGAAATGTTCAACAATTCATCCACACTCAATACTTCCAAATGAGAAGTATTTATACAAAAACTCATAGAAAATATCCTAGAATAAACTTAGGAATTATTCATGGAAAAGAAATATCTTCTTACAAGAAGATAGTGACAACTTCCTAACTAATGCTATCTGTCCCTTTTTTAATGAAATAAATGGTTTGTTGTCTTGATTTTGTTAGTGCTTTATCTCTTTGTTGTTCAACGAAGGTTGCAGCCACACAATGAGGTGTCTTTCACGTTGGCAGCTTCATGTTTTCTCTGTAATTATTGATTCACTTTAAAATTTTGATTTGGAAGTGATACTCTTTCATCTTTCACTATAAAACTATAAATGATGATGCAAAAACAACACGCTCTGTTTTTTACTTTCACTTCTCTGTGCTTACTGCAATTTGATTTCACAGTAGATCAGTCAATTTTTCCCAGCATTCTGCTTCTCAAATTTTTATCTTCATCATCCTTCTGAATTTTTCATCAGCTTCAATATACTTTGCGAATGTTGGCTTGTTCATAAATAAGTTTTTTACTTCATGCTTTAAGTAAAACAAATTCTCAAAATTCCTGTAGAGCACCTTCCATGTTGGGATTCCCTACAAGGCTGAATTGTTCACTTGTTCCCTGGCAAACTCTCTTACATTTTTATCATAATCATCCTTCTTCATTAATCTATCATTAATAGCTAGAGGATTGGGAAGGCCTTTTTACATTAGAACATCAAATTTGATCATTAACCTTGTGATAGAAATCTCCATGTTTTGGCATTTCTCTTCCAACTGTGTCATCAAATTATTTTTAGAGATTACCTTCCTAACTTCTAGGATGGTCTTTGTTCTGTCATTAATTCCAATCTCTTTTATCTGTTGCCTTTTCTTAGAATTTGGAAACTTGATAATTTGAAGTGCTTTTTCATGTTTCTTACCAACCTCTTCTTTGATCTTCTGGATTTCTTCTCTTAATAATTTCAATAAGTCTTTCTACTCATATATGACCTGTATGGATGGAAAAATATCATTGACTGCTTCCATGATATTGAACCATAGTTGTTGCTTGACATGTGCCATTGGTTCCTTCAGTGTGAGTTCTTTTTCTAACTTTTTCAGTTTCTCATTCGATCTATTGCCTTTTAGTTCTTCATTCTTAGCATTTATTTGAGCAAGTTTGTTTGCATATTCAATATTTTTGAGATGTTCTTTTAGTCTATTTATCTCATTGGTATGAATAGACATATCTTGGATAACCTTTAATAGTTTTCTTGCTTCATCTGAATGCTGTGTTGTTGTTGTTGAAGATTCTGTTGCTGAAGTTGTAGATGAAGTAACTGGAAGTGCTGTGGCTATTGGGACATTAGGAGCCAGTGATTCTGCCAAATTAGAAGGTACAGTTGTTGTAATTACAAGGATGATAGTGGAAGGAAGTTCCTCTACTTTGTTGGCTTCTTTCTCCTAGACTAACTTGTCCATTTCAATTTCCATTTCCTTTATCTGAGCAGCTAACTATAAAATGAGACTCATCATATCATATTTCTGATTGGTATCCTGTAAAACCTCGTTGGATTGAGGATGTTCTATAGGGGGTAGATTTAGTTGCTTCGTTAATGAAACAATGTCTGCATTTTTCTTCTTGATCAATTCCTCTGTAGCTTTTACATTTTTAGGATCATATCCTACTTCGATTACTAGTTCTCCCAAGTATTTAATTATAGTGTCCTTTTCCTATGAAGATGATTTCTCCAATTTGAGCTGATCTCTTATATTTACCAGAGTGTTTTGCAGTTTCTGTTCACTCCTAGCCTTGGTGGTCATTGTGGAATAAATCATCTCCCATGCCTACTTATTAAATTCAATTTGATCCAGAGGATGAATATCTTGGACTGGGACTTCAAACTCTATCTTTTTGTAATATGAGGATGACTTAGGAGTTTGAACTGTAGGTTGAAGAAATGACATATGCATCTTTTTATTCTTATAGTGAAAAGATGAAAGTAGCCTATTATGGATGTCAGGAGTTTTTTTAAGATACTAAGAATATATTTCTGTCTAAATTTCTTCATTTATAGCTTTAATTTCTTTTTATTTCTTTGATATCCATGTCCTTTTTTGTTATTTTTTTAGATGAAGAAACTTCTATACTATGTTTTTTATGAGGTAGTTGTGTCTTAGAAGTAGTGGGTTGTTGTTCCTCTTCAATTATTGTAGGAGGTTCATTTTCACTTTTTTGCAATTTTTGTATCAATCACCTCTATTTTCTCATTTTCTTTATTGGGAGGATTTAGCTTTGCCTTTTTGTTGTATCTCAATTTGAATTTAGTCTCTTTTGTAGTCTCTGCAGTATAGGATCCTTCCTCTTTGTTTCTCTTCACATTTCTGTCGTCTTGGGCTGGAGTTTGCAAATTTTGACTAGTATCACTTTGCTTCTCTGCCTCTACTAATGTGTTCTCTAACCATTTAGATTGGTTTGAGAATTTCTCAATCTCTGGCTTCTTTCCATGTACATAAGGAATTAATTTTCACTTAACTCTCTTTTTTCTAATAACACCAAGGGGATCATAATACCATAGGAAAATAGGACTGAATTTGAACTCCTGCAAATGTTTTTCAGCCTCTGGAATCACCTCTTTATTATTACAAATAAAAGGGCCAACATGGTTCTTCAACTTGAATTGTGTTTTCTTCTTTGCTATTAAGCAATTAATTGCATTTGAATTTAGAATTTTCCTTATGTATTCCATGGAAAATAACCTCATAGGGAGGTATTTGGGCAGTTTATAAGGGACAAGAATTGATCGAGAAACTACTATTTCAGTGTGATTTTGGTACAAGTACCAATCAACTGTCATATTATGTTAAAAAAATTGCAGGAGCTTCTTGATTTCATTACTAATTCTGGGTTGTATACTACTATTCAACAAATTGACTGTGGGATGCATGAAGGAATTCGTAAAATCTGTATAGGTGAACTCATTGGAATATTTCCTTATCAAGGAAGTCCAAAAGATGATTGATTGAGGATTTCCTTCCACATCGAGCTTCTCAATATTTATATTCAATTTCTCAGACTGAAAATATAGGAAAATGTGAAATAGGAATGAAGTTTACTTGAAAACACCTTCAGAAGGAATTTGACCAATTGCTCATGGATACTCTCAGCAATATATTGGGCAAAGTTAAAAATGGGAGCAGGAGGCTGACCAGGTGTCAAATTAGATAGAAAACCTAACTCTGCAACATTAACATGTTCATCTGTAAAGTAGCCATGAATGAAAGACAACATGGAAATGATATGTCATGTCATTTCAGAAAATTTTGCAAAAGAGTATGAAGGATTTCACTTGGGAATTTCTACATAAGAAGGCATGAAGGCGTGGAAAATATGGAACCTCTTGGGAAAGTCCAGATTCAAGTATAACTGAGTGAGGGCTTCAATGGACAAAGGGACTTCATCTGGTCCAGGCTGTATCTGAATCATTTTATTGATTGAATCTCTTGTAATAGTCAACAAGACTTCTTTTTCAGGGTTTACTATAGCTTTCTGATCTTGGAAGTAGCATGATTGACAGAGTCTCATTACTTCTTGGCATTGGTAAGTATGAGGAACAACATATTTTGGTAAATTAGAGTCCCAGATGAACACTTTATTAGCATGATCTAGGGATTTTTCTTGGCTCCAGCGGTGGAGCTCAAGAAGGTTGAATTTTGTCACTGTATTAGTAATCTTGAAGTCTGTATCTGGTAGTGGAATGTGCTCTACATCTATAACAGGGGGTTGTAGAGGATTGAAAACAAAATGTATTTTTAAGCCATTATTTTGCTTAATTTATCAATTTAAATATTCTTTTTACCTTAGAAACAATGATTTAGGCTTGTAGGAACACCTCTGGAAGTTTTTATAGTTTACAGAAAGATTTGGATAAAACATGGGTTTTATCTTTTGTCTGCAAAGGTATAAACTTGCTCAATTTACTTAAACTGTAATATCTATAAAAAAATGGCAATATTAAGACCTTAGAGCTTCTTTAAATGATATATAGTGTTTTATAATGCACTCTCTGTGATAAAAAATAATCGCAAGACATCAATTTTATGCAAAAACGATGCCTAGGGTATGTAGGAAAGGGTTGAAGGTCACATAAGGCTTTTTCAGGTCTATGGATGGCTTTAATTAATCAAAATATGTTTTTACAAACATTCGAAGGCTTCAGAATATGTGAAAGTATTTCTCAGGGTCTACAGAACAATGGATTTAGGAAGCAACAAGGTTTTCTTTAGGTTCAAAATCTCCTAAATGATTCGATTAAAAGTATTACTTCTTTATATTGATGAATGGGTTTGTTTTCCTGAAGAATACCTGGGGAAACAGATGTTTTGCTTTGCAAGAGGGTTTCTGAGGTTGTAGAAAGCTTTCAGAAGATTTTGTTGGTCTTTATAAGCACTTGGATAACTTTTGCAATGTTTGTAGTGGCAAAATTGGTAAATTATGTTTTAATTTGGCTTTAAAATGGAGTCGGCAACATTTTTTCGGTTTGCAATGCTTCTTCTGCGTGGAAACGGTAACAGAAAGTAAAAAGAGTGAAAATAGGTGGTTTATAAGTAGTTTCATTCAATAGTGAATGCATTGAATGAGCGGCCAATTCAAATGGATGAGTGGTTTGGGCGCGGGGGAGGTGAAAAACCACCAAGCGGTTTTCGCAGGCTTCAAAGGTAGTAAGTGGAATTGGTTTGATTAGTACAATCCAATATGATTAAGACACCTAGAGGGGAGAGAAATCCTAAAAACCATTCTTATCACAAGCCTTGGGTTATGTTAAATATCGCGTAATGGAATGTGTGATAGGGAATATTGGTGGTCAGATTTGGCATATGAAGATCGGACGACTCGGATTGTACAATAGGGTTGTAAGGTTTGATGGCGTGGGGCCCGGGGTTTCAATGACGTGAGAGGTTTATATGTATTTAAGCTAAGTTTTATTACATAATCGGGAGTGTATTATGATAGGTGAAGATTATTTATATTTAACAAATGGGATGTGGGTAGATGTAAGTTTATAATAGGCAGGGATTATATATAATGGGACTGGGATTAATAAACATGGTTTAATAATTTAACCTCTGGGATGGGGGATTGTATCACATTTGTGGAATTTATAACATAGGTTAAAATAAAGATATGGGTGGGGAATAATATCTAAAGGAATTATTTAATACGGGGTAAAGGTTAAATACATGAGTTAATACCTTAGGTTAGTGTTAAAAATGTAATGTAACTGCTCAATGTCAAAATAAACTAAGTATAGTGTAAAAAATGATGTTGGAAATAGATTTCTTCAGAATGGATCCCAACATAATATTTTATCATTTATACTTACGATAAAGTATTTTTTGGGTTTTTTTGGGTTTTTTTGAATAAAAGGGGAACTAGTTAAAGGGATTTTACTTTTCTTAACTAATATGAGTTTTAAACTTAGGAAAAGGGGATTTTTGCAAAGAAAAATGGATGATAATGAGAAAAAGGGAAAAATGAAGGGGGGGAATGAAATTGGAGGGGATGAAGTATTTCTACAAGGGGATGATTTTTGAAGGAAGTTAGTAAATGAAATGACCAAATTTCTACTTATCCATGATTATAAAAACTACTTGTACATACCCATCTGCTACCCTAAAATTTTTACTTCATTTTCATGGGTGCATTTGAGCTTCCAAACCCCTGTTCATTTTTCTTTTTAAAACAACAAACTGGCTAATTCTATCCTTATTTCTTCCAAGGGCTCAGATTAAGCTATTGAGCTGAGTATTATTCTCTACCTAACTATTGATCTGCTAAGATTAAACTGTTTGGCTAGATCTTTATTCTCTATCTAACAACATAAAATTTAAAGCATGAGAGGTTAAGATTAAGCTGTTTAACCTTCATGGATTGTGGCATTTTAAGAAGCTTCACACAATCTTTATTTTGCAGTAAAAGTAAATAGTAGTGGAATTTGGATTTGCATCACTTTCATGTTTTATTTTTTATCTCTTTTTCTTTGGGGTCCATTTTTCATATTTTTTCTTTCAAGTCCTTTGATTTTTCTTTTAGGACTTTTACCCTCTTCTCATTTTTTTATTTTTATGATATGGGAAAAAAATTTGGAGAAAGAAAAGTATGTACATATTACAAGACTAATCAAAGTCAAATCAAAATTATGAATCCTATTATTATAGGACCCTAACACCACCAACTTCACATGATTAAATCCCAAGCCACCAATTCCATGGATGAATGTGCAAGATGAAATAGGCAAATCCTGAAGTTGTAAGTGGGAAAACTCAAAAAAAAAAAATCCAGGGAGAAAAGGATGAAATTAGTGTATTGATATTTTGGTACTTAGAAGTTGTATTGAGCTATTTGTTGTCATTCGTTCGATATTAAGAGAATTATGTTATCTTATTAACAAGCAGCACAAATATGTCTATTTTCTTATATGCAACTAGTTTGGAATCCTGCTTTTTTTTAATATAAATGCATTACAATATATAAAATATATCTTATATAAAAAATGGTTCTGCTCCACCTTAGACACTTCCACCTAGCTCAGTGCTAATTTCAACACTCAAGCCTCCTCCTTCATTGTCTTTCGTCAATATCTTGGGGATTGATCTAGAAATTGTTGTGTTGGAGTGGTTTGTTTTATGCATAATGGGTAATATCAATTAGATGGACTGTCTAGATGGAATTTAAGTTTTATCTTCGGTTAGTATTTACTACCTCACATGCTTTTATATGTTTGTTAAAAATTTAAACCACTTGGTTTAAACTTTAAAGCGTTGTATAGTGGTGATGTAATATGAATCTGGGAATGTGTTTTTAGAGAAGCATTCATAAAGTTATTGAATTTAGTTTTCTTAAGGTTGGATTTTTTATATTGCATAACGGGATGACATCCATAGTCTATCTCTCTGCTAAAAGATGAATTGGATGCTATAGAGACTGAAATGAAGGCACTTCCACTTATTTTGTGATGAAGTGAAAGGTGCCAGTGAAGCTTTTGCTGAGTAGTTGGATACAGGCCATAGAGGTTCATGTCCCTGGAAAGGAAATAGTTGTTCTCAAAGCTTGGGTCAATTTTTCCCCACCCCTTCATCCACACTAATTGGAGTTTATAATGATTTGTGTGAAGCACTTCTACAGTTTTCGGCCCTACCTGTCATATATGGTTCTTCCATTAACAGGATGAAGCTTTGTCAGGGCTCACAAATAGATCGTATATTGGCTGAGCAACAATCGGTTATTGTTAGCGAGCCTAGTGGTAGAGCGGATAATATGCCCTCAGCAAAATTTTCTCGAGAAGAGGTTGTGAGCATTTTTTATCATGTTTGTTCTCTTTCTATTGTAGATTGTCTTGATTGTTCCTATTTCACTTGTAGTTGTATTCTTATTTTTCTCATTGAAAAAATTAAAATGAAACATTTGTTGCATCATCAAGCACAAAGGCTGATGACTTTACGTGGTTGGGAACCTCGATTGCTCCCAAATTTTGTAGTCTCTAAAGAGAATTTATCTCAATCAGCAATAAATGCATGTTCTGTTGGTCATGTTAGGGTCAATTTCATCCAACATGTGAGCCAGGCCCAAGCATGATGCTGTTTTCAAGGTCAGTATAGCCTAAAAAGAGAGACATCACAAAAAAAAATATTTCCACATCTGAATCTCAACAAAATCTTTCAACAAAAGTTTTAGATTGTAGCTTGTGTGGAGTGATTTTTAGGATCTTGGATTTTGTTATAGCCCCTCATCCATATCGTGTTCTTTCTAGTGGGAATGATCTGCTAGAGACTAGAAAAATGTTAGTACTTACACGTGGGGTAAGTGTAGCAAGTATAATTGGATGATGGTATGATATTGATTCAAGGGATAGGGAAAATTTTGAAGGTCGAGATGAAACAGATGAAGCTGCAACTACAGTTGATGAAAAATCACACTTGAATATAGGTATGTACTTGAATCTGACAATAGATGCAGGGCCACCTCTGACACATTTCAACACTCTTGCTATTGTTGCACCCTTGGAAGATCCTATAGAAGACATGGATCCAATGTTAGGGAAACCTACTGGCAGTGAAGTTGGATATCATCCAGCATCATATGAGTCACAAGGTCCTCTAGCTCACAAACACAGTATGGATGAAGGAGGAAGTACAATGTACAGGCTGCCAATCACAGTCTAGCGTGTTGATAGTGTGGAAGGAACTGTGGTTAATCTCAATGTCAATGAAGTTAATGATTGAAGTCAGTATTCTAGTTGAACATCATAGTCCACACTGACAACAGAGACTTGGCTATAGATCGAGAATCCTATGGTAGATATGTTTCATGCACAGGTCCCAGCCATTCAGAAACACTTGAAATAGACATGGGAGTAGATGGTATCAATCCTTCTAAAAAAAGTGCCATGGAAGAATTTGTAAATCCGCAACCAATTGGTGGACATTCTACAAGAGATTCAACTCATGTATCTTGTGTTATTGCAATGGATACGTTTTATCATAGTCTATAAGAGTATTCTACGAAAAGTGTAGAGTATTTCTCAGCAACTAATTATGACGATGTACATGGGAGTTCTCCAAATGATAAGAATGGTGAGGTAAATGAGATGTCATAACTAAATTTCAGCATTCAAGCACAACAGAGTATATGTCTACAGCCTGATGCTGGACGCACTGTGGAAGAAATTTTTTTTAGCACTAATGATGAAGGTGATGGGACATTAAATGGTGAAATGCTACTTTTGAAGCACGAGTTGAGTTTAGTTTAGGAATAAGTGGTGGAATTATTGGGATGGGCACCAGCCATGAAGCTGAAATACACAGGGTTGAGGTTTCTATCCATATAAATAAGAGCATTGTAGGTGAAGTTGAACTGGTGGCTGAAGTAATAGAAGATCAGGGACAGACAGGTGATTTTGTTCCTCATCACAGATTAACAGGTGAATTTGTTCCTGATGGAACATAAAGGGAAGATGTTCATGGGGATATTCATCCTATCACGATGTTTCATTTAATGGAAAGGGTGTTTATTGGTTCTAAAATTTGGTGATCAATAGAAGGGAAGTCATGGGAAAGTGACCAAAAAAGCAGTCACACAGTTCACCATGATGGGGGAAACCAATGAACAATTACACACAATGTTGTAGTAGCAGGTTCTGATTATGAGGTGTCTAGAGAAGAAGTGACACATCGAGTGATGTTCTCTGTTGATGAAGGTTATATGATTCCTGTATATCCTTCTAGAGTTGTCAATGGAGCCGGTAATATACATACATACATATACATATATATATATATATATATATATATATATATATATTGTTTGCAGTATATCTAATGTTAATTCTAGTAGGAACATGACTAACACCTTATATTGAGCGTGTTTTTCTCATATTTTAATATTTGGGAATGGGGTGGTTCTAGGTGGGCCTAAGATGTGATCTGTCAATAGTAGATAACTGAAATGGTCTACACATGGGCCTTTTCTGATTTTCACAATGGTTAGTTTTATTCTAGAAAGTAGATGGGATAGCTTAGAGGTGCATTGTGGCTCTTCTACTGATCTCATGTGCTTCCTTGAATTATGTCATATTTTCTTTATTATTAGGAGATCAGAGCTAATGTGTCAACTAGAACTCACCATCTCTGTAAAAGATGATTTTTATTTTGCAAAAAACTATTTATTCCTAGAATTTTCTTTGATATTGTCTAGGACTAAAATATAGGTTTGACAATGCCAAAACCCCATTGAATAAATAAGTATACACCTTAAAGAATAGTAATAAGCAACTCCACAAGTTTTCCCTAGAAGGATGTGTTCCAAATTTAGTAATATGACTAAGTAATGTACCACCTTCCCTTTGCAAGTGTGGAAAGGAACCCAATGAAGTAGGGTGCCCAAGCTATTAACCTTCATTTGGGTAAATTAGATTCATTTAAACACTGAAAAATTAAATAAACCTCAAGATGCGTTTACAAAGGTTAATGCTAAAATATGGCCATAATTCCCTTCCTGTGACCAATTACTCACCAAATGAGCAGGTGTGCCAAAGAGGGGTGCACTTTAATAAATTATTGTACCATGATACCATATAAATAAAAGATATTCTTCCTATACAAAATATCATGATAACAAAAAAACATAAAGCCCAGCTTAAGATGCACCACTACCAGGGGATTATTTCATCAAAAGTAGACTGCAATTTTTGAAAGTTGACCTTTGTTCCTAAAGCTTCACAAAAGATGTCAAGGAAAATCTTCTAGCTATTTGCTTATACCAGTATTTGTATCATCAACACATTATTTTTGGTTTACCTTCACTTTTTGGCTACTGTATGCCTTGCCTTGTTGGATTATTTCTTCTTGGAACCATATCAAGATGTTAGAAAGGTCCTTATCTGATCACATGCAAAGAATTGATACAAGCTGACAACCTTTTTGACTTCTCTTTAAGTGGGATACAAACAGGTTGGAGAGCTACTAACTCAGACTAAAATGTTGGTTAGTACCAAATTCTGTTACCCCAATTAAGATTATTCTAATATATGTTGTTCAACTAAAGGATTGAAATTAGGTAGTGTCAGCTTAACTTATGACAAGCCTTTTCCATGTCAAGTTCTAGGAACATGGCGGCCATTTTCTGGGTTTTGATGGTATGAAGTGCATCTCTAGTCATTGTGATTTTTTCCATTATATTCATTCCAGTGAAAACATTTTTGATGAACAAAGACCATAATAGACATAAAATAAGAGAGCTTGAATGATAAGTAGTAAGTTCCTAGCAAGTATTCTTTGTAGCTGACATTGCAAACTGAAATTGTACCTTGATTTCATGTTTCATATGAGGCCCTTCCTCTACGTTCTATGGCTACAAAAGTGGCATTTATTGAAGGATCTATATCAAATGCAAAGAATGGATACAAGCTGACAGCCTTTTTTTGACTTCTCTTTAAGTGGGATACAAACAGGTTGGAGAGCTACTAACTGGGACTGAAATGTTGGTTGAGTACAAAATGCTCTTAACCCAATTGAGATTATGCTAATATATGTTGTTAACTTGAATGATTGAAATTAGGAAATGTCATCTTAACTTATGACAAGCCTTTTCCATGTCAATTTCTAGGAACATGGATGCTAGTTTCTGGGTTTCGATGGTATGAAGTGCATCTCTAGTGATTGTGATTTTTTCCATTATATTCCTTTTAGTGAAAACTTGTTTGATGAAAAAAGACCATAATAGAAATAAAATAAAAGATCTTGAATGATAATTAATAAGTTCCTAGCAAGTATTCTTTGTAGTTGACATTTCAAACTGAAATTGTACCTTGATTTCATGTTTCATATGAGGCTCTTCCTCTATGTTCTATCGCCACAAAAGTGGCATTTATTGAAGGATGTGTATTCATACATGTTGAATTTAAAACATTGTGTTGTGGGAAAAAGTATCTAGATGCACTAATAGCATGTTAAATAACTCAATGGTCAGGTTATCCACGTTGCAAGACTTGTCATCTAGGAACTAGATGACTTAACCACTTCTAGTAATGGGTCTGCTTCCTAGATCTATTATGACATCCCACTATCAAATAGGAGAACTTTTTTCCCTCTATGAACATATAATCTAGATTAATCATTTTATACATCGATCTTGTTAAAATATTGAGAGAGACACATGTGTTACTCAGTATGCCAATTTTCAAGGTAAATTTTTGACCTTCAAATCTTTTGAAGAGGCTAAATTCACCAGAAAATTGTCAACCTTTTAGATTGAATTTGGAAGAAATGTAAATTCACTACATATAGTACATACACTTCCTAGAACTCTACTACATGAAATCATTCATTGCTTGATTTCTGACTTTTTTGGATGGGATATAAGTGCTAGGGAGTTAAAGAGTGATTTGTGAAATATATATTACACATATTGTGCAAGACTAAGATGCACAAAACATTGGAATGTGTACAAGCTTCTGAAATGGGAATGCTTGAAAACATGACCTCCCAAAAGGGTATGTGTGACAAACATGTTATATAAAAAATACAAAATACATATATATTTCAACCAACATATTATCTTTTAAGAAAATATGAATGAAAATAAAAATTATATTCATAAATGAAATTTTAGGAGTCCCATGTCTATATTAATTCTCGTAGAATGATTACATTATGGAAAATACCATGGCTTGGTGGCCTTGACTAATTCCAATTCCAGACCCTCATAATGTTACATGAGAAACTCTAGTGCCAACAATCATGCCAACCCTGAAAACCTGACATTTTCCTTTATCTTACATTTTCTATCCTTTTAATTTAAGACAAATTTAATATTACCATTAATTACCAAGGTGATGAACTCTACAAAGCTCAATCCCTTATTTTTGTTTTTTCATGGACAGGGTGATATTTTCCTATAAGTCCCATGCCCCTCTTGCACACTGAGGTGGGCTCAAGAACTAACAAAAAGTTTGGAAATTCCTTAGTAACATCATTGATCAAATTGTATGTTTGGTCATACTGCATGGCATTTCCATATTGGGAAATGCTTGAAATATGGTTATTATGCCTGTATGTTGCATGCTATTGTATAGTGACATAGAAATGGGGAATGCTAAGATGTTTTCACTATTAGGCTAAGAGCTGAGCTTCTAAGCTTGAACAAAGACCACTATAATTCTCATGCTGAGCCTCTGTTATTGCTGTACTAAATTAGGAATTACAAATTGTGATCGCTCTTTTAGGTATGAGATTATATTTCATTACATTCCAAGCAAGATGGTTTTTCAACAACCTCATGTAGGTGTACTTTTAAGTTTTATGCATAAAAATTTGAGAAACAAATATTTAAAGGATGTTCATACTAGCCATCAGTGAAATAACATATGATTTTTATGAATATGTAGTAACAACAGTATCATGTTGGCAATAAAATGGACAAGAAAAAAAAGCCAAAGTACTCTTAAAGAAACAACACATATACACAATTTGCATTGTTAATCTGCAACAAAATATTCTCAATCCTCATGTTTAGAATCATTTATTAGAGAGCTATGATCATATCTTATTTTAATTGGAATGGTATATTGGGTTCTATGTATAAAGGTACTATACTGATTTATTTTTGAAATTAAATATGGTCCTAGATATATCAAAGTTATGTTATTTCTAAATAAAGCCATATACATCTATGTATTTTATTTGGATAGGGAAAATCTTTTTTGAAGGAGGAGGGATGGGATGTTTATGGACAACGCTTTGACTCTGATCAATTATCTGTTACAGGCTGAGATTTGGAGTAAGGAATTTGTTAGGTGTCTGTTTGTGGGTATCACTAGACATCAAACTTCCACTTAGACATTCCATCTCTCCCTTACTGCTCATCCTACATTCCATACCCCCCTTCACACTGGCTACTTGGAAGCAAACCTTAAATAAGTCTTCTAGTTTTTAAAGCATCATGCTTCCAGTGAGTTCCCTACTTCTATTGAGTTTGTTCTAAAGTTTCCTACTCCTAGACATCTTAGGTTTCTTCATCAGTTATGGGTGGGCAGAATGTCGATTATAATAACTAGAACAAATCATGCAATACAATATGCACTCACAGCGGTTTGTAGAATCTTCACTCTTAATTGTTAAAATTTATTTTTTGTCTTGCATGAAGAAAAGGAATGGGTGCAAGTAAATATTTAGTGCATATATATAGTTTATACAAGAAATGGTTGTCTCTTGAAAATTATTAGCACACTTCCACATAATTTCAGTTAATAGGGTGAACAACAATCTCTGCTCCCAGAGAAGATTACCTTTAGTGTTGACACCAGTACAAAGAATATTACATAATGTCTTAGAGATTACTGACATAAGAAAAATTGGTTCATTCTTAGGTACAGGTCCATGAATTATACTACATCACAGCAAATGCTTACACATCAAAATAGATAGTGGATATAGTAATTAGCTAGAACTGATATATGTCTCTTTTACTGGATTGGCATCACTCATGTAGCCATTTTCTTCCCTTGTTCTTATTTGGATCTATCATGCACAGTTGTATTTCTTATTGAGTGTGTAAATAGTCCAAAGATGGCTTACATATTATTGACATAAAAAAAACTTGTTCATTCATGGGTACAAGTCAATGAATTAGTCTGCATCATAACAAAGACATACACATCTGAACATATAGTGAATATAGTAATTAGCTAGAACTGATATTTGTCCCTTTTATTGAATTAACTTCACTCTTGTAGCCATTTTCTTCCCTTGTCCTTCTCTGGATCTATCATTCACAATTTTATTTCTTATTGAGTGTGTAAATAGTCTAGAGTCTAGGCCATCTATTTTTCATTATGATTTCATCAGGGTATTTATTACATATTCCTAATATCTAGTGTAACTATTGTTGGGAAATTTCTCTACTATTGTCTTAGTCTTCTCATAGTGAGTCACATATTTGAGCTTTACAGAAGTAGCTTTTTTTATTTCTACTTATGCAATCTATCTCTTCTACAGGGTTACTGGTATGAAGGTAGAATTGTTGGGGGAGACATCTTCTGCTGCAACCATTTATTATTCAGATAATGGTTTTGTGTGGTTGAGCTATGGAGATTAATAGGTAATTTGTGCATATATATTCTAAGATTGAGTTTGATGTAGATGAAATCCATTTATTGATTGCCACATTTTCCAAAAGTTTACTGAAGCTAAATAAACATCAAAACATTTAAGATTCATAATGTTGTATGGGTTGCCCAACTCGTGATACAGGATGAAAAAAAGGAAATTCTCCACACACTGTTATATAGTATTGTATTTTTCATTTATAAAATAATAATATACATGCACTATTGAACACCTATTAGATTTAAATTCATAAATGTCATATGTTTTTTTCTTTAGAAAATGTCTGTTGTAAATCACAAATCTTTATTGTTTATGTTAGTACACCTGGTTGAAAATATGATATGTAACACATCAAATTAGAAAAATTCTTATAAAAAATCCTCAACAACTAAATTTTTCTTGAGGTGTAGTGTGCCCAAGGAAAAAGGGTATGCACTTCCTTAAGAAGTTAGACTGAGTAGATCATGATTTAGATCCAAGTCTAGTTGTAACTTATTATGTTTCGTTAGTATTGTTGAACCCATGGTAAATTCTACAGATACCTGCATCAAATCTGACCTTTGTATTCCTTTCACCATGACTGTGATAATCTTGTGGAACCCACAATAAATTTTTGGGACATCTACAATGCTAACTTCTATAATCATTGTAGTTCTTTTTCTGTAATCATTGTAGTCCTTTTTTCTTCTGTAATCATTGCAATCATTGTAGCCCCACCAAATTAAGGAGCACTTTAACAAGATTTGAATGTAGCCATTTATGTAAGTGGAACTTAATCACCATTAACTTCTCATTTAATTTGGCAGTTTGCCCCAATAAAGGTAAGGAGTGCTTCAATAAGAATTGAACTTATATCTTTCTGCAAGTGGAATTGATTCACCATTGATTAGAAATGGAACTGACATGATCTTCTATGGTCATGGTGACTTACAATTATGAGGGATTTGACGACTATTTATCTCTAGCATGTATTGCAAATTGTTCTCTCATGTAGTTCTCACAAAGCACATTTTGCTATGTTTAATATGTTATCATTATCCCTATGTTTCAGTTTCGACAGAGTTTACAAATATTTTAATAATTTCATGTTATTAAGGTCTTATCTTATTTGAATTTTCTTCATGTATATGCCTTTATTTCCCAATAAAAGATAAATTTTCCAAAGAATTATTTCAATTTTGATATTTTTTACTGCCTAGGCTTTCCACTTCATTTCCAGTCATTGAGGGGTTGTCACAGTAACTTCTCTATTTTTTATTTATTGATTGTATGTTATTGAATGCTTGTCTCATTTTAACTTGTTTGGAAGAAAATGTTTGTCCTTTTTCTTTTCTCTATAGAAGTAATGTCTTCCTGAAAGCCTTGCATTGGGAGCTTTGTGTGTAGTGCTTCCTTCAAGTTCACTCAAAAAAAGAACACTAAAAAATTCCACCATGTTGATAATGGTAAGCTAGAAATGGAGGGAACATAAGGAATGAAATATGTCTCGTTGTCTTGTATCTCCTAAAGAGAAAAGCATGGTAGTGATGCAAATGCAATGACATCTTGGGCAAAAAATGTCTTGTGCTACTTTAGTTTTCAAACACTAATTGTCTTGCATCCAGATGTATGATTATAATCCCCAAACATGCTCATACTTGCACCCAGTTAAATCGAACATCACAGATGGAAGTAATATTGTTGACACATTTTAACATTTAATGGGTTTCACAGATGCAAATACTATTTTTAGCACCTTTCAATAGTGAATTACAAATGGAGGTGGGAAACTAAAGTCAAACTTAATATTCCTAACAAATAATATGGTAATTCTTAAAAGCAGTGGAAATATCAGTCAAGGTGTCCTTCCCTAGCCTGTAATTCTTGTTTATTGTATGGAAATTAGGATATGCAGGTCATATTAGGATCTGTGGTTGTCAAAAATAATTCAATACATAGTGCTTTGCAAAATGATGTTTCTACTATGAAGAACTGAACTTGTTGGGAGAAGAAAATGAAATTGTCATGTTCCATCATCTTTTTTTCTTCTTTTTTTCTTTTCCAGTGCAATTGTATAGTAAATATTTATCACTTTCTTCCATTGGATAGTTCTTAGATAATTGAGATATTATGCTTCGATTAATTATTTCTTATAAATTGAGCATTTTCCATGTTACATATTTTCTATACTATTGAATCTATGAGAGTACAGAGCATGGAAATGCTAGAACAACTATGCAACTTCCTTTCCTGACTTTTTTTTGCTTCATCTAACTCTAGCTCCTGCATATTGACGCATTGGGGGTGTTCGTTTCCTATTTCAAATGATAGACCGAAGCGACACAACACCTTATGATGTCACATAATTATTTAGAGGGTGATAGCTCAATGGAATAACACATACTTTATAAGCAGGAGGTTGGTGGTTTGATTCCATCCTGCCCTGATATTCATATGAAATAACGACGATCAATTTTTGGTGAGAGACACTTTTTATCATCACTAATGAGCTTATGGTGATAGTTTTCAACCCTCACTAAAATATGAAATGGTGGCAGTTAAAGAATTCCACCATATATATGCATCAATAGTGACGACCACGAAATGTCCATCACCATAAATCGTAATTGTTCATATCAAATGGTGACAGTCAACGAACGTCGCCATATATATGCATCAATAGTGATGGCCAATAAAGGTCCATCATAATAAACCATTGTTATTCACATGAAATGGTGAAGGTCTCTATCCGTCATTATAATCATTATTCGTGATGGACCTTGAATGTCACCACAACACATACTTTTGGCGAAGCCACCTTCAGTGACATTCAATTTTTTGGTGATGGATGCTAAGGTCTGTCACTATTTCTCATATGAAACGGTGACGATCACTATCCACCATTATAAATAATTATTGGTGACGGACCTTGAATGTCACCACAACACTTATACTTTTGGTGATGCCACCTTTGGGGACGTTAATTTTTTGGTGACAGAGGCTCTTTTTACTGTCACCAATGCACTTATGGTGACATTTTTTGACCCTCACCAATGTCCTTTTTTCTTGTAGTGATAATTGGAAATGAACATCTATAGTGAAACAAATGCATCTAGGGTGCGCAATCAAATAGGATTAGAAATTAATATCTACAATAAAACCAATGCATCAATTGAAATAAATAAAATATTTAGCTGGAGCTATTGTAGTAAACATCATACCTTTTCTCTCTTGCTCTCCAATATTAATAGTAGCTTTCTCCAAAGTCAACCATTGTAAGTTATGGAGTGTAAAACCCAAAATAATTTTGAATGGTATTTATTTTCTATTAAATCGTTTGAATGTAATGTGATTAAAAAAGTTGAATGATGGAAAATGGGAATGATAAGAAACAATCCAAATCCAAATAGTCTACAATTTTAGGAAGCGATCATTTCGGGTAAGTGAAATCTTATTTAGGATGGAAATTCAAGCATTTTGTTTATGGTTGAATTACTATAACATAGAAGTAAATTCATGTCATCAATAATTTTTATGTTCTTACACTGAAATCGATGTGCATTATTAATCTAATTACTTTGAAATTGACGTACATTATACATCTAGTCCCATCAAATCAGAGATTAATATCTACACTAAAACAAATACATCTAGTGAAAACAATAAAATAGGATTAAAAATCAATGCATTACTGAAATCAATGCATCTAGTACAATCAATTAGATATCATTATAAGTAAATATCTACATTGAAACCAATGCACCTAGTGCAAGAAATCGAATAGGAGTATAAATAACCATGTACATTGAAATCAATGCATTTAGTGCAAGCTATCAAATAGGATTATAAATCAAAATTTATACATAAATAAATAAATCTAGTGTAACCAATCTAATAGGAAATCAACCACTACTCTAATCAATACATCTACTTTAGGGAAAAACCAAAATATTCATGATTTTCAAGATCTAAATTCTATGTTTTTATTTCTCTATACGTGTCCCTTTCGTCTTTCCTCACTCTCCTCCTTCCATCATTGTGTCTATATCCCTTCATATCTCCTTCTCTCTCTCCCCCTCCCCCTCTCCCCTATCTCTCTCTCTCCACCTCTCCCTCCCTCTCTCTATCTCTCTCTTCTTCCCTTTCTCCCCCTACCATCTATATCTATACCTCCCTCCATCTCTCCTTATTTGTATCTCTATCTCAACCCCTGAGACACATGTCACACTCTCTCTATTACTTTCCATATTTGTCTTTGTTCCTCCCTACATATCTTTGTCTCTCTCCCTTATTCCCTCTCACCCCCTCCATCTATATCTCTATCTACCTCTTTGTCTCCTTCTTTATATCTCAATATTAACTCATAAACATACACACACTCTCTCTCCATATACATATACATATATATTATATATCTATATATATATATATATATATATATATATCCCTCTTCCTCTCCCTCTCTCTCCATTCCCCTTATATATATCTCTCCGTATATATCTCTTTTCCCCTTCTCTCTATACCTTCCTCTCTCTCCATATTTATCTTGCTTCCTCCCTCACTCTCTTTGTGTCTCTCTTTATCCCTCTCTAACACATCCACCTCTATCTCTATCTCCCATTGTCTCTCCTTATTTATCTCGTTATCTCACACCACAAAGACTCTCTCTCTCTCTCTCTCTCTCTCTCTCTCTCTTCCCATTCTCTCTCTCTCCCACTTCTCTCTCCATATATATATATATATATATATATATATATATCTCTTCCTCCCTCCCTATATCTACCTCTCTCTTCTTCCCTCTCTCCTCCCTACATTTATATCTCGATCACCCCTTGTCTCTACTCCTTTATCTCTCCTTTTCAGCTCCAAAATGTACAAACTCCCTCTCTCTCTCTCTCTCTCTCTCTCTCTCTCTCTCTATATATATATATATATATATATATATATATATATATCCCTAGCGTTTAATCTCTCTCTTGTCCTTCCTCTCTCTCCATTTATCTCCCACCTCCCTTTGTCTCTCCCCCCATAACACTCTCTCTCCACCCTCCAAATCTGTAATTATCTCATCCAATATCTCATTATATCTCTCCCCCACTCTCCCTCTCCATATATATGTATCTCTCTCTCTCTCTCTCTCTCTCTCTCTCTTTCTATCCTCTCCTTTTCTCTTCATTCCCTCAATTTCTCTTCATCTCCTCCTTTTCACTCCCTCTCTCTCTTTGCCTCTCTGTGTCATTGTCTTTGTTCTTCCCTCCCTCTCCCCCCCCTCGAAATCCATCTCTATCCCCTCCCTCTCTCCTTCTCTACCCTCCTATCTCTCTTCCTTCCTCTATGTCCCTTTATCTCCCCGACTCTATTCTTTCTCTCTCACACACTTAAATCCAATCCCATTGTAATGTATTTAGAAAATTATGTAAGTTAAAAAAACATAATTCATTGTAAAATATTAAACCTATATTTTGGATCAATCATATCAAAGAAAATACAATAACAAAAAAATTAAAAGAATTGTGCAATATATTTCCCTTATCATTGTTAATCACTTTATTTTCTCTCTTACTTGGATCCTTGGTAAAAATTCATTTATCCTAGTTATTTGTAATATTATTTACATTATATAAATTTCAGATATGTATATATACAAGTATTATACTTTTTAATTTTATTAAAACATCCGTTTAATCTCTATGGGAATATTTTTAATAGTTTTGAGGATGGAGGGATGGAGGGTTTAAATATATGTCAAAAGTAATTATAACAAATTTTCTTTTATAGTTAATTAAAAAATGTCATAAAGTTATGAAATTAAAGTAAAATATTGATAAAATATTTTGATTCAGAAATGATTTATGGTTTTTGGGAACATGGTATTGATAACCCGGTATTTCCCCATGGTATTGTAACAACATAATTAAAAGCTTAAATCCATAACATAATAATCAAAATCCTAGATGACCGATGGTTTTCATAAACGATAGTATTGATAAACCATGGAATGGATAAACCATTGTATTAGTCCATGGTACTATCATTTTATTTTATATAAAAAATGGCTCACAATTTTATTAATAAAATAAAAAATTAAACATAAAAAATTAAATTTTATTTCTTTTATTGCTTGCCTCAAACGTGTTTATTGCACTAAGAAGGACTAAAGAGAATATGGAATTTTGTGTTTTCTATCGTATAGCATATCTAACATCTAACTACTAACACCTATAATATCTAAAATCTAACATCGAACACCTCACATCTAACATATAACTCATACACATATACCCTAAGACATCTATCATCTAACATGATTATAGCGCATGTACACAGATCTACCCTATACTAAGTTGTAAAGTGTTCAATAAGTTAATTTAATTTAAGTTAAAAATATTATAAATACTAAGTTGTAAAGTGCACAATAAGTTAATTTAGTTTAATTTACACATTTTATAAAACATTTATCATTCTTGTTGAAGTTTTAAATGACTATTGAAATTTAATTGAACTTAGTATATATATTACTTTTAATATTGAAATGTTGATATAGTGGAAATTTAAGTTCTATACATTTTTCTACAATCAGTTGATTAGAGTTGGAGATAAATTATAAATATGTGCACATATATTTCTCATCGTCGATGAGTCTCATAATAGAACCATTGAACCACAAGGAGATCAACATTTTAAGGATAAAGCCCTATAGTAATAAGGTGGAATGAAAAATAAAAAAATGTAACATGGAAACATTATTAAATATAGATTATTAAATGAGATTTGTTAAATATTGCGACATTTGATTTAAAACGATAATAAATAATCCTTGATGAGCTATGAATACCTATCTAGTATGGTAAGTATTTTTATACATTGTTTTATATCAGAAAAGAATACCCTTCAAATTAGGACAAAGAGGTAGCGATTCCACACTCCTTGACCTAACTATCAGTGACACCTTCCTGTAGGAAACAATTGTAGAAAACATATAACCACTTATAAAAATCCACTTATGATTTAATATTTTATTAAATAAGTTATACATGGAATACTCATATTTATTTTATATTACTAGAAAAAAACTATGATGGTAAAGACATATTGTAAACAAGGTTGACCGACTACAACACCCTTTTGGTCACCTGCATCACCATAAGTAGCACCCCTACCAACACCAACCACTCTAGAACCTAAGCTAGCCATTATAATGAACTTATTTGAAGCAATCATGGAATAGTGAAAGGGACATCGATAGCTAGTACAAAGGAAGAACAACCCCATCCAAAGGAATGAAACCCAAAAGGATCTAGGGGATCAAATCAAATACAACATCATGATGATATCTCTAGAGAACTGCAAAAGATAAAACCCCCATATTTTATAGGAGGGCCAAGTAGGAAATGTGGTGAATAATGGTTGAAATCTATGACAAGGTGTTGTGCATTAAAATAATATTGCTCTACCACCAAGACAAAGATATCGATATTCCAACTAAGAGGACGTTATTTAATATTGTGGCAAGACCTAGAATAATAATTGCATATCACATCTAAGAGCATTCCATGGGATTTGCTCGAGTAAATATTTCGTATAAGTACCTTCCACCTTATTTTTATGAATGACAGGAATGAGATTTTCATGAGCTATTCCAAGGAAAAAGAAAAATGTAGGAATATGAGATGAGGTTCATGGAACATGTAAAATGTGTTCCCTATATAGAAATGAATGAATACTTTGTAGAGTGTTTTGTGTATGGACTAAATCCATGAATTAGAGATATGTCTAGGATGTGGAGGCCATTGTCAATTACAGAGGAATTTTAATGTTTCCATTATGCAAGGGAGTATCTAGGGATCAAAGGGGCCATCAAGCTGATAGGACCCCCACAACCATGATTTATATGGAATAGCCCCTAACAATTCTTCAAATGAGGAACTTCAATGCCACCCCCTTATGGCGGTAGGTTTAATCCAAAATTTGTAGGAGAAAGCGACCTAATAGAAACTGATATTTTATCTACGGTATAGCTAGGATCCAATGTGAGTCATTAGAACTCTTGAGGAACTTGAAACAAAGGAAAATGGATGAGAGGGAGTGGTCCCTTTTCAAGAAACTCACAGAATAGTGAAAGGCGAGCACCACCTATTAATTGTTGGAGTGAAATAACTCATTTCTAGCATGATTTCCTAGAGACTTAATCATGTGTTATACATAGGGAAGGAAAAGTTCCATTCGTAAATACAAAAGGAAATCATTGAATCCATGTAAAAGTTAACCATAACACCAGTCCACTATAGTGGTGTGAATAGGTACAATTAACAAGATATCACTGAAAATCTTATTCGATATTGGTGCAATTTATATTTTCATTTCCTCATATGAATTAGGAAAATGTGGGTTGGAAACATGTAATAAAAATGATTTTAGACAGGTTTTACTCGCTTCATGGGAGCTACATTCAGTAGAGTCAAGTGTTGAGGAATACATGGGTTTTTTAGGGGTCTTTCCGACTAAGTTGAAAGGATATGTCACTTCCATATGATCTTAGGTCCTCACCATAGGATGGATTAGTTGGAAGGTCACTGGGATCAGGTGGACTATTATGAAAAAACAATTCTCTACATAAATCACAAAATAGAGTTGATCCAAATATAAGGTATAAAAAGGAAGGTGTCTTTACGCTTCATTTTTATCATCGAAATGAAGTGTTCCCTAAGAAAAAATTTTCAATTACATGAATTAAGGTTAGTAATCAAGAAAATGGGACCATGTATAGATCAATATCCTATATTTCCTAAATTTTCAAATCTTTTTTGGAAATAATTACTACGATGACTGCTTGAAAGGGAGATTGATTTCAAACTAGGATTAAAACCTGGTACCGAACCAATCTCTAAAACAACGTATAGAATCACATATCTAAAACATAAATATTTACAAATTTAGTTCATGGAACTATTTGACATAACACTCATCTCACCTAGAAGTTCACCTTGGGCTGCACTTGTAATTTTTTTCAAGAAGAATGATGGCTCCTTACGACAATGTATAGACTATCGAGACTTAAATCAAGCTACCATAAAGAATAGAAATCTAATGCCCCAAATTAATGAAATCTTTTGTGAAATGAAATGGGCTTCCATATTTTCAAAAATAGATCTATGATATGGTTATCATTAATTTTTAATTAAGGATAGTGATATTTCTAAGACTGCATTTGAAACACGCTTTGTGCATTATGAGTTCATACTGGTACCATTTTGGTTTACCAATACAGTATAAATATTCATGAATCTTATAAATAATGTTTTCTGTAAGTAACTCAACCACTTTGTACAAGTCTTCCTAAATGATATGCTCATCGACTCCAAAAATGAGAAGGGGCATGAAGAACAGTTATGGATAGTATTATCTTTCTTAAGGGAGCACCATCTATATGGAAAAGCTAACATAGTGTTCCTTGTTTAATAAAGATATTCATTACTTTGGGCATATTGTATCAAGTGAAGTGATATTTGTAGACCCTAAGAAGGTAAGAGAAATCATGGATTGGTTGGTACTGAAAAATGCACACGAAGTGCATAGTTTTATGGGTTTACAAGGATACTTTCAAAGGTTTGTAGAAGGATTCTCAAAAATTTCAAAGGCTATCACAACCATCCAATAGAAAGGAGTTAGATATGAGTGGAAAAAGTCATGTGACACTCCATTCACTCAAATCAAGATATTTTTTACCAACATACCAATATTGCAGGATCCCGACATGGAAAAAGACATTAGTGTGTGTACCCGTGTATCCAAGAAAGGATTAGGTGCAATATTAATGTAAGACATAGGAGAAATAAAATATGCATCAAGGAAGTTAAAATTTCATAACAAACTCTATGTCATTCCTTATTTAGAGTTTTATGGTGTAGTGCTACTTTTAAACATAGGGAGACACTACCTTGTAGAGAGAAGCTTCATGCTCAAAAGTGATCACCAAAGTTTGAAGTACTTTTTTTTCTCCAGGGGACTTAAATTTCAGCCAACGACAATGGAGTGAATTCTTAAGATAATGGTATTTCATACATCAAGGGGAAAGACAATGTGGTGGAAGAACAAGGATATTTCCATTATACCCATTTTAGTAGATTTTAGGGACCATGTGTTAGACAATCTCTTGGGAGATAGATTGTATTTAAAATTAATATCCAAGATTTAAGGTAAATTTCCAAGACAAACTAAGTTTGAGGGGTACAAAATAGAAAATGATGGAATGTTATGATTCAAAGGAAGAATTTATATCCCTGATATTGTAGATATTCAAAACACCTTCCTCAAGAAATCCTACATAGTACTTTATTGTGCACATCAGGGCATAAAGAAAATGTATGTTAACATAAGGAAACTTGTTGGGGGAGGCCAACTAGCCTAACTTGAGTCAAAAAATACACATTGTAAGAAGTGCTAACTAATCTCATATTACTTATGGCATATGAACAATTATATTATTTTAATTGTCCAAATAATATATATATATATATATATATATATATATATATATATATATATATATATATATATTGTGTGTGTGTGTGTGTTTGTATACCAATGTACCAATTCTGATTCAGTTAATAAGAAAGAATATATCATAGTGATTTCACTGGTTCTCCATGAATGTGTTTCTATATCTTTCTTTATGCTTCTTATATGATTCCTTGATGTTTGTACTACCGGTAAAAATGCACACATTTCCCTAGATTACAACCTTAGTTTTGTTTTCGGTAGTTAGAACTTGAGTCATAGAGTATGCAAGCATAAATTTTAACATTAGAGGAAATATAGTTATGGTGGGAGATGAAGATCAATAACTATTTGCATAAATACATATGAATGAATTGGCTATCAATCGTAGAAGCCAGATCTAACTTCTTCACAAAAGCACATGAAGAGTTCATCGAAATTTCCTAGATTGAAATCAAGAAGTTCCTTGACAAAGTCACCCATGAAAAAATGACACAACATAAATGATGTTGAATCTTGCTGGAACAATCAAAATAATGTCGAACCAACCTACATGAGTGGGCTGGTTTGATTCTTGATGATTTTTGTGAAGAACAAGCTATAAAAGAGAAATATTTTTTTTAATGTGTTAAGGCCATATTCTATGACGATCTGCACGACAATGTCTTTTGCACAATTCCCACCCTCTTACATGATTTTCTACTGATAACAGCCTGAGCCTGCAAACCCACATTCTCTCTCTTAGATGCATATAAAAATGCATGACCCAGTTTCAACCAAATTAATTTCCCACATCTGGGCAAACTTCTAACAATGCAAAAGCTTATATTTAAAACTTATGGTTGAAACCATAGTCAAAACTCATCTTATGAATATTTGAATTAAATATTTTAATTTCAATTAAAATCAAATCTCAAACTTTGGCGTTTACTTTATGGAAGTTCAAATGAATTCATTCGACCTTATAATAAAACTCAACATATAATATGCCCACAGCATACCAATTCATACATTGCACCACGTGCATATTCGATTGTGTATTTGAGTTATATTAACGTTCCATATATTAAAACGAACTTTTCTGGCCCACATCTTATAACTTACCTGGGATTAAATTTCCTGCAACTTCACGATGTGACCATCATTGATCCTTCAATGGGTATCATCAAATGGATACCGCGTTCAAATGGGCTTCAGACTTTAATGGCCAAACCGCACGTGAAATGGATTGTATTCCAAAACAACCAATGCCACATGTCATTCTCAGACCACTATCGCGTGATTTTCTTTGAAACCATTTACCACTTCACAACCAACGCAAAACCCATTTATGTTTTACAAAACCGATCCACGCTCCATTACTTGGGTTCTTTTGTGTTTATCCCATTATTCTGCTTCACAATAAAGACAAGTCTTCAAACTCTTTCTGTTTCGATTCACAGTTTCAATCGTGTTGTGCTCATGATTCCGCGATACCCTAACTTACGGTTTCTCCTCCAACTTTGAACGTTGTTCACATCGATTCCACCCTGCTCTATAATAATAACTCACAGATCCATTTTCCGATTCAATTTCCATTAACTCAGTCTCGCCTTACTCCATCGCTCTACTTCCACGACATCTTAATTCGATTAATTCGAACAGGCCAGCTTCCTCTATCTCCAAACCCCGAATCTGACTTCAACCCATTACAACATTCTTTCCATTCATAGTGTCATTAGCATTTAACCTCTTCGGCGTTCATTATTGGTATTCCTTATCCTTCGACTATCGAAACCTCAATTGCGACTTCAATTCCGAGTCTTTCCCACTATGTATACACAACAGTGTATCTCATTCCTCTTTGGAATAGGTTATGCGATGTAAATTCCAATGTGAGATACATCTGGCAAACTATTACCTCAAATTAAAAGTCTATGGAAATTTCATTTAAATAGAATAGATCCAACTGTGATTGATGCTAATTGTTCAATCAATATAAATTACACAAAGTGCAATCCTCAAATCCAACTTCATTCACATGCCATATAACTCAGAGATAAAAATATAAACTCGGAAATGAATTTACTGCATTAACACACAGTATTTACATAGGATTTCTCCCTCTCAGGCCTAATATTCAATCAGTGGCCTTCTTTCTCTAATTTCCGAAGGCTTACAATCAAAACCTTGCCTCTATTCTACTCTACTCAATTTTGTTCCTTAACCTGTTTGTTTATGCCTTTGAGGCTTACATTTATACAAAAATATCCTGAACTATTTTTGTTTTGAATTCCTGCATTTGCTCAACAAAATCATAAATATCATATTTAATCCCTAAGGATTCTCTTTTCTCTACAACTATAGAAAAAAAATCCAATTTAGAATTTACAAAATATCTCAATCCCTATGCACTCTCAATTCACTCATGTTCTCAAACATTCAAGAACATTTACAATTCCTCTCAATATTTAATTAAAAATCATTAAGATTCCTCAAAATATTTATAAAAATCCAACTCCTTTGAAAACTCAAAAACCACTAAGTTTAATAAAATACATGGAATTTGCTTTTAGCCTAATTCCCCTGCATCAGACTCCCAAGGTCAAAATTAATCATGATCTCCTGATCCTGTTCTTTTAAGTCTTTACCTCCTGGATCCCATACTCTCTTTTTCTGTTGTCCATAAGCTACATTATTTTTATGTTGTACTTCTCCAAGATTCCATATCTTGTTCTGCAACTTTCCACCAGCTATGCTTTCACATTCTCTTCTTGTCTTTCCTTTGCTGAAATTTCTTTGCCTTCTTGTTGATGTTTGCTTCTTCTGAGACACCATCATCATCAGTCTTCCGATGCTTTCAATTTCTCTGTCCAGTTTATGTTCTGTCTCTGTTGTAGCCACCATAAATGTTGCTGTAGATGTTACCTCCCTGATTGTTGCTGCCTCCCAAACTTCCTGAATACCTCTTAAGTTATCTCCCTCTGCAACAATTTTCCTTTTCTTATCACCTGCAAATTTATCTTCAAAAAATAAATTATCATTCAATTCTCTACTTGCAGTAACATACTCATTTATTTCTCTTTGTATACTAGTAAACATAATCAAATTTGACAAACTAGTGTCTGCTCCTATTTCTTTCACAACTTCAGGCATCTTCTCTTCAGTGTCTGTAATTTCTTTCTCCTGTTTAAATGTTTCTAGCAAACATTTCAGCCATTCCCTATGTACTTGTTTCATTTCAAATACATCATCAATATGCTACAATTTAGTTCCAGCATAACCTTCTTTCTCCTCTTTGACAATCTTCAGTAATTGTCCATCCCCTCCTTGACTGATTCTGGTAATCAATTTAACTTTCTCAAACATTGTATCTTCATCCTTTATCAGAATAGAATTCTAATTCTTCATCACTATGGCAGTTCGAAAAGTCTGTCCTATAGTCTTCTCTTGGTCAATCAAACAAACCAGCTCCTTCTTATCATCAACAGTAACAAGTTTCTGCATATGAGAAATGACTATCTCACCTTCCTTCTGCAACAGTTCCTCTTCTTTCAAGACAACTCCAAGAGATGGATTGTCTTTTGCATCACCTCTAAACACAATCAAATTGTCAATTTCAAAGTCACAAGACCTAATGGCCTTATTTGGTGATCCAGTCACCAAATCTTCTTTCTGTAGTTCCAAGTGTCTTTCAAGACTCAAAAAATCTCCACCACCTTTCTTCTTAGCTTTCATTGTGCCAATCACCATGTTAGAATGATGATCCTCGACTATGTTTTTAGCTAACATAGTTTCCCTTTCATTCAATTCTCTGACAATATCCATTTGTTGTCCTTCCTTGCCTACATAATTAACATATGAATTATCAACATTAAAATTACAAGGTCTCAATACCTCTTCCTCCTCTGAAAACACATCAGTATATTGTTCTGAGTTTCCTCCCAAATCCTTTGTCAGCACATCAGTATGCTGATTTACATCGTCCATCAGACTGTCAGCTAGTCTCTCCTTTTTTCCATCATCTGTTCCATGAATGTCATTCATGAAAATTTTCCTGCCTTGCTTCTTCAACAAATTATCCTGTGCATAGATCCTCTGCTTCTCCAATTCTCTTCTCTAAAGATCTAATTTTCTATACAATTCAACAATTTCAATTGGAGTAGAATTTAGAAACTTAAAATGACTTCCCATACCTTCACTTGTTCTTAACCAATCATCAGATGGTCCTTCCTTCTCTACTCCAATATTCTACCGAATATTCTCATGAGATCCCTCAGTCTCCTTTTCTTCCTAAGATTTTTCTATCTCAGCATTGATCTGAACAGATTTTAGATTCAATTTTTCCTCCTGAAAAAAATCTAAAGCTTGCTCATCATCCTGTGATGTACCTGAAAATGCACACAACTCATTAGTTTTAAAAACACAAGACTTTTTAGTCTCAACTGTTTCTTCAAGCATTTCTCCCTGAACAGATTTGCATGTGGAATCCTCAAATTCCATCCTTAAATCAAATAATCTGAGTTCCTCTTTCCATAAGGAAATCTCCTTTTGCCTCCACTTCATTTGTAATGATTGGCAAATTACACTTTCCCTTCAGTGGAAGGATCCATCCTCCTTTATGGTTTTCCTCTTCTTGCAGCCATTCCTGTAGTACCTGCAATTGTACTTTCATTACTGCAATCTCTCTGTCTCTATCCTTCATTTGATCTCTGTGACATTCTTTAGAACCTCTTATCTAGTTCTCCATGATCATCTTCATTATGAGCTTCTTACTCACTATGAGTTGCACTAAGCCTCTACAACAGCAAGCTCTCCTGTTTCCACTTACCCCACCAATCCCCTCTTTGGATTTGGTCTTTTGGCAAGCACTAGTTTATCAACCTCTTGAGCACTCTCTTCTGCTCTCTCTAGGCTATATCCTCAACTCACCTTCTCTTTGAGAACACTTCAATTGTTCTCCCTATCCAACCTTTAGATGAATATTAGGTTCACTGCCATCACCATCAAAACTTGTCTTCATCTTATCTGCAACCATAATTCTGTAATCATAATTTCAAATCAGATTTAAAATTATCTCACCTGCAAGATCTCTACATGATCATGTTCTCTTCATTGAATTGTACTTTGAATGTATTGTCTTCATTAATTTATGCAAGCTTGTTCGCTTCATTTGTGTATCTACTGCATATCAGATTTTAAAATCTCATGTCTTCTTTCCTCTCATCACACATACATTTAGATTTAATGAAAAAAAATCTTTAATTCTCAACAGAGCCTTTCCTGCTCTGATACCACTTGATAGCAGCCTGAGGCTGCAAACCCACATTCTCTCTCTCATATGCATATAAAAATGCATGACTCAGTTTCAACCAAATTAATTTCCCACATCTGGGCAAACTTCTAATAATGCGGAAGCTTATATTTAAAACTTATGGTTGAAACCATAGTCAAAACTCATCTTATGAATATTCGAATTAAATATTCGAATTTTAATTAAAATAAAATCTCAAACTTTGGCTCTTACTTTATGGAAATTCGAATGCATTCATTCGACCTTATAATAAGAATCAAAATATAATATGCCCACATCATACCAATTCACACATTGAACCACGCGCACATTCCATTGTGTATTTTAGTTATATTAACATTCCATATATTAAAATGAACTTTTCGGGCCCACATCTTATAACCTACCTGGGATTAACTTTTCCGCAACTTCACTATGTGACCATCCTTGATCCTTCGATGGGTATCATCAAATAGATATCGAGTTCAAATGGGCTTCGGAGTTTAATGGCCAAACCGCACGCGAAATGGATTCTATTTCAAAACAACCAATGCCACGTGTCATTATTAGACCACTATCGCGTGAATTTCTTTGAAACCATTTACCACTTCACAACCAACGTGAAACCCATTTATGTTTTACAAAACCGCTCCACTCTCCATGAAATGGGTTCTTTTGTCTTTATCCCATCATTCTGCTTCACGATAAAGACCAGTCTTTAAACTCTTTCTGCACTTTCAATTCACGGTTTCAATCGTGTTGTGCTCACGATTCCGCAATACCTTAACTTATGGTTTCTCCTCCAACATTCAACGTTGTTTTCATTGATTCCACCATGCTCTGTAATAAGAACTCACAGATCCATTTTCCGATTCAATTTCCATTAACTCGGTCTCGCCTTACTCCATTTCTCTACTTCCATGATATCTTAATTTGATTAATTCGAACAGGCCAGGTTCCTCTATCTCCAATCCTCCAATATCACTTCAACCCATTACAACATTCTTTCCATGCACAGTTTCATTAGTGTTTAACCTCTTCGGCGTTCAATATTGGTAGTCCTTATCCTTCGACTATCGATTCCGAGTCTCTCTCACTGTGTATACACAACAGTGTATCTCATTCCTCTTTGGAATAGGTTATGCGACGTAAATTCCAATGTGAGATACATCCGGGAAACTATTACTTCAAATTAAAAGTCTATGGAAATTTCATTTAAATAGCATCGATCCAACTGTGATAGATGTTATTTGTTCAATGAATATAAATTACACATAGTGCAATCCTCAAATCCAACTTCATTCACACGTCATATAAATCAGAGATAAAAATATAAACTCAGAAATGAATTTACTACATTAACGCACAGTATTTACATAGGATTTCTCCCTCTTAGGCCTGATATTCAGTCAATTGCCTTCTTTCTCTAATTGCCGAAGGGTTACAATCAAAACCCTGCCTCTATTCTACTCTACTCAAATCTGTTCCTCAACCTGTTTGTTTATGCCTTTGAGGCTTACATTTATACAAAAAGATGCTGAATTATTTTTGTTTTCAATTCTTGCATTTGCTCAACAAAATCGTAAATATCCTATTTAATCCCTAAGGATTCTCTTTTCTCTACAATTAATGAAACAAACTCCAATTTAGAATTTACAAAATCTCTCAATCCCTATACACTCTCAATTCACTCATGTTCTCAAACATTTGAGAACATTTACAATTCCTCTTAATATTTAATTAAAAATCATTAAAATTCCTCAAAATATTTATAAAAATCCAACTCCTTTGAAAAATGAAAATCCCCTAAGTTTAACAAAATACATGGAATTTGCTTTTAGCTTAATGCCCATGCATCATCTACTTGAATAAGGTGCAAGGAATATCGTTGAGTACGAAACCCCATTGCATACTCCAACCAACATTAACTCACGAAAGGACCAAATCGATTGGCAGAACTTCCTTGATGCCTACTCAAAAGACACAAAAGAAGCCTGGTATTATTTTCTAAGAAAATAGACATAGTTATCAAGTACTTCCCTGTGAACTGACACTAAGTTAGGTTATTATGGAAGATTCACGAATTGCGACAAATAAAGCGAGAAAATAGAAAAAAGAGTAAAGTTGGAAGAAGTACATATAAATAATAAAAATGGAAAGAAGGTCGACTACCAAAAAAAATAAACAAGATAACAGTCCACAAGAGAATGACCAACTTCATAATTAGTAGACTAACATACAAATAGGAAAGTAAAAGAGACAAAAACGATGAGTAAAAATAAGACAAAAATAATACTAGCGTAAAATAATGAAGAATCAAAAGTTTGAGAGTGAATATGCACTGGACTCCTCGGATCAGTTGTGAGGCATAGCACCACTCTCTATGATAGAGAACTATGGTCTAATTATAAGCCTTAAATAATAAGTAGATGCTATGTAAATTGATGAATTTTTCCGAGCGATAACAACTCTGAGTATAACAATAAGAAGTCCCATTTTTCAATAAATGCTTCATCAAAACTCATGAAACTATTTACACATACCTACAATCTGGCATAACAACAAAGAACGAAGAAACCACGTAGAAATTGGAAATACTGATTAATATCAACCAACCAACAATGAATTAGAACAAGTACTTATCCAACTCCAGAATCTCACAATCGTGCCCCCATGCCACAAACAGTATATGCTGAGGAATATGAAAATACAGAACCAAATGACAAAGAGTTGTGACCCAGAGAGAGTTGGTTCACCAAATATATATATATATATATATATATATATATATATATATATCATGTAAAATTGACAAATCAATTTCGAAGGATATCTACGAAAAAGAAATAAATAACACTTGACATGTCGATAAACTATATGAATATCAACAAGCATGTATTATTCTAACATTTGGAACGTTGACGTCCTAGACAAGGAAAATGTGATTGAACAATATACTCCTCTATGAGGGTGATGAAGACCCAAAAACACATTGGTTCATCTCTGAAAATATCCAAGCTATGAATGATCTTAACGATGAAGATAGGAAAATCGTGCAATTTTCCATAACTTAAATGCACTTCGACGTGATTCATGAATCTTACATACAAGCAACCAAAGTCGACAAATGAAATCAAGACTAGCTTCCTTACTTCTTTAAAGCCAAAGATGTTAAGAACTTTGGAGGAAAAAATGAAAATAAATTAAACAAAGACCAAATGTATGAATACAAGAATACGGAAAACAATTTAAATACTTATTGACACAGATCTCATATGTCATCGACGAACATGTCTTATTTCAAGGGAAATTAGTCTTCTCACTGACCCACAAAAAATCGAAGAAAAAGTTGAACAATTACATAATTCTTTGTTACCATTGAAATTATGAAATAAAAACTTATGGTGCACCAATTTTCGCATGGAGGGACACTAAACACAATTGTAAATATGGATGTTATATTGATCAGGATGTCTGATGGATACATTTTAATGTATATTGTGATATTTTCCAAGTCAGTTCAAATCACTCAACCAAAGACTGTCAATATTTTCCATTTACGAAGATAATAAACATTCTACACATTAATTCCTGCTTAATAGCAAAAATAAAACAAATTATCATGATGTTTATAAATAAGGATATAATGGTGGAGGTCATGGTTTTGGTCGTGGTCGAGGGATTTTATAGTGTTATATCTATTGGAAAGAGGCTCCACATACATGTAGAAATCCCTTTAAAGGATACAAATAATTTGTGCCTCTACAACATGTGTGGATTAGGGGATCACTCTCTAGAGGATTGCCCCGAGATTATTGAAAAGGTTTTAATTAATAGAACTATTCAGTGGATACAAACTGTTTTGAAAAAATAAATTTTTAATTCCAATAATCTACATGTAGTTACATGGTAGGGTGACGAAAATACAGTAGTACTCAAAATCATCAAGTCATTTGACCAAAAAAAACATCCAACCATGCATAATCATAACTACGCAATGTCAAGAGCATCGGACTTATTTATAAAGGAAAAAAATCAACAAGTACATTCTAAGGATCTAATTCTGGAATAATTTATGGAACTTTTAAATGAAGAGCATTTCGTTGGTCAATTGGTGGAACTCTTAAATATGATGAAAATTTGTAACGAAAACAGAGAAAATGCAAGAACGTTCGACAATTCTCTCATGGGAAACAAATAGAAGAACGTGGCCTATAAGTTGATTTATAAAGAAATCGGTACATAGTCAAAGACGTTATTTTCTATTTTAGTTCAAAAGTAAGCATCCTTCCATGTGAAACATGGGTCAATATGGAACAACCACATATGCACAGGAAAACCAAATACCGTAAAATTATTGACCAAAGATTTATTAAACCTATCGGGACACCAAGGCAAGTGAAAAATTCTATCATGGGAATCAGAATGATCGTTGGTTTAGAATTCATCATCCTAGTCAATGTGATACTCATATACCTTCATTATTTTGCTAACCTTGGGAACATAGAATGAAAGAAAAAATACCACTTGAGAAAGATAGAATCAAGATCAAAGGTAACAAAAGGAAAATCATCATTCCTCTAGATCCGTGAGAAGGGAAACCTTGGGTCGAAGCCTATAAGAAAGAAACTGAAATGAGAAGACTCTAACAAGTATTGACTGATGGTCATGATAATGTTGAACCAAATTATTTTAGTGAAATTTTGACGCGTTCACCAATTTCCATTTGACAAAACTCCAACATGGAGCTCTATGAATGACAAGTCGAGAATAATGAGTCTAGAGCTAAAGAATGCTGGTCAATAAAATCCATTCAAATGTCAAAGATTTTACCATGCTACTACATCAAAGCAATACCTATTCTAAAATAAAATAGTTATTGGCATACACCATACCTACTTCTGATGGACTTAACACATGATTCTAGCAATACCATTCCATTTAAAGAACGAGCATCACCTATTAACGATGTAGAATAAGAAACAAAGTTGACTACTAGAGATTGACTAAAGAAAAGTTTAGTTCAAAACTTCAGAATTCAAGCAACAATATGGTGGTACACCCATTCATATCACCTAAAAACATGAACCACCACAACGAAATATCTCATTGAACTTTTTGGAGGAAAAAGGCTTCCCGCACAGGCGAATATACCCATTTTTAGTTTTGGAAAATACCTTGCTATTCACATTCAAAATTATGAGTGGGAATGGAGTACGATCTCGTATAGAGATCAAAATATTTTCCTCATATGTTCTTAATCACTTTAGACAATTTTCTGAATAAATAGTAAAAAAAAGAAGAATCACGAGGTCAATCATTATAATGGAAAGAGCTAACAGAAAATTTCATTCAGGATTATGAGTTCAAACCAGAGGAACTAGATTTAAACAACACAATTCAAAAGATCAAAGAACTCCTCAAAGAAAAACAAGTCAGTCTACCATTAGAATTCACCGGTTGAGGATTCATTGACCTGCAATTACATTTCATGTACCTCAAATTGGAAAATAACCAATCACATAGAAATGGAAGAAACACTTATCTCTAGTAAAAGTTTTTACTTAAAGAAAAATCACCCTCAGAGTCACAAAATAATACGATCATTATACAAAGTTGATAAAGAAGAAGTAGAGAGACTAGATAAATTAGACTTTCCATCAGCTTATGAATAAATAAATGTCAAGGAGTAGCAACTTGATGAACAAAAAGCACTTGACTCGATGGAGATAAAAATCAAAATATATGAACTTAATGTATGAAACGACTCCTCACCAAAGATTTTTTGACTTGGCGATTACTAGTCAGATAAGAAAATTACAGAAACTTTTGACTCTCTTAAAGAGTATTTGGATGTATTCACCTATGACTATAAATATCTAAAGGGACTGGTAAATTGACTGGGAAATGAAAATTAATCTCATTCTAGGAGCATGGTCAATAAAAAAAGAAACCATATAATATTTTTCACAACTATAGACTTGTCATTCATAACTAAATAGAGGGGATTTTTTCTACTCGATAAAAAAATTAGAAGGGCCAAGCCCCATGATCGTACATCCTAAGAAGCGCAACCCAACTAGATGTTGTATTTGTATAGACTCTCGTGGGCTTAAAAAATCGATAGTTGTTGATCCATTCCCTACCCCGTTCACTTATGAAATTATAAATGAAGTTGCAAGGAATGAATATTACCCATTCATGGATAATTTCTTAGGCCCACCAACAAGTACCTATTATCAAAGAATACATTGAAAAAATGTCATTTTTACTTGATTAAGTTTTTTTTCCTACAAAATAACGCCTTTCGGTTTGAAAAACTCATTGGAATAATTCTCAAGAATCATCGTGAAATATTTTCGATAATATATTTATAACATAATGGAAGTATGTTTTGATGATCGAACGATATATATACACTACTAAAATATGACATACACTGGTTAAAACTAATGCTTGAAAGATGCCGACAGGTACGTTTGTCACTAAATATTAAAAAATGCATCTTTGCTGCACCAATTGTAATACCATTGAGGTATGTGTTCATGAAGGATGGGACTAAAGTACATATGGAAAATATTAATGTAACCTTAGATTTAAACCCCCCCTTCAATAAAAAACAAATCAAAATATTTTTGGGACACACAAGTTATTATAGGAAATTCATTAGCCATTATTACTCTGGTATTCCCTTGCCAATCGGCGAGCTTTAAAATAAAGATGTTCCATTTACTTGGTCTAACAAGTGCAGCGAGTAATTTAAACTATTGAAAAATAAATTAGTCGAAGAACTAATCCTTAAGTTCCTCGATTAGTCAAAGAAATTCCATGTACATGTGGACACATCCAATGTGGTAGTCAGAGTAGTTCTAGCTTAAGAAAAAAACTAGTTGATCGATCATCTAAACGATTATGCTAGATGGAAAGTCAATAAAGCCGAAAGAAACTTCTTGACAACTTAGCAAGAATACTTAGTAATGATTTTTTCCCTACATAAGTTTTGACAATATCTTCTTTCAAAACCTTTCATATTCTACATAGATCATCAAGTATTAAAATATCTAGTAAATAACGATTTCATCAAGGATGAATTTGTCAATGGCTATTATTATTTCAAGAGTTTGAATTCAAGGTCATAGTTTGACTAGGTAAAATGAATTTTGGTATCTACCACTTATCATGACTGGAATCTGAAGTGGAGGCGACTAATATTCATGACGATATTTTAGACAAAAAATTATTTAGAGTTGAAGCGGTCCCTTTGGAGCTTGCTAAAATTGAAATATTCTTGCATACTGGTCACGCATATGAAAGGAATATCTGAAAAAAATAAATAAATAAATAAATAAAAAATAAAAATAAAAATAAGACACATGCAAGCAAAGCAACACCGTTCACATTGCTAAATCCACAATTATATAAGCTTGGTATCAAGGAGGTGATTTAGAGATGTGTGTTACAATGTGAAAGGGAAGAAGTCAATAATGAAGCACAGAAATGGGGAGCAAGAGGTCATTTTCAAGGTGAGACAACTGCATGAAAAATATTTTAAGTAGGGTTATGGTAGCGAATTCTCTTTTGAGGTTGTCGATAACACGTATAAAAATTCGACATATTCCAAAGACTTAGATGTCCACTAGAAAAACATTAAATTCCACCACATTCAATTGTTCCATCACTACCTTCTGAAATTTAGGTAATCGACATCGTTGACCCATTTATAAGAATGACCCAATGAAAAGATCCAAATTATATAATAATAATAATCAAATACTTAATGAAATCAAAAGAAGTAGAACCAATCGAGTCATGCACCAAAGAAGTCACAACGAAGTTCATATAAGAAAATATAATAACACAATTTGACTACCCTATGATTCTTATAAGTTGCAGAGGGACACCTTTTATTAATGGTAGAATTCAAGTATTAACTAAGAAATTTATAATTGAACACCAAAAGGTCACCGTATATAACCCATAAGAAAATAGTGTTGATGAATCCTTCAATAAAAAATACATAACGGAATAACAAAGATATGCTATATAGATAGAGACTATTGGGATGATAAATTTCGAGTGATTTTATGGGCACATCCTAAATTCTATATGAAGTCAACAAGATCAATGCCATTTAAAATAGTTTATGGACAAGAAGATTTTGTACCATTTCATTGCTTAGTGAATGCACAAAGTGTATTGAGTATATTAAAATATAACACAAAACTATAAAAATAACAACTTAGATAATTACATGAACTTGAGGAAGTTTCACTTTATGCTCTTTGTCATCAACAAATCAGTAAAAAATAGTAAAAATCATGGCACGATATGAACCTACAAGATAAGAATTTCCAATTTGGTAACTTAGGATTATTGTCCGATTTTTAAGGAAAGGGTAAACCAAAGAAACTTGAAATAACATGTCTATGACCCTTCGTCATAAATGACATTCGACTATCTGGAGTCATTCAATTAAAAACACTACATGAACACCTTTTCATGTCGCTTGTTAATAGTGCCTACCGTAAAAGATATGATTCTTAGTAACACTTAGAGTAGGTTAGCCCTAGGACTACTTAGCCACAAGATAACAAACTATTTCTAAAACTCTAAATTAACTAGTAAAATTAATAAATTATTAAATATTTTTTCTTTTGTAAGTTCAAATTAGTAAATTATTTCAAAAATAGCTATAAATTAATGTTAGAAACAACTGACATAAGATTCATAGACTCGATAAAGGAAGAAAAAGAATGAATTAAGCAAGAAGAATCCATAACATTATGGATCAAGAGCTCAACCTCCGGAATCTTGTAAGAGAAAAAAAAAATATGCACCGACATCAATTTAGAAATGACCAATGGACATAGTTCGAAGAAAGAAATTGACTTGAATAAATAAATAATCTTCTGACAAAACATAGTCGTAATGTGCGATTCAAAAAATTATATATTCAAGACAAGAGCTTTGATCATCTGTTGGAAGGAAGTTCCAGAAAATAAGTTGCTAATAAATATCTCACATGCAACTTTGACATCATATCACATAAGAGACAAAAGGATGGATTTAAAAATTAGAGCACTCAAGTACACATTTATTATCCTAAAACATCAAATACTTTGCATGCACCATCACTTTCATACATACAAGAAACAATCATCTCAAACCACTCCACAATTAACTGCCACGCTACGAATAAGGTGGAAATTAGATTGCATACATGCTCCAAGTGACATGCATGCACCGAGTGATGTCTCACAACTATTATCCAAGCCTTAATTGTCAATTTGATGATGCTCAAAGTGAGTGACAAGATAGAGAAATCTAGGAAAGATTATAATCTGGCAGAGCATGTCGCCGACATCATCAAATCGAACTACAAGGATTGCTAAAATTATCATAAGGTCACTCATTCGCCCTCTCTTGTAATTTTTTTAGCCATGAATTCTAGCCCACCAGCAAGGAAAGAAAACTTCACAAGCAAGGATATACCCCTTATGAATAATTTTAGGATCTTCTCACATAATTTGTAGGGGAAGCCTCAATCCTTAAGTCCCCATCAACTATTTATAAATTGGTTACTATATATTAAATACATCTCTAATAAATCATGAGCCACTCAGCCTCTCTAATGAGCCCCATTGCCATGTTCTCATATTCAACTATGTTTAAAATATGCCAAAGTATGGTATAATAAATCTACAGAAGTCGACCCCCAATAATTGCCATAAAAACCTTCAATTAAGAAAATATTTGACAAACTTCTTTGAAAATGTAGTACTAAATACATCACCCACATGCATTGTTGGGCCCATCTCATGATATCATTACTCATTTGGAAGATGTCGAACTAGAAGAAGATTCAGAAGCCTCTTTTTATTTACAACCTCTCAAAATTGATTTGTCAGTCCCTTTACTTGAAACATCTCAAAAGTGTGCCCCAAAAGAATCTTATAATGCCGAGGCCACCCCAACCATGTCTATATAAGCCAAATGAAATAAGTTCCTTAAATAATTTTGTTTGAAATATCTTGAGGAGTAGTATAAACTGGATGAGTAAGGAAAAATAAGTCAAGAAGACGTGGAAACCCTAAAAACATAAATGTCTCCTTAACCCTTTATATATGCAATAGAAAATTGCAACAAATCCTTCAAAAACCTAGATCTATATAGTGAAAGTAGCTAAACAGTAAAAAGAAATTGTAATTGATGCAAAGTTAACTCAAAGTATCCAACATACAAGACAAGACTAAAATAATGATTCTATATTACGTAACACCTCGTGAAGGAAACAAGTAAATCTTACCAGTACCCCTCAATGGGATGGGTTCTTGGTTGTCCTCAATGCTCTAGCTTGAGAAGTTTCTTTCTCTCAATGGTGTAGAAAACCCAAAGCATGTGTTGAACTCAAATGGGAGCTCAAATGGAAAAGGAAAAGGATATTGACAATAAGAATGATCAAAGTGAAGAATGAATGGAAAAACCCTCCTATTTATGACAAAATATTATGTTATCCACCATAATGGCAATTATTAAATTATTATTAAACAAGATCTAGATCTAACCGCTAGGAATATTTTATTATATTTTGTTGGAGGGAAAAGGTATTTAAATTGGTTAAATACCTTTATTTAGAAATATTAAAAAATTAAATCATTTATTTATCATTTCAAGAATGTGGTTAAACAATAATAAACAAATAATAATTTGTTTAATTATTCCTAGGTGATTTAGTCAAATTTAAGAAGGAATAATATCTAAATAATGATTTAATTAATTATTCCTAGAGAAAAATAAGAAAAAAAATGATTTATCTAATTATTTCTCATAATTGGGTTAAATATGACAAGGAATATTATTTAAACAATGTTTTCATTAATTATTCCAAGAGTAAAATTAAATAAATAAGGATTTATTTAATTATTCATTATGGGGTTTCTTGTTTTAACCAGAAATAACTTAATAAAAGATGGTTTATTAAATTATTTCCTATAGTGAAAGAAATTTCACTATGATAAAATTGGTCCTCCATGGTGTACTTCGATCCATCTAACTAGAAATGGTTAGATGACTATTTTTTGGTGATAACAATTACATTCATTCAATAAGACATCAAGACTGTAATGGAGTGCTAAAGGAATATTTGTACATGATATTGAATATAAAACAGAGGATATGTTACTAAAACAGAGTCAAAAGAAAAATAATACTTCCTAGAATAAGTAGAATGGTATTTTTTCGAACTATAAAAATCGTAACACTAAGAATGATACCTCTAATCAAAAAGAGCATTCTACCAGCACATAGATTAATAAGGAAACTAAAATTTATTTAGCTAATGATACACCTATTAACTCTCCAAATTTTATTATGAATGGACATAATTAGTAAAAGAAAATTCCTTATGAGAGGAATCAGTCGAAGCATAATCATTCAAAGAAAAATAAGTTGGAGAAAACTCATTAAGAGAAAAATCAGTCGAAACAAAACTATTAAGATAAAAATGAAACATAAGTCAATTCCAAAGAACATTCCCAAGATAATTTATCTGAACATACTCACTCTAATCAAACAAATAAAGATAACCACCCAAAAATAATTGATCTTTCGATTGATCAACATCAAGAAGGAACAACTGAAGTACTAGTTACCAATCCATCATTTGTCAATAATACATCAGCTACGAACACTGTCTCAACTGAGATGACTTCTATAGAACCAATTTCAACAAGCATGCGAGTAATAAAGGATAAAAAGGAGTGTGATAAAATTTCACCCAATTATGCCAATATCAAGCTTGTGAGTGACAAACAAATTTTTGAGGTTTTATAATAGTCTATCAATGTGTCTAAGCAGTGGTTGTGCAAGAGGAGAAGGACACCAACAAGCTTCAACAATAACAAGAACGTGAAAGGAAGACTTCACTATTTTGTCAAAACAAAACAACAGAAAAATTGTGTATCCCCACTCTAGGCAGGGTTCATGATCATCTCATTGCCATACAATAGTTAGTGCAACAGTTAAATGACCAAAATGAACAACTGAATGCAGACGTATAAAAACTGCAACTTCACCTACAGTATTGGAAATCTAAAGTTTAGAGAGATTTTTCCAAATGCTCATGATGAGTTTTTGGCGACCAAACAGACTATAGAGAAATAACTTACTAGGGGAGTTGTCCTTAAAATTACATTAAATAATTAGCCCACATATCTGGCATCCAATCATACTAAAATTAGAGCTCAAGATATGATAATTCGATATTTATCTTCAAGACAAACTATAGACTCTAGATATGGTAATTCGATAATTATCTTCAATACAAACTATAGACTCTAGATATCGACAGGCACTTAACAACTCAGTAGAGGAAGAAAAAAAATTTATGTGTTCTTACTATGATAGGAATGCCAGTGGCTAAGGGAAGGAAGTAAAACACAACATGAATCCAGTAATGCATCTAAATTTCTACAGGGTCTACTTGGTCAAGTATTGAGTATTGAAATGACCAAATTTGTAACGACCCTATTCGCTCACATCTACCCACTTTCACCAGCTTACACGGGGTAAACATGAGATGAGGAGGTGATGTGACTAGACTCAAACTCACTAGTGACCTTAAGGAAATGGAGTCAATAAAATAAACCTTATCGACTTCCCTTAGGTTCCTTAGGACACTATAGCAGTAACCTAACCCCTCAAAGCCAACTTAAATTTTCCATGAGATAGAGCCCATTCGCTCCCTTTGCAAGCCCTCCATGAAATTAGAAACCCCTAATCTCTCCTGTAGACTTGGCTCCATGTGACTATGGAACTTTATTCTAAGTGTTGTAATAGTGAGTGCAGAATTTAGTGTTATTTTTCAAGGCTGGTGTTATGCCTCTGCCCAAAAATCCATCTAAATTATACAACTCATAAAATACATCACTTCAATGATTATAAACCTAAACTGAAACCAAGACTAGACTTGAGCATCTACAAATGAGACTGAAATTTCATTAAACACTTGATAGATAGGAAACCTACAGGTCTTAAATGCAAGTCTGAGCATAAGGGACTAAAAATTCATATGAGAATTACCGAGAGGATGACCACCCGATCCCATTAGAAGGAAAGTGTCATGACTAAAACCAATCATATATCCATTACTATAACCAGGGTATAATAATATAAATAACCATAATTGAACATCCATTAAAGCCACATAATAATAAGTAAATTTAGCAATAAAAAGAAAGATAACTTACCTTTTCATTAAACATAGGAAAGAGCCAACCAGTTTCGGGACTTCCACATACCACCCAACCATATAGAAGGTTGAACAAAATATTTTTTTCAAACAGTCTCCCCCATGCCATATTTGAAGCATTAATGTGGGACATCATGGGATAAAACAATCCAAAACAATAAAGGGAATCCATAGTTTAAACCAACTCCACTCTCGCCATGTCGTGATCTCACCTAAGCTAGCCACGAGAACAGAAAACGAAACCGATTTTGGAATGCCTCCAGATTCCTTCACCATTCTTGATGAATTTTTCTATCTCCACCCTTAGGCATTACTGTGTATCGTGCCATTTCCGGTCAAGGGATTCCTAGACCCTTTGGAATTTTCGTGAGACCACGTCTACCCTAGATTTTGAAAATGGGCAAATTCAACCGAGAACTTCTCCCAAAAGCAAGTGAATTTGAACAAACGACAAAATTTACACTTGCTCAAAAATGGTAAAGAAGACTTAAAAAAAAACAAAATAAAAAGCAAATGAAAAAAGAAAAATGTATCTTTTGCTTTCTAAAGAAACAAGAAATTCTTTGAGAAAGAAAAAACTACCCAAAATTTCAAAATCACCAAGTTGAGTAAAAAAAGGCTTGAATTTCCATAAGCCACAAACATAATTTGCATGACAAGACTTATCAAGCAGAAAGAGGTAATCCACTCAAACAAATGATCTGATCAGTAGCAAAGAACTCGAGGAAGCAAAGAAACTCGAAGAAAATCAAGAGGACTCCTCAAGATTACTAGAAATACCTTTCTCAAAAAACCAAGAAAGCCAACGAAAGAAAAGAAATAAGTGAAGAAATAAGAATGCTAAGAATGAGAAAATAAAAACTAACTCATTGTCTTGATTACTTAGAACATCCAAGAACTTCAGTAAGAAGCTCTGGTCCGAAACACAAAACCGAAACTTCACAAAGAAGGGAAAACCCTAGGTCGACTAGGTTTTTAACCAAGAAAGAGAAGAAATTTATGAACTGCAGAAAGAAACACTTCCCAGAAACATCAAATATTAAAAATAGGTAACCAAAATTAGTCAAAAGACTTTATTCAACTCAAAATATAAAAAATTAATTTAACACTAGCCATACGCAGCTTAACAGTGATCAACCTGCATGTATACGTGACTATGTACAAGGTAACTCGTGTATACGTGTGTTTATTTGGAACAAAATGTGTGTATATGCGACTGTGTAACATGGAAAGTGTGTATAAAAAAAGGATTAAAGAAAAATAAAAAATCCAAGTCTGATCCAGAAGATCAATTTTTTTTCCTAGATGGATAATTAACCAAAGAATCTACAAAAGTCATCAAACCAAACATAGAACCAAAATCCAGAGAGAAACAACCCAAACTAGGAATTACACGAATTTGATCCCTAGTGGAGTTGCCAATTCTGTTATGGGATGAATTACCCTAGGATTTAGGTTGAGAACCCCAAAAGAGGAAGAAGCATACACCAACAAGAAGCATGTAAATTTACAGTCCTAATGCTTAAACTAGTAAAATAGGGAGAAGAGCTCTTACCCGTAGGTCCTATGTTTGAAGCTGATCTCGTAAGGTTCAAACCCTTTGCTTCTCCTAGTGCTCCAAAACCTGTAGGTCATTCAAGAAAGCACATATAATAGTAATAATTTGAAATCATGTTTAAGATGTTAGCTTGAGATCATATAATCTTATAAGAAAAATAACAGGAAATCATTCATAACAAGATCATAACATGTATAAAGAATTAAAATCATGACATGAGGAATATGACATAGCTTCTTTATTAAGGTATGCAAATATTTGTGGAGGAAAACCACTTTATTCAACCATGACTCCAAGCGAAACCATCCTACGGATCCATCCAGCCCAAGCCTCAAAAATATCCTGCCATAAGCATACATATGGATGTAATGTAAGAGGAATGAACATCTCCATGAGGGAAACAAGGGTTTCCACAATATAGGAAGTTTAGGAGGGATAGGGATAAATCAGACTTGATTAAGAACTAAATGGATATAGTATCAATACCTATCTCTCTCTCCCCTATAGGCCTTCCCATGAGGTGTATTTTTACTGCCCGAAAAAAATTTGTTCAGTTGGGATACAGTTAGCCCACGGGCTCCTGTATCTAGGTTTCTGTTGTACCCGTAAACCTCACTTACAAAATAGGGAATTTTATATATTTTTCATATTTTAAATTATTTTCCCTTTTCGGTCCAACTGGACCCATGTGTGCATGCTCTTTTGAGAGGTCATAGTCACGTATGGAATTCAAGGTAATTTTTTTTAGGTAAAAGACCAAGTCTTAAGGGAAAGCATTGCCCAAGGCCATAACATAGAGCATCAAGTATATAGAGGTGGAAAATGATGCTATAACAGTGATATGGAACTAAGTACTAAATACAGAGGAAGGATCAAGGATTGCACAGTGCACAATTCCAAAGGTTAGGAGCGAGGGAGTGATGCTTCTGATTGTGAAATGTCCAACACTCGAGGGTTAAGAAGCATGATTACATAGTTGAGGGTCATATTGAGGAAGGATTTCCCACTATAACCGCGCAATGTGTAGCTCAGGAGAGAGGGAGAGATAGTGGATTTCGTAGTTTCATAGTTTAGGTAGGAAGGGAGACAAATTGATACTTGTAACTATGCAATGTAGAGACAAAGATTGACTTAGAGTAAATATTACACAATTTTGAGGGGAGAGAGGAAACAATTAAGCATTGTGACTGAATCATGTGTAGTTTGTGGACAAACTAACTACATATTAAACATCTCCAGGAGGCAGGGATGCATGCTTGAGACTTGGAACTGCATAATTCACAGTTCAAGGGAGCATGGTCAGCCCAGGTTATTCGGGTATGGAACATTATGGGGTTTGACTAAGTATGGGATTATTGAGGCATAGATGAAACCAATGTTGGAATTGAACATGATAACATAGTCAAAACAATTGATGACACAACATTGAAGGCTTAGTCACTCAGAATCAAAATTATCCCATTAATGTGATCACAAAAAAAGGTTCACCTACAAGTGCAACACTTAATATATAGTTTGCGATGATAGTGACTACACTAGTGAAGCAACACTCAAGACTTGGGGAGTGTGTCTAATGAATTTATATATGATGGAAATGACCCAATAGTGTATTAGAATGCATTATAAATATCCTTCAAGAATGTATAATCTACTTCCTTTGACTAGATGTTTCACTTCCCTAACCAAAATACGACACTTGTGAAAGTAAGGTAAAAGTCCAAATGGAACATGGAAAGGCTTAAACAAAGTGAAAGTGACATATGCTAGAGTGAAAATAACATGAAAACGATTTTTTTAAAAGTGGATGCAAGAAACAATGACATTTTCAAACATGAAATTGACACTTGTGAAATAAAATATACATGAACATGAAAGTGACACTTTTGAAAGAAAATGTTCATTAGAGCAATGTTGATAAAACTTACCAAAATAGAAGTACAATTGCAATCAAAGTGACAAAAAATTTCAATGGAGAGTGCACATTAACTATTGATATCTACTTTGTATTACACTATGCATATTGATTGCACAATCACTACCACTAGTGATTGTGTGATCCTTATGATCAAGAGCTACGCAATGCCTATCTATGCTTGCATGGAAATATGTGTGTTCGTGAATTTTAACAAAGACGGAACATGTGAGCAATTTTCTTTGAAACTTAGAAGAATAATCAACACTTCGGAAAACATTATATGACCATTAAGTGACCATGGAACCACACGTTGGAAGATCCTCAGTAGGCTCCAAAATTCAAGTGTAAGAAAATTTTTTGAGGACGCTTGTCGTAGTGACAAATTGAGGAAAAATACGTTTTTTTGTAAGTACTTTGTTTGATGCCATTTTACCAAGGTTTTTAATATATATTTGTTTTTCATTTAGTTTCCAAGTAAATTATTTTATGTCGTATACACTATAATGTAGTTGTGCTTATTGTTTAGTTATTTTGCAATTTCTTGTCTCCATTTTCAATGGTTATCATGGTATATTTCTTTAAATATTGTAACTTATAGATCCTACACTTCTATTCCATTATTCGATATTTGTTCTATATACTATTTGTATGTATACAAAAGCACCTTTGCAATGTTATATTTTATTGTGTAGTAACTCTCTCTCTATATATAATATACTATATACCAATGACTCATGGGCTATTGGAGAAGCCTTTCCACTTTCTCTGTGTCCCAACCCTTTTATTAATGACTTAATTTTTTAACTGTAGGAATGTGTCCTATAATTTACTTTCTAAATTGTACAACAATGCTTTTAGTTTCATGATATAAACTACTACTATAAGAAATACACACACACACACACACACACACACACACACACACACACACACACACACACACATATATATATAACAACATTTCCAGTAACTCATTTACTGGAACCTGTTTACTACCTATCACCAGCAACAAATGCATGTATTTTGTACAACAATTCTTTGTCTTCTAAGTACTCTTTTTCATTCTTAATACAATGTTTGTCTTTCCTGCAAGAGATACAGTTAGTCCATACACATTATTTCACAAAAATTATATATTTCTTGCACAGAATCTTGTGTAACATATAAATATGTCTTATGTTTATAGCTTTCTCTACAAAATACTCAATTACCAATAATAAATTTTGTTCACATAATAAATACATTCATGGTTACTCCTACATCCATAAAATTAACCTACACTTATCTAGGTCATTTTACGGATAGCCTAGGGTGGTCACATTCCACCCAACCTCTAACCACGAATTAAATGGTTCCCCCCCAAATTATCCTCTAAATGTTAGTAAAAATAATGAATGAGTTGAGTTATATTTGGATTTCACTTCTTGAACCCTTAGCAGTGTCCTGTTAGATTATCTAGGTTTTCCTATCTTCGACAACCTTTAGATTTTGTCTAATCGCTTTTATCATATCTTCCATTTCCTACAACTGTTCTTATCCCAATAATATTATATCCTTTCCTTGACAATAGTTACAGGACCATGATACCTTCTTCCATAGACGGCTTCACAGGAACGCCTCTTAAGTGAGACATGATACCCATCATTGTAAAAAAACTCTACTAGGTGTACATAATATTCATACCTAGTGGGATGGTTCATAACATGCATAAGTAACATGTCTTCAAACTCTTGATTAAAACTCTCTATTTGTCCATCCATATATTTATGGTATGTGGTACTAAAGTTTAATTTTGTTCTTAATCCAGTAAACATATATTTTTAACGTGAAATTCACATCCTTATAAAATATCACTGCATTAGGTATTCTATGTAGTCAAAATATTTCTTTCATAAAAACCTCTGCCACTTCTCCAACCTTATAATCATACTTTATAATAATAATGTGAGTGGCCTTTATAAAATTTTCCACAACAACCATAATGGAATCATGTTCTATTATTTTTTTAGGTAGCCGAATTATAAATTCTAAGGATATCACCCCAAAATTACATTCAGGTATATATGTAGAGGATTCAACAACCCTTCCAGATATGGGTGTTTTACCTTCACCAATTGACATGCTTGAAGGTTTTTTTGGGTAATTTGGAACCTCCATCTTGATTATTGGGAAATAAAACTCCTTTCTAAGTCTGTAAATCATCTTCTGGTATAATGGGTGTGTTGCACATGGTTTGTTGTGATATTCAAACAAAGTTGAATTTTTAATTCCATTCTCATTTGGAATGTAGAGTCTAATTTTATATATAAGTAGACCTTGTTTCATAATTTCATACTCCAAATATTTTCCTTTTGCAGTTTAACTTCTTACTTTGTCAAAAATAATTTTATAATGTTGATCACTTACTACTTCCTTGGTTACTTGTTCAAAAAATATTTCTCGTTTTTACTTTCAACCACCCAGAAGTATCAAAATATTATGACCTAGAGAATCAACCACCCTATCCAATCCAAATAGGCATCGATGCGCACAACAAATTCTTTTTGTGGGTATGGTATTTGTAATATGGGTGCCACTCTTAACATATTCTTTAGTCCCTCAAATCTTTCGTGGTAACTTTGGGTCCATTTGAACTATACCCCTTTATTCCACAAATAAGTTATGGGATGTGCTATTCTTGAAAACTCTTCTATAAATATGTGGTAATATTATGTTATACCAATAAACGACCTTATCTTAAAACGCTTTTATAAATATGTGGTAATATTTGGTTATACCAATAAATGACTGGCAACGCATAGTTTTTACTTTTTCCATGTCTTTCAGGACTAACTCGCAACGTATAGTTTTTAATTTTTCCTGGTCTACAATTATGCCATATTTAGATATAACATGACAGAGATATTATATCTTACCTCGGTATAACTCACACTTGATAAATTTTGCTTCAAAATAGCGGCAAAGTAGGGTTTGCAACACTATTTCCAAATATTTTTTGTGCTCTTCCAATTTGTATAGTATACCAATATATCATATATAAAAATTAGAACAAACTTATCTAAAAACATTTTGAACACATTATTCATTCAACACATAAATGTTGTAGCGGTGTTGATGATCCTAAAGGCTAAAACTGTAAACTTATAATTCTTCTATCATGTTCAAAAGGTTGTCTTTGGAATATCTACTTGTACTCGGATCTAAGGTCGATTTTTGAAAATATAATCATTCCTTTGTATTCATTAAACAAGTCATCAATCCTGAGAAGGGGTACTCTTTTTTAATGGCCAAATTATTTAATCGATGATAAACAAGAATATAAAGTTCATGTCATTCCTTTTAATTAAGAGGACTAATGCACCCCACGATGACACACTAGGTCATATATATCCTTTATTAAGCATTTCTTTCAACTATAATTTTAATTTTTTAGGTTCCGACACACTCATTCGATAAAGGGCCTTTGATACCCGAGTTGCTCCCAATATCAACTCTATGGAGAAATTTGTCACCCTTTTTGGTGGAAGACCCAGAATATCATCTGGAAACATGTTTGGTAAATCTCAAATAACATTAAACTCATCCACAAAATTACCTACTTTGTTTGTTTATGGATCCTCAACTTCTATGGAAAAAAATTGGCACCCTTTCATTGCAGCTTTTGATAACTGCAATGTCGTTATTCTAATAAAAAAATAGGCCTTGGTGTACCTATGATGCCTTGCACTTATCCACTTATTTCAATAGTCCATAATCGCCTAGTGCCTTATAACTACTCCATCCATATTAAAATATCATTGGATCTCATAGGTAATATATTGAGATTTACTATGGTTTCCCTACCATTCAAGGGCACTAGGCAAGTGATTACCCAATTTCTCATTGTCCTTTTTGTTCATGTGGCCAAATGAACTAACCACAAATTTGTATATTTTTCATATTTAATTTTACATTTTTCTACTACTTGAGGTCATATATAACTTAAAATAGAGTGGAGATCTATTAATGTAGAAATGTTTTGGTTAAAAATGGTACTTTTAGTTCCACCATTGGGTATTGATGTTATTCTCAACATCCTTGCAAAGATACATTAATGTGTGATATTCTATTAACTGTGTCATAGACTATAGAAACTGCATTTAAATGTTATAAAATTTGGACAATTTACTCTGCAACCCCAACACCTCACAAGTTCATTTTCTTTACCATTACCACCCTAATTAGCTTTTGATTTCTTATTTACAACTTCAAGCTAGTTTTGTGCTTCACATGCTTGATTAGCATTATTCTGCATTATCTTTCAACAGTTGTGTATGCACTACATGCAAATTTATTAATTCGATCTGCAGGTTTCTCATCATATCGGGTAGTTGTCTAGTAGGAATTTTTGCTAAAATTTCCTCTTCTCTGATATGTGTTTCATATGGTTTTCAGTCTTGCTTATTTGGTGTAGCTCCATTTATTACATGCTTTTTCTCTCTTTTTTGTATACACAAAGCCATTCATTAATCAACTAAATTTTAGTCAGATTGAAATTCCATAGTTTTCTAATGTGGGTTTTGATACCACCTATAACATCTCTCATTTCAAGAAATAAAATTCGGATGATAGAGTTTTATAAATAGAAAATACTGTAATTTTTTTTAAATTTATTATGCTTCATAGTTACTGATTCTCTTAATATTCCTAGGATCATCATAACTACTTTTACTTGTCAATTATAGAGAATAAATATATATTCACTTAGATTGAGAACTTCTCTATAAAACTCAATGATGAGTAATTATTCTCACTTCTCTATAGTGATTCATATATCTATGCACAGGACTTCATTTATCTTTATACTTAATTGATTACCAAAATTGAAATATAACATTGGTAATATATAACACAAGGAAGGACTACTCTTTACTTTTCTGACATCCAAAAACAATCAAAACCATTTTTTCTATATTCTATGTAAAAATATTCCATTCATATCTCCATGTGTTACACATTTTCCCTATGTTCTAGTCTGAACATTATGATTTGAACAATACCATTTTAATCTAGAGTAACACTACACCAAGTAGCACTAGACCTGCAGTGTCGACAACCTTTGACACACATATTAATAAAATGTTTGTTTAATGTTTAAGTATCCTCAACTAGGAATTTTAATGGACTCTACCCATACACTGTAATATGTGTAAATATTTTTTATATCACTTCTGACAAAGTCATAATGTATGGTGTCATTTTATTTTACTCCAACCATCACATATGGTATCTTGTTGATACATTTACATGCAATTCATAATGTGGTATCTAATTCTATCTTCCATGGTACCTTATGTTTATGATAGTTGTCATGTTAACAAACAAGATATAAGCTTGTGTATGGAAGGTGGGGATCAGTTGATTGGTGGTTAGGGTAACCAAGTTTCCCCGTCCTGATAATGACTATCATTCTTTCTAAAGCCTCTTGGAGAAAAACACTCTCGAAGGGTTAGGGTAAGTTTGCGATTCCTAAGGGTTTTTCATTCGAAAATTATTAAATTTTGGCATTCAAGAGTGATTCAATGCTAATTATTTTTCACAAGGGTTCTTTGTTGCCACCAAAATGCATAGTATCCATTCCTCGGGTAATTTCAATGACCATTTATCAATTACCTGTGTATCCCTCACTATATTATACATAAGGTTATTCTTATATTATTCTTGTGAAGGACTACTAATAGTTGTTCATTGTGGGGTCAATAGGTTATTAACATTGAATATGCAAGGGATTTCTCATTCACACCCAAGTTGGGCCTTTGTTTCAGGTAAATTGACTCAGTTCCCTTTATTCTCATACAGTTCGTTGGCATGGGAAAATAGCTTTAAATTTTAATTACATTTAAATGAATACCACGGGAATGTCATGACTCCTCTCTAGAGTTAGATTTCCAAAAAGATTGACTTCCAAAGCTCTGGTTTTGTAACACCCCTGCATAATTACGAATGGATTTATTATTTTGATTCTGAACTCAAAATTTTAACTCTATAAAAAGAATTGGTTGATGTAAATATTATATTTGTTGCTAAAAGAAAAAAAAAATTCTTCATGATTAGTGAAAATGTGTTTATTGTTTTCAAAGTGGAACTTAACCGGTAACTATTAAGGAAGTAGATGGAAATGGGTTATTTCCATGAAGGGGAAGAAATACAAAAGAAGAACGATTTTTTATTTTGTATTCATTTCTAGAGAGAGTAGGAAAATAACAAAAATATAGATACAAACCCTAGAAGGAATGGTTGGAGATAAATGGCATGCAACTAGTTCTGCGTGGGAATTTTGTGGGAGATAAATTTAATAATTCCCAAATATAACTAGTGGGAGAAAAGAATCATTAGAACTTAAAAAAATGTTTGTCGTTGCTTGAAGGTTCAGGAGAAACTACCTCTATGCATTTATGGAATTGTTTCTGTGAAAGAAAGGGGCCAACTTAGGCGTAGGTAGTTGAGATAGGTAGCTTACAAATGGGACGACCATGAAATTCCTTCGCACATTTTCCAGAATATCCCAGATAAGTATTTTTATTAGTTTGGATCTGTTTAAGAAAATGAATGAGGAATTTAGGTAAATAATTTAATCTGCATTCTATGCATTATTGGGAAAAGTGAAAATAAGTATTAGAACTGTGCATTGTGTGTGTATGTTCTATCCTGAACAAGTATCAAGATAGCTCCAGATGAAGTCTACATTAATTGGACCAGGAAATAGTGTGTACTAGGCAACCGAGTACAACTGGATGCGAGCAACTAAAATATGAAATATGACACAATACTTCTAATTCTACATGTTTTTTTTTGGAATTGGGCTTGTATCTGCCTGAATGACCAATAAAGAAAATCCGAGCAACAAGTCAAATTACATGGATATTATAAATTGTATATAAACTTAATTCTCGGTTAGTTACCTTAGGGAACTCGTAGACTAGCGGAATTTCTACCTTCCCACCAGATACAGTCCCAGACTTTAATTAAATAGGTCTCATAAAGAAAACCTGGAAGGTCCCATGACATGTCCCGCAAGGGTTTCAACAAAGCATGACCGTGGAAAGGAAAAACCCTCTAAGCGGAAAAAAATATTGCATATAGATAATAAAAGAGCTTAGGAAAGATCAACAAAATATATTCGCTAAAATGTATGCATAAATATTTATAGTTGGCTAGAAAGAGAAACAAAATTGAGCCAAGTGAGTCTGCCCTTTAATTGCGTTAAAGTAGTATGTATATTTAATTTCTGAGTCGAAAGAGACAGAGAGTATTTGAATGACTGAAAAAAATAATTACAAATTTATTTTGTAATATATAACTATAGGGTTGAATGGTTGAAAGTTTTGACAATATTTGGTTGCATAATTATATAAATAAAATCTCTATAAAACTCGTAAAGGTTGTAGTTGAATTTTTTTTCACTAAGGTTCATTTTAGACCCCAAAGCATGTAACTACGGATAATATCAAATGGGTTTGAGCCTTACATTAGAGAAAACCATGGATAATAACTTGAGAGCATTAGTGGAAACCCTCGACAATCATGGCTCTAGAGAAGGATGTTTACCTATGTGTGAGAGAGGAATATATATATATATATATATATATATATATATATATATATATATATATATATAGTTTAAACATCTGAATATTGCCACTAAAAAAGCAAACCCTACCTTCCCTATTGCCAAAATAATCCTTCGATGTTACGAAATGATGGGGCCTAGCCCTCCTGAAAACCCGCGCTTAAATTATGATTCGACTGTTGACTATATCTTAAGATAAGTTCTAAATTAATGATTCAATTGTTGATTATATCATATGATATGTTACAGATTTGTTTTAATTTCGTAATCACTGTGTATTAATTGTAACTCGTCCTTGTGAGAGGACTTGAAATGGATATTTGTTCTGTTTCTCGAGACTCGTTCTCCAACGCTATCAATAACCCTAACACTGTTCATCTAATAGTCATTTCAATTTAGCTCAGAGGGTTTCTCTGTGACTGTCTTTGCCAATATGGTAGTTATGTTAAATTTTCTTGCACTGTCTCTGTGGGCAAGGGTTTTGCCTGGTTCTTCATGGTCTTCAATAGGGCTTCTACAACATGCGGTTTATGGGTGTTGTTTCTTTTTCATACCTTTTGTATGCATTTCACTCTAGCTTTATTTAACTTTCGCCCTCAAAATGACTTGTTGTCTGACTGACTATTGTTTGCAACTTTCAGGTCAAGGTCGGCAAGGGTTCCAGCGTCCACCTCTATTCATCGGCTCCAAGATGGTAAGCCATTCATCCCTATTTCAATTTCTCAGTGTTTTTCTCTGAGTTACTCCTTGTGAGCAGGCCCTTGTCGACTGGAAACCGAAAACTTCTCCTCTGTTCAGCGTTTCTCCCTTAGGGTATGCTAAGTTCTCCAAACCCTCTTTGTTTCTCTCCTTCGGATTGTGCTGCTCTGTTCAATTCATACAGGATTTAACTCTTGGATTTTTTTTTTTCTCTTTGCAGGTGATTGCCATCTATCCAATTGTGGTTCTTCGCCTTCACAGCTATTGACCCCAAATGGGTAGGGTCTTTCCCTTTATTCACCTTTGGTGGTCTTGGAAATTGTTTTGTTTATGAGTCTGGGCTTCCTTGCATCGTTATCTTGCTGTGAACTTCACCATTATTCGGTCTATAGATAAGTCTCTTTCTTAGCAAATAGACTAGGGTCTATAAGCAATTACGCGGTTAATTTCCACTCCGGTTCTGTTGTGTTATTTTGTTAGTTTTCTATCTAGGCATGAACGTTGTCTGTATAGGGTTTTTAAACCTAGTCCATGAATTTAATATGTAATATTTTTTATAATCCTTTGGGACTCGTCAACAAAAACAGGATTGACTTTAATAACAGATGAAATTTAAGCTCTGTTAATGTGGAATGGTGAATACCTGGGAAACATTTGTTGTGCCTGGTGGTATATAAATGTCTACAAATTTCTTTACTTTGTACAACTCTCCTGTAAATGAATGCCTACGTTTGTTAAGTGTCGTTATCGCTCCAGGGCATGTATAAACAATTTAATTTTTTTCGCCCTTGCTATATTTGCTCATATGTTCAGTTTACAATATACGATGGAATAGACAATAAACAGGAAAAAAAAACAAATAGTATTTGACTGCAGAGTAGTTCTGAGATGGTTTCTTTAAAAATCTCCTGAATGCGTTTTATTGCTTTCTTTGTTCTGCTATGGTGGAATATCAACCCTTACAGAATGTTTTCTCCTCTCTTTTGTACTACTGTATGAAACAATTTTGTTTCAAAACTGCCAACAGTTAGATATAGTTACATTCTTAATTCGTTCTTTTAATTTAGGAAATGAGTTCTAAATATTAACTAAAGGAAACTTTAAAATGAAATTACAAAACGTAAATGACTATTAGGCCGTAAATGATAACATTTCTAGAAAAATAAAATAAACCCAGGTGTGATGACCTATCAACCAATCAACCTGTAACCTGTAAGACAAACACATGTTTTTCTGTTTACCCTAAGCTAAATAAAATAAACCCAGGTGTGATGACCTATCAACCAATCAACCTGTAACCTGTAAGAAAAACACCTGTTTTTTTGTTTACCCTGAGCTAGATGCTCCTGCATCAGGCTCCTGGGGTAACAAATATTTATGGCTCCGTTCCATGAGTTTCTCAACAAAATAGCCTGCTCGTTGTATTTGTGTTGCGTCAAGCCATGAACTATCCTCAATGGGATGGTTCTTCCACTTGACAAGGTACTAAAGGTACTCTTTCCTGCGAGTGCGCTTGGCTACCTAGGTGTCAGAATGCTCTCGATCTCAGGGGGCAGAACCGTAGGCATTTGCCTCATCCAATAACCATTTTCAATCTGGGTGTCCTGTTCTGGTCGTGCCACTCTATCGTCTTCAGGACTGGCAGTATATGGAAATAGATCTGCCACATTGAAGATGGGCGATATTCCTATTCCTGGTGGCATCTGTAATTCATAGGCATTGGTAGAGAATTTACGAAGAATTTTACAGGGGCCAACCTTCTTATATTTTAGCTTTTTATATTCACCCCTAGGAAATCGTTCTTTGCGTAAATGAGCAAGAACTTCATCCCTTACAATAAACTGAACTTCCCACTGCTTTAAATCTACTTGCTGCTTATATCTCTGACTCTTTTCCTATAGTTTCAACTTTACCTGCTCATGTAAGTCGTTCATTTCCTTAGCGAAATCTTCCCCATAAGCACTCCTTCTTTCAAACTATCCCAAATCTCGCAGTTCATGCACTCCGCGAGGATGCATGCCATACAGAACCTGAAAAGGACCGTATCCCGTGCTGCGATTTGGTGAATCGTTATAAGAAAATTCCACCTGAGCAAGTACACGATCCCACATCCGTGAATTTTCTCCAATCAAACTTCGTAGCAGGTTTCCCAAGCTCCTGTTCACCACCTCCGTTCGCCCATCAGTCTGTGGGTGATATGTGGAGCTGAAATTCAACTGAGTGTCCAACTTCTTCCACAGGGTACGCCAAAAATGTCATGTGAATTTCACATCCCTGTCAGAAATAATGGAAATCAGTAGGTCGTGCAATCTGACGATCTCCATGAAAAACAAGTGTGCTACATGAGTGGCATCACTGGTTTTTCGACAAGGAATGAAATGTGCCATTTTAGAAAACCTGTCTACTACCACCATCACTGAGTCGAAACCTCGCTGCATCCTTGGCAGACCCAAGACAAAGTCTAGGCTGACTGAGTCCCATGGTCTACTTAGAATAGGAAATGGCGTGTTGAGTCCTGTATTTTTGCTGTGTCCCTTTGCCAATTGGCACACTTTACACCTAGTCACATATTGTTGGACGTCCCATCGCATCTTTGGCCAGTAATAAAAGTGCTTGGGCTGTACTAAAGTCTTATCTATGCCAAAATGTCCATCTAGACCTCCAATGTGCTTCTCCCGAATGATATTCTCTCTCATCGAACAGTTGGGAATGCATAATTGTCCCCCTCTAAATAAAAAATATTCCTATAAATTATAGTCCAACCATGGACTATTGTTCCTCAACAAAGGATTCTGATAGGCTTCATAAGCCTCTTTGAAATCTGCATCTGTTTGATACAAATCTTTCAAATTTTCAAAACGCAGCACTTGTATCGTACTCTCTTGCAAGAGAAAAGCTCTTCTGCTCAACGCATCTACCACCTTGTTCGCTTGTCTGGTAATGTGTTTCAACACAAACGTGAAAATCTGAAAATACTCAACCCACTCTACATGCTTGTGGTTTATTTTTTGCTACTGCATAATATACTGTAATGCAGAATTATTAGAAAATAAAACAAATTCATTACCTAATAAATAGTGTCTCCAATGCTTCACTGCTTGGATGACAACATAAAATTCTTTATCATAGGACGAGTACTTTGGCCTTCTTTCATTCAACTTTGCACTGAAATAAGCGACCGGTTTGTCTTCCTGGCTGAGTACTGCTCCGATGGCTATACCACTAGCATCACAAAGAACTTGGAATAGTTTGTTAAAATCAGGCAACCTCAAAATCGGTCTTTTAGTGATATTCTTTTTCAAAATCTGAAAACTTCTCTCTGCCGCTTCAGTCCAACAGAAAGGTTGTTTTGCCTTTTTGATGGTGTCCAACATAGGCGTGCAGATTCCACTAAAATCTCTGATAAATTTATGATAAAAAACTTGCCAACCCACGAAAATTACGAACCTCAAACAGGCTCTTTGGGGATGGCCAGCTAATAATAGCTGCAATTTTTTCTGGGTCCATATTTAAATCGTTTTTTGCAATCACAAAACCCAAGTAAACCAATTCCTTTTGAAAAAAAGTACATTTTTTTAGATTTATCAGCAGCTTGTTCTATTGCAATTTCTCCAACACACTCCGAACATGTCGAAAGTGTTCGTCTTTAGTCTTGCTGAAAATTAATATATCATCAAGATAGACAATCACAAACTTCCCAATGAACTCTTTTAGCATTTCGTTCATCAGGCGCATAAAATTAATGGGGGAATTACTCAAACCGAATGGCATTACCAGCCACTCGTATAGTCCTTCATTTGTTCTGAAAGTTGTTTTCCATTCATCCCCCTCTCGAATTCGAATCTAGTGGTACCCGCTCTTCATATCGATCTTTGAGAAATATGCTGCTCCACGTAAGCAGTGCATCATGTCATCCATTCATGGTAATGGGAATCTGTATCTAATAGTAATTTATTAATGGCTCTTGAATCTGTACACATTCGCCACTCTCCACCTTTCTTAGGAGCTAAAACTGTTGGAACTGCACAGGGGCTCAAACTTTCCCTTATCAACCCTTTATCCAACAATTCCTGTACTTGCTTCCTGATTTCTTCATTGTCCTTAGGACTCATTTGGTATGCTGCCTTGTTTGGTAGACTAGCTCGAGGTATAAAGTCTATATGATGACTGATACTTCTCTTAGGAGGCAATTCATCTAGTAAATCATCCACTATAATGTCACTGAATTCTTGCAACATGTCTTGGATTTCCTCAGGAAGATTTGTAATTTTAGTATGTAATAACACTGTTTTTGGCCTCCTTACAACAACATATTTGATTTCATTGTCCTCGATCTACTTTAAAAATTCCTTTCCTCCCACCAGTAATACTCTCACTCTGCTGGTTTCCGTTGCTTCTTCTTCCTTGATAGGTACAAGCATATGCCTAATCCCATCTTTAACAAACTTGTAACAGTTTTTCTTTCCATCGTGCACTACTTTTTTGTCATACTGCCATGGTCTCCCTAACAGTATGTGTCACACTTCCATAGGCATAATATCACAAACAACTTTATCCTTGTATCTGCCAATATGGAACTCAACTTCACATTGCTCATCAACTAACAAATGATGCCCTTTCTGTAACCACGAAACCTTGTAAGGAGTGGGGTGTTTCAGTATCTTCAACCCCAATTTCTCCACTATCTCTCTGGGCACTAGATTTTTTATGCTTACACTGTCAATAATCAGTTTGCAGCATTAGCCATGTGATTTGCAAGTTGTCCAGAATAATGATTTTCTTTGAGTCAGATCAACTTCCTCTTTTGCTGGTTTCAGCAATACTTTATTCAAAACTAAGGCCTCCCCTGTTTCTGGTACATTCTCTACCTCTTGGGGTGGTGCCTCCACTTCCTCCATCTGAGCAACATATGTTCCTCTTCCTCCTGTTTGTTCACCCTCCGGACATTAAAAAGACTTGTGCCCCCACATATGGCACTTGTAACACTGGATGGCAGCTCCTCTGCATCTGCAATTACCTCTTCCACACTGGTATGGCCTTCCTCCTCTAGTGTTATTGTCTTTTTCTGCTGTTCCTGGAGTCTTTGAATTTTTGCCTTCATCACTGGGATTGGCAGCTCTACCTCTACCATAGGCTCGTCCTTTCCCTCTACCAGATCCTCCTCCTCTTCTAGCATTTTTTTTCTTGTTTGTTTTCTCCTCTACCTTTAAGGCACTCTGATAAGCCTCATCTATGGTTTTAGGTGAAATAATACTTATCTCATCTAATATTTCCCACCTTAATCCATTCACAAACCTCGCTGTCTTTTCAGGGGTGTCTTCTATGTAAGCAGCTCTCAGGTTTACCCAATAGAATTCTTCAGTATATTATTTTACATTCATTCCCTTTTGTTTTAAATTATGGACATGCCTGTACATAGCAATCTGGTAGTCTCTGGGTAAGAATTTATCCTTCAATTTAGCCTCCATCCTGGTCCATTTTTTTATAGGTTGTTTGTTCAACCTCTTCCTCTCTTCCTGGACACTATCCCACCATAAGGACGCGTGTCCTTTCAACCTGGTGGCAGTGAATTTAAATCTTTTGTCTTCGTTGATCTCCTCATAGTCAAAATACTTATTTAGCTCACTGAGCCAATCCAGCAGTACCTCTGCTGATAAAATTCCATCACAAGTTGAAAGCTCGTGCTTTCTCTCACTATTTGATAGTAAAACTGACCTCAAAATTATGAGTTCAGGTCCTTCTCCATCTGATCCATCTATTGTCTCTGCAGCTTCCTCATCACTATCATATCCTCCCTCAGGATCCCTTCTTCTTCCTGCTTCTACTGCCGCCAAACAGGCGTTCAATATTAGAATCTCTTCTCGCAATCCTTCATCTGCTACTCTCTAAATAGCTCTCCCATGACCTCGCCGAACAACTTCCATTTCTTCTAACACACAACTAGGATTTGATACCAAAAATTGATGGGGCCCAGCCCTCCTTAAAACCTGCGCTCAAATTATGATTTTACTGTTGATTATATCTTAAGATAAGTTCTAAATTAATGATTCAATTGTTGATTATATCATATGATACGTTACATATTTTTTTTAATTTCATAATCATTTTGTATTAATTGTAACTCGTCCTTATGAGAGGACGTGAAATGGACATATGTCCTGTTTCTCGAGACTCGTTTCCCACGCTATCACTAACCCTAACATTGTTCGGTTGATAGTCATTTAATTTTAGCTCGGAGGGTTTCTCTGTGACTATCTCCGCTGATATGGTAGTTATGTTAACTTTTCTCGCACTGTCTCTGTCGGAAAGGGTTTTTCTTAGTTCTTCATGGTCTTCAACAGGGCTTCTACAGCATGGAATTTTATGGGTGTTGTTTCCTTTTCATACCTTTTGTATGCGTTTCACTCCGGCACTATTTAACTTTCGCCCTAAAAATGACTTGTTGTTTCACTGACTATTGTTTGCAACTTTCAGGTCAAGGTTGGCAAGGGTTCCAGCGCCCACCTCTGTTCATCGGCTCCACGACGGTAAGCCATTCATCCCTGTTTCAATTTCTCAGCATTTTTTTCTGAGTTACTAAAAATTGTTTCTCCTTGTGAGCAGATCCTTGTCGACTGGCGACCAAAAACTCCTCTACTGTTCAGCATTTATCCCATACGGTAAGCTAAGTTCTGCAAACCCTCTTTGTTTCTCTCCTTAGGATTGTGCTGCTCTGTTTAATTCATATAGAATTTAACTCTCGGATTTTTTTTGTTCTCTTTGCAGGTGGTTGTCGTCTATCCAATCGTGGTTCTTCGCCTTCACAGCTATTGACCCCAAATGGGTAGGGTCATTCCCTTTATTCGCCTCTGGTGGTTTTGGAAATTATTTTGTTTATGATTATGGGCTTCTATGCCCCATTATATTGCTGTGAACTTCACCATTATTTGGTCTATACATAAGTCTCTTTCTTAGCAAATAGACTAGGGTCTATAAGCAGTTATGCGGTAAATTTCCACTTCGGTTCTGTTGTGTTCTTTTGTTAGTTTTCTATCTAGGCATGAACGCTGTCTACATAGGGTTTATAAACCCAGTCCACGAATTTAATATGTAATATTTTTTATAGTCCTTTGGGACTCATCAACAGAAACAGAATTGACTTTAATAACAGTGGAAATTTAAGCTCTGTTAATGTGGAATAGTGAATACCTGGGAAATGTTTGGTGCGCCTGCTGGTATATAAATGTCTGCGAATTTCCTTACTTTGTAGAACTCTCCTGTAAATGAATCCCTCCATTTTTTAAGTGTTGTTATCGCTCCAGTGCCTATATAAACAATTTAATTTTGTTCACCCTTGCTATATTTGCTCATATGTTCAGTTTACAATATACGATGGAATAGACAATAAACAGGAAAAAAAAAACAAATAGTATTTGACTGTAGAATAGTTCTCAGATGGTTTCTTTAAAAATCTCCTGAATGCATTTTATTTCTTTCTCTATTCTGCTATGGTGGAAGATCAACCCTTACAGAATGTTTTGTCCTCTCTTTTGTACTACTGTATGAAACAATTTTGTTTTGAAACTGCCAACAGTTAGATATAGTTACATTCTTAATCCGTTCTTTTAATTTAAGAAATTATTTCTAAATATTAACTAAAAGAAACTTTAAAATGAAATTACAAAAAGTAAATGACTATTAGGCCCTAAATGATAGAATTTCTAGAAAAATAAAATAAACCCAGGTGTGATGACCTGTCAACCAATCAACCTGTAACCTGTAAGACAAACACCTATTTTTCTGTTTACCCTGAGCTGGATGCTCCTGCTTCACCAAAATTAAGGAGAAAGAGGAAATATCTATTATAATAATAACCAAAGGACGATACAACCTAGGTTATGCCAAGAGATTAACAAAGGTTGGATGGTAGGAAAACTACTGGTTGCCACAATTCGAGCCCGAAAAACCCTACCTCAGGATGTATTTCCCTGGCCTTCTATGTCCTTTAGATGAATGGAATTTGAAGACTAGAAATAGAAGTAAATATAAGTTATTAGTTAACTAAATAAGAAAATTAAATGTCGTGATTATATCAAAAAAATAAAATTACCAACAGAAATAACATGCAAGCTTTACAGTGTGAAGAGTTCAAAATAAAAACTAACATGGAGTCATGCACACTAGAGGAACGTCATCACTTGGCTACATAATAGTTATATAAGACAAACTAAACTCCATAAGTGTCGACGAAATTAATACAATGATACTATTTCATGAACCAAAGCATAAAAATGATAGTAAGGTTGCAAAGCTCACTTTGGAAGTGAGAAGGAGCAGATGAGGCAACTGTTTCCACGTTGGGAGAGGATGGTTACATAAAAAACGAACCAAAAAATATTGCAATCATTGACCAAACACTTAACGCATGAGGACCGTCGATGATCGACACTTCACGGGCTCAGTAACCAATGTCAATAATTCCAATGCGTAATCAAAACCAACCATAATGCATTACAACTGGAAAGATCTATGGATCCTTTGAAATTCAAATAGCATGATAGATTACAAGTCATACTGTGGAATGACCTAACATATATTATATTACCTCACTTTAAACCTCAGCAAAAACATTATACATATATATGCATATCACATACATGAGTTAAAAAATAAGTATACATATATATTCATTCATGAATTGAAAATCATCATGGTCTAAGATAAATTATTTGGACTAGCCTCCATCAAGCTTCCCAAACTTATGTATATGAATGACCAGTGATGTAGAAAATATGTCAATACAAGGAAACAAGAAAAAGTGAAAAGTTACTTATAAATTGATGGGAGAATTATATGGTAATATGCTCTAGCTCCCATTATATATATATATATATATATATATATATATATATATATATATATATATATATATGTGGATGCAAGTGTGTGTCCATATATATATATATATATATATATATATATATATATATATATATATATATAGGTAGAAGTATAAATGAAAAATGGAAAGAGAGGCACATGGGGTATAATTAATAAATAACTTTGAACAAAAGTATAAATTGGAAAATATGGTGATGTAGAGGAAGTAAGAATTGATTTTCATTGTAAAACAATATAATGGAAGTGAACATAAATGTTTTTCTCTTAGATAATAGCTGTAGCAATGGTGAATATAACTTTGTAAGATTTATTAAATCACAATTATTGGGTTTGTTTGTAAACAAAAAATCTCATTAATTCATGATAATAACATATTTTTCATTAAGGAGATGTTACAAGTTTTACATAGGTTTGAAAGCATGGATGGAAACCACATTTAACTATCCCTCACAAGTATAAGGGGTAAATCCAATCCTATATATTTTTGGTATTTTGAATGAATTGTTTTAGAAGAAATAATCATCTCTATAGTCTCTTTGTTAATGGTGTTACCTCTATCATATGTCATGTACGAAAAAATTTGATGTTGTTAACTTAGGGAGAGTGACGATTTCGACTCACTTTTTCTATTCCTATTATGAAAAGGGGTTTGATTCCATCCTATAGGTTCTCACACAATTATCTTTTTATTTGGCTTGAGGTTGTGGTTTCTACAACCTATGATTTGGTGTTGAATATTTTTGTTAATCGTCAAACCCTCTCCTGATGGAAGTTGGGTCTTGTTTTGCTATCTCTCATTATTTTTAATTGCTACTATATGAGTATTATCAAGTTGTAATTTGGGTGATGGATAGAAGCATCTATTTTTTCTATTCCATGCATGGAGGAATATTACGTTCTTTGTATGTACTTTATTTTATTCCATGATGCTAATGGTTTTTAATGTATATGCACTATTATTTTTATTTTCAAGGAAAGTATTTTATGTTGTATACATGACAATGTGGTAATGCTTATTTTTTACTTCTTCTGCAAGTTCTTGTCTCGATTTTAAATGGTTATCATGGATACAAGAATCCTATGAGTGATACAAGGGGTAGATATTAGTACAATTTCCTCGAATGTAGATTGTTACAATATTGTTCCTTTCTATTGCATTCCTTTTACCGCAATAAAGAAATAATTGTGTGTAAAAATGCATATTGCGATTTCCAAAAGAGTTCTTGTGAGCACAATTGTATTTTCATTTTAAAGAAAACATATAGCTCTTTTCTTCTACTTATCTCTATGCCAAGATACTTCTCAGTAACTACTTGGTTTTAAAGTTAGATCTCTTTAAATATTCTAACCTATAGATGCTACACTATTAGTTCATTGTAGGATATTTCGTGTATACTATTTATATGTATACCAAATCATTTTTGCAGTTTGCAGTGTTAAATTATGTAGTATCTATTTTTTAACGATATATTCTAGGTCAAAGTGACTCAAGGGATCCCTGTAATGCGGAACCCCTCTCATTTTCACTAGGTCGTGGCCCTTTTGTTCAGGATTAAGCATTTCAACTGTAGGATTTGGTCCAACAATCTACTTTATTACATGTATAACAACAATTTTTTGTTTCATGGAACAAATTATTACTATAAGTTTATATATATATATATATATATATATATATATTCACTGTTACATGTATATTATTTTTCAACAAAAACAAATGCATGTAGTTTCTACAACAATTCTCTATCTTTTAAGTACCCATTTTTCTTTCTTTGTGCAGTCTTTTTATTTCCTACAAGACACAGAATTAGTTCCTACACATTATTTAACAAATATTATCTCTTTCTTGCAAAATACAACTTTCTCTACAAGATACCTAGTTAGCCATAATAAATTTCATTCAAATAACAATGACATTCATAGTTACTCCTAAATTCATAAAATTAACCTACACTTATATGAGTCACTTTAGGAAGAGGCTAAGGCCTTCATGTTACTCCCAACCATGAACTAAGCATTCATCAGTTCCCCATGAGTTATCCTCTATATATCAGAAAAAATAATGACTTCTTAGTGTTTTTCATTGGCTTTGAAACATCTTGGTAAATTATATGGTTTCCACCTATATTTATCTCCCATCAGTATTTATTCAATAAATATCTTTATCTCCCATAGTTATTTTCACAAAACTCACAGTATGTCATTTATATCTAGTTATAGAAAAACATATACTTTGGTCTGTAGTCTTCCTTTATTCTCTTTCTCTCCAAGAAGAAATTAAAAAAAGGAGGATTTCTTTGTTTTATTTGTGCCTCACTAGGCACAACTAACTCTAAATACTTTTTCCTGACAACTAGGGGTTAATCATTTGTTTATCCTTTAACCATTTCCTAAGAGAATTAATTCATTAAAAATAATGCCTAATTTCCTTATTTCGAAATGATATTTAAATTATAGTATTCATTGCAATTTTTTTTGAATTTCCTCATCCAATAATTATGTTAAAATGAAATAAATTTGTATAATCATTTTCCAAGGGGAATTAGAATTGTTGTCATTAGTCAACATAACTCGAACATATTCAATTATAATGAACCATGATTGACCAAAGTCAATAATTATCAACCTTTATCAACTGATATGAATCTATACAGGACGAAATTAAATAAAGACTTAATAGAAACATATAGCTACAATGAAAAATTAACTTCATTTCTTTAATAACAAATACTGAAAATTTTTTACATGCATAATGGAAAAAAACTAGCTGGGTAAATGGTGATTATCTATTAGAAGAGATGTGATGGCTACATCCCTTCTGAACTATGTTATAATGATGCTTTAAGGACTTTTTATCATAAGTACAAAGTGTTAAACCCTAACACTAGGAGATGAAGTGCCAACAGCTTTGGGCCCCATTGGGGTATGTTGGACAACCAACTTCCCAAGGTCGTAACTTTGGTATATAATCTTTATTTGGATATCATAATATCTCATTTAGAATATATAAATAAGAAAAAATAAAATATTTTAAACCAGTAATGGAAATTTTTCGGTCTCTCTATTTTCACAAAAAACATTTTTTAGGACCTCAAAACCACTCTAGAAGTTTAGGACCCGAAAAACATCCAAAAGTAGAAATTTTTTCTATAATTAAGGAATATGAAACAAATAATGTTTGAGTTACAAGTGGAATAGGTGGTGGCCACCAATATCAACCTAGATTATTCCTCCCACCTTAGGAAGCAATGTTACCCATTGCGGCGAGTGTCTGCATGCGATGGGGAAACTTCTGCTGAGATTGGTTTGTGGTGAGCCAATTGCCCTAGTACAGGACCTGGCCAAATTTTACAACTTGATACAGTTGGATCCTTTGCTTTATATTGTTCTTGATATGTGTGTCCATGATCTGATTATTTTTAGATTTTTCAACGCAGTCACGGTTTAACTTTTTTGATGTCAACTACTCAGCAATATATGATGTGTGCAATAATGGTGGAATGTATAGGTGAAGGTTGTCCACATTGAATACGAGTTGAAATTAAAGGAATGGGTGGATATTATGCTTGAAATAATTGTATCCCATAGAGTTAGTGATGGTGTAAGTCCCATATCAAAGTGTTTAAATATTCTGCTGGGCTCTGACAAGGTGTTCTTTCTACATATGTAACCAACCTTTGTCGCCCACGTGAAACTTATGTGGCACCATATGTTGATCATGCCATTTTTTGTACTTGGAATTGGATTTATTAAATCTGTCGTGAACCTACTAGTGGATGTGCTAAAGGCACTTAATGAACCTCGTGGCTTTATCAGCATCACACTCAATATGGGAAAATTATTCTTGTGTAGCTGCAAAAGGAAGTGCAAAATCAAGGGGACATAATGGTTGAAATCTAAGGCCCACTTGAAAGGGTTTGTGGCGAGTCTAGATATGGAGATCTTTGTTATAGGTTTTTTGCACGTAGGGAAGACTCTCATCACATGTTCGCAAATTCTTATAGTTTTACATGGGTAGTATGTGTACAATCATCATGTTGGTTACCTATATCTATCCAGCAGTATTAGGGTGGAATGCATTCGAATTGGCCATCTTGGTGTCCAACAATGAACAGAGGCTCGACCAAAATATGTTAAGGAACCTAATTTGCCAATATGATATAATATACTATGGAACCTTCAAATTTACCCATACTCGTTCATAGAAGAGTTTGGTAGTGGCGTCAATTGTGATACTCTTCTTGTAGGTAGAAAATATGGCCATCTTATAAAATTTGTCAACGACTACAAATGCATGGTCGTTACCATGCTTGGTAGAAGGGAGGCCATACATATAGTCCATGGATATGGATTAATAGGGTTGGATACGAGTAGGAACAAGAGTATATATGCCTTTCTTCTTAATATTTGGTTTTCGATGTCACAAGAAGTGCAAGATCTGATATATTTTCGACCATCCTATGCGATATTTGGCTAATAATAATAATTTTGCAGAGATGCCATTGTATTTTGTACTTTCAAGTGTCCTATTACCCAACTATAGTGTGCCTCACAAAAAAATTGGCATAATTACTTCAAGACACATAAATGTGTCCCATGTGGCATAATAGTGTGTCTTGGAGGTGGACGTGTGGAACTTTTTTTTACCCCATGAGAATATGGCATGTGACGGAAAATTTTGGATCATTTTTGTGAAGATGTGGCCAACTAAAATTCTCGTTCCCATAAGAATAAAGGAAAGCGGTCATGACAACATCTAGTGGCCGACTGAGGCAATCTGCAACATTATTGGTGTTTCCCTCCCTGTACTTAATTTTCAAATTAAGTTGTTATAGGTATGTTGACCATTTCTGATGGAAATCATTTTTCAACTTCCCTTGTGTTTTTATAAATTGAATAGGCCAATAATCTATGTGGATTATCATCTCCTTCCCAAAAATGTATTGTTTCCACTATTGGCAAGCATGCATGCTAGAATACCTTTCGTTATCATTGGCGGGGTATTTCTGGATTGTATTGTAGATATTCCCACTATGATAAGTCACTAGATGGCCATGTTGGATAAGGACTACACCAATAGCATAGTCATAGACATATCTCCTAATTTTAAATGCTTTTTGCAGGTTTGTAAATGTGAGCACTAGTGCATAACATAGGCAGTACTAGAAATGTTTTTCTTTTACTGTACCCTTGGTGACTTGACTCAAAGTAAAAATGATATGAGAGAATCACAATGCAAAACCTTCTATTGAAATTGGTAAGGCCCATAAATATTTGAAACTATATTAGAGTGGTCGAGGCTAGCCAATATCGAATAACTTGGAACTTAGTTTGATCCACATGCACACCTTTCCCATCAATGATGTAATCCATATATTGGACCGTGTTCCTGTGAAAGGTGCATTTCTCCAACCTCGCACAAATCTTGTGTTTTTGTAGTGTTTAAAGAACCTGAAAAATATGTTTTGTGTACTTCCTAATTCTTGTTTAAGATGAGGATGTTTTCCATATGTACAACCACCAACGAATTGTTTAAGGGCCGCAATATTGCATCCATAGGCCTCATAAAATTTGTAGGGAAATTTTTCAACCCAAAGGGCATAACCAACCATTCAAAAACATCCTCATTGGTTTTGAAGGTAGTCCTACATACATATATGGGTTTTATTAGAACTTACTGATATTCAAACTTAAAATCAATAATGTTGAATTACTTCTCCCCATAGAGTGGTTCAAGAAGATCGCCAATTTATGGGATTGTATACATGTACCTTACAGTGATTTTATTTAATGTCTGATAATCAATGCAAAGTATGCAAGTATCATCCACCTAATGTATGAGTACAATTGGGCTTCCACAAGGTGAGGACCTTGATCAGATGTGATTTTTTTGTAGCAACTCATGGATCTACCACTTGATTTCCTTTTTTCTAGAAGAAAGCAATGTTTATAGAACAATTTGGTAGATGTGTCTGAGGAGTTATATTTATTGATTTATTGACCTAATAGTGCAAAGGTACCCCTATGGGTGAGGAGAATATGTCCCTATATTTTTCCATGACCTTATCCATGATATTTTATTGCATGGAGTAACCCTTCCTAAGGTCCATGGATTTTTCCACGATCTTCCCCTTACATTGAGAGTGAATCAAAAAGAAAAAAAACTTCACGGTTTGGGATATGATCCTGCTAAATTTCCTAGAAAATATCAAATAAATGGTGCTAGGAAGAACTACTTTGTTATCTTGTATATCTTCCTGCCAAAAGTAATAATAACACTGTTAGGCCTGGACTCATACACAACATGAAACTTCCACAAGTATGGTTGGATTAATAACACATCACAATTTTCAAGGGGGGTATCATGACATAGTACCCCACCTGTGATGGACTTGATGTTGTAGGTAAGGGGGCACTATTGGCTGACTTTGAGATATCGCCCTTAGTGACCCTTCCCATGGTGTAAAATTGTCAGTGTGGTGTCTTTGGTAGGCTCAATCACTTCACGACCTAATATAATATGGGGTTCTTTACACTCCCATTATCGACAATGAACTTTAGTGGATAACCCTTCACCCACATTTGTGAATGGAAGAGATGTTCCCCCTCCTCTAGATATTTTGGATCAATCTTCTCGACCTTGGTAGTGGCAACAGTGGCATTCGTTTGTGCATCGATAATATGCCTCCCCTCATTGGGTTCTCAATTAGAGTCAGAGTGTGCATCAAAATCTGAATTTTTGAACTTTGCCACCATTAACTCCTTAGTGTGACACTCCTTATGTTATGAGTGGGGTTGTTATGGAATTCACACCATTTTCCGTTGTCGTTATTTTTCTTGGTGGTGCTATTATTTACTTGTGGCTTCAGTGGGTTGTCTTGGGTCACCCCACATTGGATCTATCCTTTATTCTATGGTTTGGGCATGCTTTTTCCATTCTTTGAATTCACAGATCTAAAGTCTTGCTTCTTCTATATAAATTTCTTAGTGATCTTGACAACATAGTGGTATGTGACGCAAAGTGAGGATATGTTCAGGAACTCCATCTCATCTTAAATGTATTTTTGTATACAACTGTAGTACTTGAGTACCAAATGTCACTCAAAATGCTTGATACCCAACTTTGTGTGAAGAGTGTGAAAGATATTTGTGAACTCTCGTTGTCTTGGTCCCTTCCCTACCACAAGGTGGTCCATTTAATGTACTTATCTTCATATCTCCTCAGAGGGTAATATTATTCCTTGATGACATGTTGGAAATAATTCCAAGTAGGTGAGGATGAAAATAATAATGGTTCCTTCTTGTCCCTCTAGTCACAGTAGGTTTCCCACCACTCCTTGATGTGGGGGGCGAATTTGAAGAGTCAAAAATTAATATTTTCCCTATTGGAAAAATTGTGGACTGAAAAATATCCTTCCAACATATTTAATCATCTATATATGAAATTTGCATCTATCTGGACTTCAAATATAGGAATGTAAAAGTTAACTTGTGCATTAAATGGGGCGGTGCCTTCGAAGCTACTATTGGATGAAGATGCATCGCCCACTAATGCGTGTTGAAGGATCCACGAAAATTTATCCATCATCCTTTTCCTTTGTCACCCGAATGTCTCTTTGCACATTATTTTAAAAGGATCTCTTGTCCCTCATATTTTTTTTCTTCAGCCATGTGAGGCTATTTGGGTCAATGAGAGTGGTTTTTCAATGGTTCAACTAGTTTAAATCCTCACTCCTTATATCGCTACCTCGTTGGGGACATGAAAATAAAAATAGTGAAATAAATGAATTCTCTTATAAAAATGGTTCAAATTTATGCAAGAACGAAATGAAATACAAATTTAAAAAAAAACATAGAGCTACAACAAAAACTGAACTTCAATTCATTAATAAAAAAATACCAATTTTTTTTACATGTGCAATGGAAACAAACTAGCTCGAGCTATAGAACTTATCTCAGAGAAGAAATGTGATGCCTACATTCCTTCTAAATTGTGTTACAATGAGACCCGAAGTCCCTTTTATCATAAATAATAAGTGTGAAAACCTAACCCTAGGAGATGAAGCGACAATGTTTTCGAGCCTCGTTATGGTAAGTTGGACATCCAAATTCCCTAGGTCATAACTTTCACATACAATATCTGTTTGGCTATAATAATACCTCATTTCGAAGATCTCCACGATGAAGAAAAAAAATTATTTTTGGGAATCATGTTTTGGGAGCTTCTATGATCTCTCAATTTTCTTAGAAAATTTATTTTAGGACCTCCAAACAACTCAAGAAGCTTAGCACCAAAAATTTTAAGAAATTAAATCAACTCATAAAACACTAGAAACATAGAATTGACAGTAAAGGCCTGGAAGCCTTACTGCATTCCTCACATATTCTTCATTATTAAAAGAATGTAATAATACAAATAAATATATGCAAAAATTTTCTCAAGATAATGCTTCTATCTTGGAAAAATTGATTGAGAAAATATCTCAACCACAGACACTAATCTAGGAGCTAAGTTAGGTGGGCCTAAACTAACTCCTAATCAAAATGAACTAAAATAATCTATAAAATTAGGCATGAAATCCTAATTTTCAATATTTAATTAATTTAATTTATTTTGGATTTATAATTATTTATGAGAGAGGCTAATAGTCCCCCTCACCCTCAATGATAAGTCCCAAATAAGAACGAGGAACCATCTTCCAAGTTCTTATGCTGAAATTTTTTATCCTCAAAAACATTGCCTCAAAAAACGCCAAAGCTGGATGCCGAAAAACTGCAATCTGAAGAGACCATGAGTCAGCTACATGTTTGATTCATCTCTGAATTTCACTTGACAACTCCTTCACGCGCCAAGCTGCAAAAGGATCCATCTGTCCATTGTTTGCAATCATCATCTTTTGTCCACTAACAAAAAATTTGATGATGCCCACTGGAAAATTTTCTTGTCCACTGAAAAAAAATGTTGAAGATGCCCACTGGAGAATTTTCTAATGATGATATCCTACTAGTTGATGATGTTGATGATGTCAAAAAAACTCACTGTTGATTTTAATAATGCTATCAGAAATTGTTGATCATTTATTCCGAGTAGTTTCTTGGATGTTTGGATGCCCACTGGCTACTGAAGATACCCACTAGCTGCTGAAGATTCCCACTAGCTACTAAAGATGCCCACTGGCTACTTTTTCTGATGTTTTCGAAACGTTTATTCTGACAACCACTGTCAATTTCATTGACATTTTCCCCCCTTTGTCAACTGAAAGGAGAGACAATCATCTGGAAATTATTTTTGAACTCCCCCCTTCAGGTGTAGGAGAGTTCACTAGTGTACTCCCCCGTTCATATGCACGAGAGTACCATCCTCATTTGACTATTGGCTGAAATAGGTGTGATTTAATTCGGTTTTAGAAATCAGACAATATTTTACTATGGATAACCATTCCCAAGGATCAATCCATTCATAATTGATCTTTAATCTGGCCGGGTGGTTTAGGTTGTAACATTTCTCTCATGAATGATTCGGCTTGCCGGAATGGCGACAATGATGGAGATCAAAACAATTTCCATATGACTTGTTCTTTAACAATGTGAGAATTTTGGTTTGACTGCAACTTCGTGTTTCATGCATGTTAGTTTGCCTGCAACTTTCGCAGAATTTGTTGATGTGATCTGTTGAAGAAAGCCTGCACTAACAAACTTGATGGGCTTTGAGTAATATGGGATATGTAAGTTGTTTTCAACTTTTAAATATCCTATTCCTCTTCGATTTATGTTACTTTGGATTTCTTCCCATGGCTTGAAGATCAGCTTGGAAGAAAGTTTAAGTTGAATAACTTCGACACTTGAAGCTATTTGGATGAATGGCTTAGAATCAGTGTTATCTGTATGATTCAAATACTTGGAAGCATCACTCTTCTCTTGCAACTCATTTCTTTGTATTTGTGACTCTAGTTTAAGGAATTCAATCATTTCATTTGTTTGTTGTAGATGCCATGAAATATCAGCAAGAGTTGCTCTAGTGATTTTCACCATGTCTTCAGCACTTGATAGGATCAAATTATGAAGAAATTGTAACAGTTGGATGTGTTTATCCATGTTAACTCAATCACTTGAACTCAGGGTCACTTGTCTTGAACTTTCTCACTTGGATTGAATTCGCTCGCTTGATTTGAATGAGACACTTGCTTGCTTTGGAAGTTGCTTGATCTCTTTCTTGGTGAAACTTGTTTTGCTTGTTTTACACTCACTGGAACTCATGCTCATTTATTGTAGATTTCAACTTTCTTGATTGGCGATTGAATATTAGATTTAATTATGTTAGATTTGAACTCACTCGCTTTAATTGATTGTTGCTTCAATGAACTTCACGTTGGCTCACTTGATGTCGTGAACTTTGTAATGCCTTGATTGTGTTTATTGGCAAAGGGTGTCGAACGCTGTCGAAAATTCACCCAAAAGAAAAATGAAAAGTTCACATAATATTACTCAATTGAATACTTACTTGACTTAATTGTCTTAGTTTGACCACTTTATTAATTCAAAATGGGGTGTTGGTTTCAACCAAGAATGCACCCGGATAATTCAACTCAGTTACAAAAATGTTTATCTGCAAGTAATACAAAACGTATTTTTGATGTCGTCTTGTCTTGGAATGCTTGAGGTGAAATCCTTAACTTGATTATTTTGATTCTAGGTTGTGGAATATGGTTGTAAAATACCTCTTTATCAACTTGATGATGTGTTGCACAAATGCATGTGATTGCTTGTGCTTTTAATCTTGATTACATGAGCTTGATTATTTAAGCTTGATGACTTTAAGCTTGCTTATGTGCATGTAGTTGGTTAATTAGTTGTGTACCATATTACAAGGAGAGTGTAAAAAACTAGACACAAATCATGCACACGCATTCACCACACATGGTGTACCTAAGATCTCCTTATTCAATTTTGGGTGCATCTAAGACACGCTCACCACAAACAAATATGATTTTAATAAGTTTCAAGGTACATAAGAAATCAACTTTACCCTTATAACTCCCTTTTTGATACTATTTAGCAACATAAATCTATCTTCAAAGCTTTGACTTCCACTTGACTTTGAAATGGACTTGATTGGGTCACTCCAAAAATGTTCACTTATCACTCCAGATGTACAAAAGAAAATTTATCTTATCACTCTAGAAATTAAAAAAATTAGAATAGACCTTATCTCTCCAAAAGAACATTTTAATGCACCTTATCCCTAAAAAAAAAATCTACTTAATACTCGGTTTCTTTTTTCTTTTTTCTTTTTTTTTAACAAAAGGAACTTTAAAAATTTCAAAATCATTAAAATACATCTCATCCTTTAAAAGTAATAAAATATTACCTTATATTTTACTTTGAAAATAAAGAAATTGAGTCAAATTTAAGGTTCGACTGTGATTTGTAGAGATTATGTACTAAAGTCATGAATCTCCCTTGGTTGTATTCATATTGCTTGACTGGAAGCTCGAACGCCTGAATCATTGTCACACACTGTACAAGTTTCAAAATAATATGTTGTGCACATGGAGACATATGCAATAAACCTAAAATCAGAAGATAGCAAAAAGTATCGCAAACTCCTCTAAGCCTTTCATATGCAAGGAAATTTGAGGAAATATGACAGATGTTGAATAGAGAAACACCAAATTAGCCCTGAATCTGCACACTATCAATTAGACAAAATCCAACCAATCTCCTCTTCCTTACATGATAAACCAATCGGAGAACCCCTCAGCTCTGTCTAGAATTCATCCAAAACTGTAGCAAGTTGTCTAGTCAATCCTTAGAATCATCACACCTTTTAGAAGTTGTTAAAAGCTGTCAAACAGTTAAAATATGTTTGTGTAGAAGCTGGTATGCGTAGTGGAAAGTGACGAGAATGTGAAAGAAGCAATAGTCAAGATTGAAATAGAATTCAGAATTCTTAACCACAAAATGTGAAGATATTAGTGTAGAATATGGTTCTCACATTGGGATCTATGCATATGGATACCCAAATGGAAAAGGAAAAATATCGTGAGAGGTTTTTGGAATCCAAAGAGAAACAACCATGCAGCTCATGAAAAATTTGAAAGGAGGAGCATCTTTGAGGTGGATGAAGGACACCCTTATTTTCATATGAGATAGTTAATTACAGTTAAAACACGAAAATTTCAGAGTAATAATAACATTAGTTACAACACCAAAAAATATTAACTACAAATTACCAACACATGAGCATATTAATAGCAACTGGCTGTAGTTGTTTTTGACCAAAGGAAGAAGTTCAGCAATTCAGTTTGGCAGTTTAGTGACTCCATCCATGCAGTCATCTACTAACCCATATAATTCATTCATATAAAAATTAAACATTTTGTTGTATTTCATATTGTTGGGATGGGCGAAGTGTTTGAAGGAATAACGACCTTGAGAACTAGCTTGGAGCGATGATTGCGTTGGTCCGCTTTCACATACAAATTTCCATCCACACAACGCTTCCATTGAGGTTAAATCTTCCTCAACACTGATGTTGCTCCATACACACAATAGGGCTCCATAATGTGCAGTCACCAACATCGTTCTAACACATCTAAAAAAAACGCATATCAATAGATGGTGATGAGAACACCTTACGCTAATTCCTCAAGCAAAAAATCATGATGATCACGGTGATTTCACATGGAGGTTATCTCCCTTCTCTGCTTTTCGGTCTGCACTGTGCTTTCATCGAGGTAAAATTAGCTTCCTCACCAGTTGATTCAACAGAGACATGCTGCCCACAATTTTCCAAATAAATGACCTCTTGATACCGCAATAGTGTCCAAGTGGCCTTCTCAATATGAAACACAATATTTGTTGCACAAATTTCATTTTTGGTACGATATTCAACATTCCAAGAAGTTTTACTTCTCTTACACTTAGCTTCTCAATGTACAATGACATCAAATAACACGACTTCCCATCGCACAGGCTTGACCCTCAACTACCCACACTAAGAATCAGTTGTCACAACATTGGAAACACACCTCTTGCATGTAGCTCCACAATGCAATGATGCCTCACTCCACATACAAATCATAGCCTATATTTATTCTTTGTAGGACTTACCTGGGCTCGATAGAGCTGAAACACTCTACAAATTCACATCTCATGCTACAACTTCATGTAGTAGCTTTCACGATATCATTTCAAGCGATATCAAAAAAACAAGCATAAACTCTTTTAAATGTGTGCATACAAAAATAATATTTTCATACCTTAAATTCACGAAACCACATTCTTTCTCTATCATATTTTTTTTCAAATGTGTGCAATTAGTTCATCCTTAGCAATGCATAACTCCTACACTTCACTTTCAGTAGCTAGGCGTTGCCTTCAATCCAGCAGTCTACCTTCACTTCACAGATCATATGGCTCTCATTCAAATTGAAAATTTGGGACTTTTTCGTTGAATTGGGTGCATAAAATCCATCTCCATCTTACCATAAGAAACACAACAAGATCCATAGTTTCACTCAGGCCTGAAGAACTATTAAAGCTCTAATACCACATGTAATAAATTAAATCAACTCATAAAACACATAAAAACTCCAGAAACATAGAACTCACAGAAGAGGCCTGAGAGCCTTACTGCATTCCTCACATATTGTTCATTATTAAAAGAATGTAAATACAAATAAATAGATGAGGAAGTTGTCTCAAGTAGTGCGTCTATCTTGGACAACTTGGTTGAGCAAATATTTCAACCACACACACTAATTTAGGAGCTAAGTTAGGTAGGCCTAAACAAACTCCTAATAAGAGGAACTAACATAATCTAGAAAATTAGGCATAAAATCCTAATTTTCAATATTTAATTAATTTAATTTATTTTGGATTTATAATTGTTTATGAGAGAGGCTAACAAAAGAAATGCCAAAAATATAAAGTTGTGCTAGAATTAATGGAACTAAAAAAAGCAATGTTAGGGGTTCAAGTAGAATAGGCAGGTTGCCACCAATATCAACCCGGATCATCAACTAAAGAAATCCTTTGTGAGTCACAATCAAAATTCTAAAATTTTTAAGAATAATAATGCTAAAAAAGTTGACAAATAATAATAAGAATAATAAGGTTGATTATATTATTATTATTATTATTATTATTATTATTATTATTATTACTATTATTGAATATAATATTAATAGCTGACCATGATCAAATGCGGTGAACCTTATAACATTAATAGTTTGGAATGAAAGCTTTGGCAATTCATGATTTATGAAAAGAAAAATCGTGAAAAACGACATAGAAATTTTTATGGTTAAAATGTTTCCATGATAATATTAGGGTTTGTAAATCATGTTTAATGTTTAATAATATTATTATTATTAACAATAAATTTGACAACTAATAATAACAATATTAGTAGTAGTAGTATTTTAGCATGATCTAGTTTGGTTAACCCTATGTTTGTCATATTGAATAATAGTATACATTGCTCATTCATTGACATCCTTAGGTAACATAATTGGACCATTTTGAATTATAGTCAACGGTTTTTCACCAAATCCAACTAGCTTGAACATTCAATCATAGTCATGGTTTAATTTTTTATTTTTATTTTCCATGGCTTGAGGAGCCGCGACTGAGGGGCATCTAATCCGTCAAAGTCACCCGGAGATCACACATGGCCTATGCCACACCAGCCCTTAGATGATTGTATTTTTTTAGCATCCCCACCCCAGAACATGGGACAACCACACCCCATGAGATTTTCATGCTCGGTCATCTTGCTAACAAGTCCCATCCTCAATCGGTTGTGCTAGTAGGACATGACCATGGTTGAAGTATGTTTAATAATAATACTATTAATATTAATAACGTTGAATACTATTAATAATCATTTTCTCTTTCTCCCACTACATGCTAGCCATCAACTAGCACAATCACATTTAAAGTAAGTGTGGCTAATATACACCTCATTCTCCACCTTTTATATGTCAATCAACATTTGAAAATACACACTTTGTTGTATGCCAACCACATTTACTAATGTCATTGGGCTAATTTAAATATTATTGATCACTTTTCTTTTTCTTACACGGACAATTTAAACATATGTAAGAATGCTTACTAGAATGCTTATTTTTGGAAAAACTCAAGAAGAAGGATATCAACTTATTTCAAAATAAA